>JAHNEJ010000426.1:0-163755 GCA_022559845.1 Amorphophallus konjac | reverse complement strand
TTTTTATAACCTTATTTTTTTAATTTTTTTGTATTTTCTTATAACTTTTTGATTTTTTTTTGTTGTATTTTCTTATACCCTTTTTGCTTTTATTTATTATTATTTTTTTTTGAATTTTCTCATAAGCTCTTTTTTATAAACGTTTCTCATTTCTTTGTATTATTCCAACCTTTTTTTGATTTTTCATATTTTTATATAAAACCCAGAAAAATGACTAGTCGCCCACATAAAGTCAAATACGTAAGCCACTTTGGGACATCACGGTGTAATATGAGATTTACCAGCGAAAAATGTGAAAATAACGTGTCTACAGCTGCCCCGCCTTGGTGTCTGCTTTGTAGGGACATGACATATAATGGAATGGAATGAAATGTATGGAATGAAATTAATGGAGTGAAGTGAAAAGCAGATGCCAAGGTGTGATGAGACACGCCCTCATCATTTTCCTGATGGGAATCTTTCCCGAGTTTCACCGAAGCAACCTTGAAGACGGTCCTCCGAAATCAACCATTGTTTAGATGATAACAAACAAGGAATAACAAAGTGTGCGCTGGGGCACAAATAACTGAAAGAGGACCAACTTCATGGTGCGGAAGTACCTGGGTCGTAGGCCTGCAGGTTTCACCATTGGAGAGCAGTTACCAGCCATTGTGGATGTGCTACATCTAAGGTGGGTCCGAGGGGAATAAAAAGTGAACTAGAGATAAATCCAAACAATGGTTCCTTTCAGAAAAATAGCCCAAGGCAACCTCGGGGAAACTCAATACTCAACTCAGAATATAATATCTCACATTTCAGAGTGTTTAAACATAGGGGCTTGCACAATCGACTTAAGTGAATGATTCTCACAGTGAGATCAACTGGCCAATGATAAAACTGTTAAGTTACGGAGAGTGGGTCATGACAGTGATTCGATGAGTCGGTAATGAGCCAGAGCCCGTTTATCGACACACCGAACGGAACCGTCGTCCCCATTCTAGCACAACCTAACATCCTATCTGTACGGCTCGGACTAAATGCAATGCAGGACATAATGCGGAGATGTAGATATGGGAAGGGGATGATCCATTTTTTTCCTTATTTCATCTTTTTCTCTTTTTCTCTTTTTTTTCTTTAAAATTTACATGAACAATTTAACGATGATAACAAAATACAATAATGAAGACAGAGTTATTTAAGGCAATCATAATAGGGCATAATTATTAACACAATCTGACAAGATAGAATTATGAACACAATCATCAAAAAACATAATCATAACATGACCAATCATACAAGACTAATAATCATAACACGACAAATTGTTGACGACGACATTGATTCCTTTCTATTCTATAAGTAGCTCATATGCGAACCAGGAAGAAGCACAAGCACGAATTCCCTAAAGAAAAGCAAGGGAGAGAAAGAGTGATCTTAGCCCCTTTGACTTTGAGATGGAAGGCGAATCCTCGCGTCCCGTGAAGAGAAGCAGGGCTAGCAATGAGATCCAACGGCTTAGGGACCTTGAAGGGCATCTGAGTGAAAGAATTCACTCAGGAGTGGTGAGTTGACTCACTTTCTAGTTTCTGTATGACTTCTCCTTCACCTTCTCGACATTTCCTTTCCTTTTCAGCCATAACCTCTCTTCCCGGGCCCAAAGAAATTCTCAAAGCTGCCCTGGTTATCGAAGCTCACTTCGAATATAACCATTGGCATGAGAGCTGTGATTTCAAAATGGCATCTCCAAGGACTGGTGATTCACGCCAAACACTATGACAAGATTTACATGGATTGGGCAGCCATGGGTGCACTGGTAGAAATTTGGCACCCTCAAACTCACACCTTCATTTTCCCCACTTTAGAAGCAACAATTCTTCTTGAGGAGGTGGAGTTGCTGCTCGGTTTGAAGAGATTTAAGAAGGATGGCAAGATAAAGATCTCGCGCATGCTGAAAAATGTGACTTCTGAGGAAGTTCTCGGAAGTTTCATGCCATCGAAGGCTATCAAGGCGGTCCAAACTCGACAGGGAATTAACTTACAAAAGCTTGCAGAATGGACCATGAGTGCCCTGGAAGAATCGACAAGTGATGATCAGCTGGAGAAACTGATGAAGGGATTCACAATCTGCTTAGCGGGAGCTCTCCTATTTCCTTATACAGACAACATAGTGGAGGAGGACCAATTGAGCGCCATTTGTGGGATTTGGGATGGCAAGAGAGTGGGACCCGTCATCCTTGCCTATCTCTACAGCGGTCTCACAGCTTCCAGCATGGGTAAGCCTCCTTTCGGTTGCATACTCCTTCTAAATTGCTGGATTGACTTGCATTTCAAATTTGACCACCACGAGGGGATGACGACTACCTCAAAAATCTTCCAACAAAGTCCACTTTACCACATAGCCGATGTGTTAGGCTTTAGTGGTAATGTGGTAAATCGCCCTCCTTGGTTGAAGAAACGCGAAGACTGGAGGAATCACTACAGCACTATGATGCAGAACATGTTCACTTATGTGCCAACATGTTTACTGTCATGTGAACTCCTCACGAGGTCTTTCCCAGATGCGGAGGTGCAGCTGGTCGGTGCGACTGAGTTTGCTCTGTACAATGCACATCGGTGTTATACTCAGATCGGCCTCCCTCGCCATTCATTCCCAATGTTATCTGAAATTCCTCTTCTAAGGAAGAGAGAGCTAAGTACGGAGGGAGATGCAAACGATGTGAAGGCAATTAAAGCATCATGGAAGGCAAGTGTTCCACTGAAGGTAATGGTGTCTGTAAATGAGGACATGGAACTGTGGAAAGCTTATGTAACCCAATTGGGGAATTTGAGGCCCGAAGTGCCTAAACCCCTGGTGTAGTCCTCATTTTGGAATGAAATAAGGCCTTAATGCCCTTGCACATGCTTTGAATCTCCTCCATCCCTTTTCCGTAAGCGGCTAAGATGGAAGACGCCAAGCGACAGCTGACCATCACAGAATAAGAGATGAAAGATCAGAGCAACTACAGCATGAGGGATTGCCCCGAGATGCCTTGACACTAAAGGTTTCTATCCAAGTGGCGAGGAGAGAGGTAAAGCGAGAGAAGATGAAGAGAAAGGTAAAGACAGAGTAGCACAGGAGGCCCAAGAGATGGAACTCTGAGAGGAAGAGCGTCCAGACACGTCACTTGCTCCGCAGATCAGAGGGGAATTGGAGCTCGCGGCAAGGGAGCTCCTGGAGCTGGTACAGTCTCCTTCGGCAGAGCAGAGGGGAGTTCAACCAGCATCCTCAGCTTCAAGAGCTTCACGGCCATCAGGGTCGCGAGAGAAGCAGGAGGACGGCGAAGAGGACTGCCAGAACAGATGGAAAGGCATGGCACAGCAAAGCGATTACTACGTCACAGAGCTATAGAAGGTCTCTGAGGGACTTCTTGCCTTCGGAGAGAGAAGAGACGTAACCAGGAGGGTGACGAGGATTAGTGAATGGCTTGTACACCCACTTCTTCCTCATGACGGGCACAAATCCTTATATAGATGTGTGAATGAAATGGCTTGGTTTGAACGCAGCTTCCTTGCCCGTTCGTTCCTTCTGCTCTACAGGTTTTTTCTACCACATGGGTTCCTGCGAGACATGCTCGACGAGATGTCGCCTTAAAACACGGAGTGGTGACTCACCATAGCCATGATTTTCAAAGGGAGTCTGCCATCAGACTTCAACAATATCAGCTCATGGTGCTCTTTTCCACGTGAATGTCCCTCGTTTCCCTGTTTGCACTAAAAGTAGTAGCAATAGGACAAGGGACACGGGGAATCTTTGGACCGAATAGGGGTGGCGGGTCAACAATCACAGCTCTGCTCCATTCACTTCACATGGCGAAGTGACACGTGAGTGTACCGTGGCCATGATTTTTCAAAAGGATCTACCACCAATTTCAAAAACGTCGGCCCTTGGCCCTATTTTCCCTCATAAATGTCCCCGATTTGTTTGTTTGCTCTAAAAGTAGATGCAACAGGACAATAAACGCGGAGAATCTTTGGACCGAATAAGGACGACAAGTCAACAAATCACGCCCCCAAATCGATCACTCCCCATGGTAGAGTGGCCGCAACAGTAAGGGGGGTGACTTGTCGTAAAGGCTGTTGCTAGGGGTGATGGTGATAGATCTAGATCACCTTTCTACCAATCCTATAAATACCTCCTCTTTCACTCGACTTGAGAGCACCCGAGTCGTGAGAGCTGATCCGAAGAGTGAAAGTTTGCAAGAAGGGGAGGTAGTGAGAGTTGCTCAATTTTCAGGATGGAGGGTGAATCTAGCTTCAGAGCAGAATGTGAGTCTTTCCGCTCTTCAAAGAGGAGCAGATCTGGCAGTAGTTCCAAGAGACTTTCAGAAGTCGAGGGGCAGCTTGGTGAGAGGACGCAATCACAACTCGTAAGTTGGACCTTGTCATCCCTTCCTTCATTCTTTCTTCCTTTTTCTTCCTTGGCAAAGCTCCCCTTTGCTCAGTTCTTGTGTATGTGCAGAGCATGATGAAATCGCACATTTCCTGGGAGCTAGTGCTTGCCGCATATCGTGGTCTTCCAGACTTCCAGAAGGCCAGGCTAGACGTGATGGGATTTGGGGCCTTTCTTCGGATCGAGCCAATCAAGCTCGACCTCGTCCTTATCCAAGCATTACGCGAAAGATGGGACCCAGTGAGTCGGGCATTCTTGATGCCCTGGGGGCACATGGTACCCAGTCTGGAAGATGTGGTCTGAATCACGAGCCTTGGAGTGGATGGGGAGGCAGTGACCGGAGTCACTTACGCGGACTACCGAGAAGGTGCCCAGAAGCTGTTAGGACTGGAACTTGACGGTCGGAAGAACCGATCAGTAGCCAAGGCATCTATCATGGAGGCATTGGGACTTGCTAATACTCGTCCCCGGGATGATGAGTCCTTGGAAGAATTCATGGAAAGGACATAAAGAGGGTGCCGTGCTGTGTACTGCACAGATTTCGGCAATTGGGAAAGGTCCAACATGGATTTGAGGAGATTTCTCCTCTTCTTACTGGGAAGATTGCTACTGAGCTCGAAGGGAGGCAGCATCGACTGTCGCTTCCTAGAGCTGCTAGTAGATCTCGAGAGAGTAGGGCAGTATGCTTGGGGAGCTGCCGTGCTGGCACATCTGTTTACAGGCCTATCCCAAGAGGCAGACCGTGAGGTGACTGTCAGTGGCTTTACACCATTTATCCAGGTAATTTTTGTTTCATTTTTTTGTGTGTTTTCCCAATAGTTCACTAAAGGCACTAATGGCACATGATGATGCAGCTATGGAGCTACTATTACCTCCCGATGGGGAGAGCTCGGCATTGGCGACCAGTGACGGTACCATTAGCCAGACGGTGGCAACCCATTATGAGTACAGCGCCTCTATCCTACCAACTAATGGTGCTAAGACGTGAGCTGCAGGAGTTCCCTGCAGCAATGGTAGGATTCTTTTTTCTTCTTTTTTTATTTTTTAGTTCTTTTTTTTTTGCTTCTACATTTGACTAGCTAAAAGAATATGTACAATCTAATCTAGGTGAACTGGAGACCCTACTCAAGTATGGTCGATGCCGACCAACCGTGGGTTTTGATGAGCCGTGCCCGATTTGGACGAGAGCTTTGGATCCACTGCCTGAATGAAATCGAGCCGCTTCGGCTACGATTGGTTATGAGGACCCTGGGGCTAGCCCAGGAGTGGATAGATACGACTGCGCCACCTCGGGTCGGGAGAAAGACGCGAGGACCGGCAACCTGCATTGATTGGCGGGTGCGGTTCCCCGAACAGTATGAAGACTGGCAACGGGGTGGCACAATTGTGGAATCGCAGGCACAAGATAGTGAAGACTATCTGCGTCTATATAGGGCAATGTATGCAGAGCGACTCCAACCTGGGGGACTTGTGGAGGTAGGCCTCCCCTTTTTTCTTTTTTTCGTTGTTTTTGTTGTTTTTGTTCTTATCTATTTTTTTTTTGTGAAAATGCTGACTCCTATAACATGGCTGTAGGATGTCCGTGATACCATGATAGCGAACTTGCGAGCTCGCTTGGCAGACACGGAGCGACAATTGGGTGACACGCGTGGTGCCTTAAGTGCCTCGGTAAGTGTATATGCAAAGCATACTCCTAATTATGACCCTAGATTCATGGTGCTTAGCCACTAATTATCACCTCATGTGGTTATAGCGCGTCCAGATCGACGCAGCCTCATCAGCGATGGGAGCAGATGGCGTCTCTTCCAGCTTATGGATCCCTACCTCAGAGCTGGATTTGCTTCATGAGCAACTTGCTCGTGCCACGCAGTGTGCCGCAGAGGCAGAAGGCATGCTCTCTATACAGGTAAAAGTTTCATTGTTGAATCTTCCTCATTCATGCCTTGCCGCATATCTGAGACGGCATATCTGGCAGGAAAAAGAGACGCAAGAGGCACTTGCCCATGTTACGCAGAGGGAGGCTAGAATAGCAGAGCTGGAAGAGGAACTGCGGCATCGTCCAGATGATGACTCTTCTAGGGACGCCGTGGAACTGAGAATCACCCTTCAGTTGGAGAGGGAAGACCGAGAAAGAGAACGGGCAGAGAAAGAAAGGGACAGAGAAAAAGAAAGAGCCGATAGATTGGCTGAGAGGGAGGAGCGAAGGGCCATGGAAGCCCAATTGTTTGAACTCCGAACCAGCCTTGGCCTTGCTGAACAATGGCTGAGAGATGGTGAGGAACGCTACCGAAGAGCACGAGAGCGTGGCTTTCGTGTTAGTAGCTTCTTTGCTGCCCCCGCAGATCGACGCCGGGGTACAGAGATGGGAAGAGGAGTGCAGAGCGGTAGAAGTACCGCTTTTCGTAGTTGGGTTGCACCCTCGAGAGCGTCTTGCCCGGAGAGCGGAGGGACGAGTAATCTAGAGAGAGAAGGTGGGACTTAATGTACAACTTCTAGAAAGAATGGAATAAAAAGTTTGATTTTTTTTTAATTTTTCATCTGTTTCTTGCTATCTCGAATCCCTACACACATCACTGAAACAAACAAGTCAGAATTTCTGCTCTGACTTGGCCCCTTGCTCAATAAGTAGATGTTTGTTTTGACTAGTCCTTGATAATGGGTCAAGGGGCCAAGCCTTTATTAATAAAGGAAAGATAAAGATATGATGGTGAATGCGGCACACAAGTACACGGATGCAAGCGAAAATTAAAAGTGGAATGCTGCATACAAATGCAATCATAGGAAATGCGATTTTTTTTATTTTTATTTTTTCTTGCATTTTTTTGTTGTTTTATTTTTCATCATTTTTTGTTTTGCATATGTCTACATTTTTCTCTTTTTCCCTTTTTTTGTTATTTTTATCATCATAATTTTTTTTGTTGCTAATGCCTGGTAAGCACCCATATGGCACCTAACCTGCATGAGAATATGGATTTCTTACTAACCTCCCAGGTATCCTAAGTGCACATCTAGGTTGATTTGGGCCTCTAGACTCCTCGAATGATAATCCCGCCGGCTAAGACTTATCCTGATGACAATACCGTCATGCCATGCTCAGGCTCCCAGTCGCTTCCGACCGCAGGGATTCACCCAAAAAGTGTTCGAGGTAAATGATTTGCCCGACCCGGGTCTATTTCCTCACAACTCTAGATGGTATATAATGGAACACCCTGGAACCCAAACGACCAACCGCGCGACGCTGACCCGGAATCAGACGACGTCGCACCCGTAGGTGACGCGCTTGCATTGGTCTAAGCCCGAGGTTAGATAAGAAGGCATTAAGGTGATAGACAAGGGTCTTGACCGGCCAGAAACACGGAGACTCCTTCACGACAATGGCTTCTGCTTTTCAAAATGGACAACCATATGTTTGTGTTCAAAGGATGTTGCAGGCTTTGGCGAGTTTCACCCTTCGGGAACTCCATTGAGCTTTGATCTTCAGGGGAAGAAGGAAGCATATTGGGGGCAAACCTCCTGAGAGGACCGACAAAACCGTTAACCCGGCGAGCTAGTAGTGGTGCACTTAACTTCCCCTTTCGGGCAACTTCAGACCAAATCTCGAGCATTTACATCTCATGACCCCTTTTGTGTAGAATTTGAATTTCAGTCAAAGGGGTTTCATTATTGGGATCATGCACGGTTACGACCAGGCTTTTCACTTGACTTTGATTTTGTTCTTATTTTCTGATTTTTTTTTCTTGACAGATTTTTGCGAGGGACATAGTATTTTGACATTATGGAATCCCTCTTGGATGCCTGCGGGGACACTGCCCTCTTCTCGTGCTCTGACCCATGCTCGAGGAATTGGGCCCTACTCTCACCCTAGGGGTTGTGTTCGTGTTTCCCATGCTCAACGTTTTAAGGGCGCCGACTGTCTCATTCGGTCGAGAAGAAGAGAATAAAGATTTGAGCTTTCTTGGAGACCTTTTGAGTGATGCCCTACCATAAGCGATGCTATCAATTTTTTTATAACACAGATGTGTATACATGTTGTCTTCTTTTGAGGGGGCATAGGCCGAACTGGCCGGACAGAGGTCTCCACGGTTCTGGCAAACCAAGACCTGAGACCTACCAAGCCTTAATGGGCCCTATCTTGACATGAAGGTAAGATGTAGTAACTTGATTCCATGGTGGTCTCCAAACATCAACATTTTGAATTTTCTTTTTTTTTGGTCTTTTTTCTTGTTTTATATACATATGTTTATTGTTTTCATTATTTTATTATTTTATTTTATTTCTTTTTGTTGTTTTTGTTTTCAAATTTTTTTATTTTTGACAGTATGTACACCTATCTAAGGGTAATACTTTTTAAGATACAGCCCATTCTAAGGGTGGGATAACTCGATCCCCTCAGCATTGACTAGCCTGTAGGCGTTGCCAGGATGTACAGCCTGAACCACGTATGGTCCTTCCCAATTGGGTTGGAGCTTAGAACGCGGCCCGCCAGGTTTTACAAAAATCCTTTTCACTACCATTTCACCAACTTTGAACTTTCTCTCAATAACATTCTTCTGGTAAAAATGTGCGAGTCTATTTTGGTAGACGCGAGCATGCTCGGCAGCAACCAGACGTTTCTCGTCTAAGAGTTCCAACTGGGCAAGGAGAGAATCGCGACGTTCATCGAGGGGAAGGTCCTTGTCCAATTGTACTCTCAGAGAGGGAATCATAACCTCATACGGAACTACTGCCTCCATCTCGTAAGTGAGGGCGAACGGAGTTTGCCCAGTAGGAGTTCGGATTGAAGTGCGATAGGCCCATAGAGCTTCGATAAGCTTCTCTGGCCAATCCGAGAATCTGCTAGACTCACAAGTTTTCTTTATGATTTTGATCAAGATTTTATTAGTAGCCTCTGCTTGGCTATTGCCTTGCGGATAATATGGTGATGAATGATGCAATGTAATCTTATACCTTTTGCAGAGGTCCTGCAGATCCTGAGAAATGAATTGTGGTCCATTGTCGGTGATGATAGTTCTTGGAATGCCAAACCTGGCGATGATGTTCTTCATAATAAACTTGCAAACATTTGATGCCTTGATTTCCGCATAAGCTTCAGCTTCGGCCCATTTGGTGAAGTACTCCGTTGCAGTAAGGATGAAGGATTTTTATTTAGTAAGGGAGTTAGGATCACCGAGAGGACCAATGATGTCGAATGCCCACATGGAGAAAGGCCATGGGGAGGACACTGGATGGAGAGAGGAAGATGGGGAATGGATCTTATCGACGTGAAGTTGACACTTGACACACCTACGGACATAGACAGCACAGTCTTCCTCCATGGTGGGCCAGTAAAAGCCTTAGCGAAGGATCTTCTTGGCAAGCATCTGGCTATTCACATGGCCACCACACACACCTGAGTGTGCTTCCTCTACACACTTCCAGGACTCGTCATCATCAAGACACCTTAGGAGAACACCAGTGAAGCTTCTTTTGTATAGCAATCCTCCAACAAGTGTGTACCTCTGGGCTACTCTTCTTATGGCCCTCTTATCTTCTGCTGTTGCCTCTTCAGGGTAAGACTGGTCTTTGCAATATTTAACAATCTCATAGAACCATGGCTTCTCCTCATCAGCCAATTCTTCTTCCAATTCGACCAACATAATTTCCCTCTTTTCAACAACTTCTCTATCCTGAGCCATCTTTGACATTTCCTCCTGAACCCTTAAATAGGAAGGGTTATGAATAGCAGGGAGGATAAGCTTGTGGATAGAAACGGACAGAGCCCTTCTGCCCAGAGGAAACCTTAATGATGATGCCAACGAAGCAAGGGCGTCGGCGAGAATGTTCTGATTGCGAGGAACATGGACAAAGACTAACTTGTTAAACAGTTTGGCAAAAGCAACAGTGAGCTCTTGATATGGCTTGAGCTTGGGATCGCGTGTGCGATATTTAGTGAGCACCTAGCGAAGAACAAGTTGACTATCACCTATGACTCGCAATTTGGTGACCCAGAAGGAATAGGCAAGATTCAGACCTGCTAGAAGAGCTTCGTATTCAGCCACGTTATTGGTGACTGGAAATGAGAGCTGAAATGCCACTAGGATAGTGACGCCTTCGGGCGACAAAAGGACAATGCCAATACCTCTCCCCTGGGAATTCAAAGCTCCATCAAAATATAATGTCCACATGGGATCATCAGACTGGGTAATGGACATTAGTTCCTCATCTGGAAACTCTGATTGAACATGATCAAATTTGGGGAGAGGGTGGTGAGCAAGATGCTCAGCTATAGCATAGCCTTTAATCACCTTTTGCTGGATATAGATGATGTCAAATTGAGATAGAAAGTTTTGCCAACGTGCTAGCCTATCAGTAAGGATAAACTTTTCCAAGAGAAATTTGATAGGATTCATCCGAGCAATCAAGCGGACTTCGTAAGCAAGAAAGTAATGTTTCAATTTCTGTACCACCCACACGAGGGCGGCACAGGTCTTTTCCATGGCAGTATACTTTCGCTCACAGGGGTTGAGGAGTTTGGACAAGTAATAGGTTGCCCGTTCCTTGCCTTCCTCATTGATTTGTGCCAGGACGGCTCCCACAGAGTCGTCTAGGACCGAGATATATAGGATCAAAGGCTTATCTAGAATAGGTGGAGTGAGAACAGGCAGGTTGGCCAGATATTCCTTTAATCTGTCAAAAGCATTGTGGCACTTAGAATCCCAACAGAATTTGGTCCCTGTTTTGGTCAACTCGTAAAAGGGCCGGCACCTTTGCGAGTGTTGCGACACAAAGCGACGGATAAATTGTAACCTCCCGATTAATCCTCGAACTTCTCTCAAATTCTTCGGGGGTGGCATATCCCTAATTGCCTTAGCCTTGTTGGGATCTATCTCAATACCCCTTTTGCTCACAATGAAGCCAAGTAACTTGTCCGATGATACACCAAACACACATTTCTTTGGATTCATTTTCAAATTGAATTCGCGTGACCTTTGCAACACCTTTGCAAGGACTTCTGGATGTTCTGCCCTAGTTTTGGATTTTACCAACAAATCATCCACATAAACCTCCAAATATACGTGCATCATGTCATGGAATATTACCATTATAGCCCTTTGATAAGTGGCTCCAGCATTCTTCAGTCCAAATGGCATGACCACATAACAGTAAGTTCCCCAGGAGTAGTGAATGATGTCTTCTCCTGGTCTTCCTCTGCCAAACGGATTTGATTGTATCCAGAAAACCCATCCATGAATGAAAGAGTTTCATATCCTGCCGTATTATCAATCAACACGTCAATATGAGGCAAAGGGAAATCATCCTTCGGACACGCATGGTTAAGGTCCCGGAAGTCAATACAAATTCTCACCTTTCCATCTTTCTTCATGACCGAGACGATGTTTGCGACCCACTGAGGATAAAGGACGACTCTTATGAACCTAGCTTTGTGGAGCTTATCGACCTCTTCCTTCATTTTTAAAGCCATTTGTGGGCGAAAACGTCTTAATCGTTGTTTTACCGAGACGGACCCTGGTTTTAAAGTGAGACGATGTTCCACCAAGGTGGAATCCAAACCTGGCATATCCTCATAACTCCATGCGAACATGTCCTTATATTCCTTAAGAACCTTAATCAATGCCTCTTCGTCAGATGAGGGTAAATTATCACTTATGAGGACAATCCTAGGGTCATCCCCAGTTCCCAAGTTTATCTCTTTGGTGGACTCTTCTACAGCGGCTGACGGTTCGTCAAATCTGCTCATTCCACTAGCATTGGCGTCAGCCGCGTCCTCATATTCTTCATCCCCTTCTTCAATGAGGTATTCCTCGTCAGTGAGTTCGTAGACCCCATATCCTTCATCAATCGTGCAATCATTCTCACACTCTTCTTCAGGCAGTTGGATGGGATTTTCTAGCAATTGAGGGATAGCTAGAAGGGTTTGACACCTGGTGACTAGATCCAAAAGGAATCGACGGGGAATCTGCCTACCCTTGGATTTCTTCTTAGGCACTACCCTTGACTTATTATTGCTAGCTAGGCTGACATTTACAGAAGAAGAAAAAGGAACTGAAGAGGATGGTGAAGAATGTACAGGGAAGGACCCCTCAGATGAGGGGAAGAAAAGGTCACTCAGGGGACCTTGAATGAGTGGCCCGTAAGT
The DNA here is from genome assembly GCA_022559845.1 of Amorphophallus konjac. Classification (NCBI taxonomy): domain Eukaryota; kingdom Viridiplantae; phylum Streptophyta; class Magnoliopsida; order Alismatales; family Araceae; genus Amorphophallus; species Amorphophallus konjac. The sequence continues at coordinate 151,210 of JAHNEJ010000426.1, read as the reverse complement.
CGGGGCACACTCGTGGGAGATATAGGATGTTTCCTCAAAGACAATGCGTTGTTGAGGAGTTGGGGAATTGGCGTTTTTTTTTCATTTTCATTTTTGATAACAAAACAAGAAAAAGAAGTTGGAGGAGGTGAAAAGGGGATTAGAGCTAAAGGGTTGTGTAGCTCGTAGAGCATATCGTGATTGAAAACCTGACGTGAGTTAAGAAACCCACGTAGGTATATGAGTAAAGAAGGGGACCTGGGCAGATCATCAGACAACTGTCTGGCCCAGGAAGGAGACAGCAACAGAGGCTGTGATAGATGGGTAGAGAAAATGACGGCTAGTGAGCCGTCGGTGACAATGTTGGTGACGGATGATGATCCGTCGATGACAACATCCTCTTGGCGAGGAGGGTTTGTCATTCTGGCAAGTGTGGTGGTGTCCCCTGGCATTTCGGAGATCAAAGACGGCCCTTCTAGATGTGGAGGCGAGAACATTCTTTCCAGTGCAATGGATATATCTGGTATGTCAAACCATTTATACCATTCACAATCCAGGTGAACCATCTTTCCCTTTTTAGGGATCCTTGAACATCCTTGAGCTAAAAACACATCCCGTGACCCCCCAGGTGATTCCGGTGGAGGATCTCCCATCTGGACGATGGGCCCCTTCTTCAAGTGTGAGGACAGAGTCCAAGTGAGGGGTTTGCCGTCTGATTTTAACCGCCCCTTAAAACCTAAGCCTGCTCTACAGGTTGGCTTTATCTTTTGCAGTGGTCTCAACCTTCCTTGCAGTTGTGCCCCTAAACCTTTGCCATCTTGGTAGCCAATATTTCTCATAATCTCCCATCCTTTGGAGTGGAAGGGGAGACGTGAGTTTAACATAGGGAATGGCTTTTGTTGTGTGAAGGGAGCACGACAGGGGTCATACACATCCAACAAGGATAGTATGGGCCGATGAGTTGGCCAGACCGAAGGCAAAGAGGTGTTGATAACATCCACCGTAGAACAGATGGGCATGCTCATTACCTTGATAACCCATCCTTTATATGGAAATTTCAAACACTGATGATTGGTGGATGGTACAGCATTCATAGCTTCAATGTAGGTACGGCCTAGTATAGCCTTGAAAGTAGGATCCATATCAAGGATATGAAATTTCGTAAAGACTGATACAGGGCCAAGTTCTACATTCAGGGTAATCATGCCCATTGGCGGCCTTTTACTGTTGTCATAAGCCGTGACTGTGATTGAGGAGGGCATAAGATGTTCTTCATCAACCCCACATGCTTGGAGAGTACTCAGAGAAATCACATTTATAGACGCGCCCGTGTCTACCAGGCATGAATCCACCGACACACCATTGATTTTCACCGCAATGCATAATGCATATTTTCGAGCTTCCTTGGGGGCAAGCTCGTGATTATGGAACATGATGGGCGACTGTGTATCCATGGGCGTCAGGACCGTCGAGATTTTCTCTACAGGGAGATCCTCATTCACCATGACATTTTGAAGATAGTCTTTCAAAGCTTCTTGATGAGATGTGGATCTTTTGATCAACTCAAGAATGGAGATACGGGCAGGCGTCTTATCCAGATGTTTTAGCAAGTCGTACTGGGTCCCAGGATGGACTCTTCTGACTGCTCTTCCTTATCTTTCTCGGGCTGAGATTGGTTAGGGGCCTGACTATTCTGGGGAAATACCCGGTGGAACATCCTTCCACTCCGGAGCACCATTGCTTGTGGGTCTTGTTGCACCTCTATGGTATTGGGTGTGGATTTTAACAAGGGTTTAAGGGGTAATAGTAGAGGAATGGTTGGTGGGATTGGGGTTATGATGGGTGTAGGGGTTTTGATTAGGGGTTTGCTTGGTAGAGGTATAGTAGAGGTAGAAGGAATCTCGGGTGAATGGTGGATGATAAGGGGCTTAGAATGTGAAAGAATAGGGGAAGTAGAGGGAATCTCGGGTGAATGGTGAATGATAAGGGGTTTAGATGGTGGAGGGGGTATAGTGGAAGTAGAGGAGATCTCGGATGAACGGTGAATGATAAGGGGTTTGGAAGGTGGAGGTAGATTAGAAACGGAGGTGACTTGGGGTGGAGAACGGATGATAAGAGGTTTATATGGTAGAGGGGGTATAGTGGAAGTAGAGGGGACCTCAGATGAATGGTGACTGATAAGAGGTTTAAATGGTGGAGAAAAAGGTTCAATGGAGGTAGAGGTGGATGGTGTGTCATACGGGTAATGGGCGGTAAAAAGGTTAGAAGGCGGGGGTAAAGATGCGATAGAGGTAGATGGTAAATTAGAGGAATAAGAAGTGATCAAGGGACTTGGGGTGAAAAAGGAGTGGGAGATGGCCTTTGGTGATGGACTAACGATGAATTGATGGTAGGGTTACGAATAAGAGGGCGTGATAGCTGTGGAACGGAAGAAGGACCAAATAGGGGTTGTGAGGGGGTTGAGCGATAAGAAGATGATGTTCGAAGGAGACGAGGAGGTTGATTGGTGGTATGGCTGGTAGCAAAGACAGAGGTGCTTTCTAAATGATTGGTTTGCTCTCTTCCAACTTCCGGGAAGGAGGAAATCAGATTAACCTGATGGTTAGGCTGTTGGTGCTCCGGAAGCAGGTTATAGATGATGCCCATATTAGGCTGCTGTTGTGAGGCCTGCTGAGGCTGTTGTTGTTGCTGTGGTTGTTGTGATAACTGTGGCCTAGGCGGAGGTCTCCTGGCCTTTAGGGTGGCGATGCATCGCCTCATTTCATCCCAATCGATTTCACCCAGATCATTCATGTCATAAATGTAATCTTTGAAGTTGAAACAATTCTCCACCGTATGACCCGACTGCCTGTGATAGACACAGTACCTGGAGGTATCAGCATTTGGGGGCCATGCAAACTTTTCTTTGGGCAAAGTAAGTAGGTTGGCAGCCATGAGGGCATTAAAAATATCTGGCAATGCCTCGGGCAATGGTGGATAATGGGCTCTTTTGGGTCCAATGGGCCTCATCCGTTGTTGTGGTGGGCCGTAATTTCCCGGAGGTGGAACTTGGTGATACTGAGGTTGTGGTTGTTGTTGTTGTTGCTGGGGATGGAAGGGTTGAGGCATGTTGTTTTGAAGGGGGTTATTTTGGGGTGGAGGACGATAAAGGGGTGGACCTTGTTGAAAGGGAGGTCGTGAAACTTGAGGAGGTCTTGGGTTAACTGGTTGGTTGGGGCCGCCAAGCACACTCACTTGCTCGTTTATGACAACTCCCTCAGTTGTTCCTCCTTGGACACCAGTGCCCGTCTTCTTAAACACCCTTGGCTTTGGAGGTTCAAACATGTGCATGATGGGGGAATCTTTTAATTGGGTCTGGATATACCGAGCCCTCTCATAAAGCTCCTCCATCGTGGTAAGCTTATTCATGGCTAAAATGTGTCTAAACTGCGGGGTTGCATTAGACACAATCATCTTGACTTGCTCGGATTCTGAAAGAGTATCCTTTATTTTATTGGCCAGAGACCTCCACCTATCAGCATACTGGACAAAATCCTCATCTGACCTCATTTTCTCAGCAACTAGGTAAGTGATAGAAAGGGAGGGACCGACCCTTTCCCGGTACTTCTGTATGAATTTGGCTTTGACAATTTCAAAATCTCCAGCCTCACTCGGCTCTAGTGAATAGAACCATTCTAGGGCGGGACCATCCAATGATTTCCGAAAAAGGTAAGCCAGGGATTTTGGATCGTTCTGCCATGAGGAAGATTCATACATAAAATCCTTGATGTGAATACAAGGATTTCCCGTGCCGTTATACCTATGGTATGTAGGCATTTCGGAGGGAGGAAGATGAAATATGGGGAGATTTGGCAGAGAAATGTCAGGGACAGACTTCCCATGTGCCTCTTTCTTGAAATTTCGGAACTCCTCGTTCATTTCATTGTATTTGTTGAGGAGGGACTGAGTGAGCTCCTCGGCAGGTGAAAGCGGGGCCTGCCATTGAGGCTGAGAAGGCCTTATAGGGACCTGAGAAGGGAACCCTGAACCAGAAGGGTATGGTGGCCCACCAGTGGACGGACCCGTTTGGGGTACCGTATGAAGGATGGCAGGGGTTTGAGATTGTAGAAGGGGGAATTGGTAAGAAGCGGGTTGTTGAGTCGCCTGTCCTTGAAGCGAAGAAGAAGGAGCGTCATGTACATATGATGGAAATATGGTAGCCTGGAATGGCTGTTGGTGGGATGTGGGAGCCGGAGTTGACTCCTGAGGAGGAGGAGAAACAGATTTCCCCTTTAAAATGGCCTGAAAGGCCAGAAGTTGCTCAGGACTGAGCTGTGTACTGGCAAGGACACCCAACAGGGAAAAAATATCCTGAGGCGGGGCCACTTCTCGTGAAACAGCGGGGACCTCTTGTGAGGTCTCACGAGAATGGCCTGAGTCCATTACATGGACGCGTGGTTCAACTGATTGACCATGACCCGGTTGATTCTCTTCGAAAGAGTTGTGAGCCATTTTTGTAATTTTTCCAGAACGTAAAAGCATACACCAGCAGACAAATATCAAAGATTACCAAACAAGTGGATGATCTTACGCCACTTTTTTTGTTTTTATTTTACCTCCTTTTTTATCTTTTTAACAAATATAAATATTCACACAAAATTTACAAAAATCCTAGTTACACCTTGGTTTTATCGCCGTGTCAACTAGGGACACTCGTCTCACCACGGATAGGTAACTAACTTCGGGGTACTTCAGTGGTACAACCTGCCCAGTGAACGAAGAGGGAATCCTTCGATGTCGGGGACTTACGGAGGTCCCGATGGAGGAGATCGTAGTCCGTCGAGAGGAATTCCCGACGGAGAGTCCTTCCTTCACCGAGAAAGGTTAATCCTTAGAAAAGTAAAATAAAGGGGTAGATGCATGAAATGCAATACTGAATGAAAGATATGTAGCACAGATACAGCAAGGATAAACACACAAATATAACAGGGATGACAATAATATAACAGATATAACAACAATAAACAGATAGAGTAGGATATAACCGTTCTTCTTTCCGAGACACATAGACCACTTGGAAAAACAGAAACGGACTATGAGAGTGCACGTGGTGCACAAGGGGAATGACGTAGCGCATGCGGGCGCAATAAAAAAGGGGTACACGTGGGTGCCGAGTAGAGGGGAGCACACGTGGGTGCTAAACGGAGGGACACACGTGGGTGCCGAATAGAGGAGAGCACACGTGGGTACTAAATGGAGGGGCACACATGGGTGCCGAATAATGGGGAGAACACGTGGGTGCTAAATGGAGGGGCACACGTGGGTGCCGAATAATAGGGAGCACACGTGGGTGCTAAATGGAGGGGCACACGTGGGTGCTAAATGGAGGGGCACACGTGGGTGCCGAATAGTGGGGAGTGCACGTGGTGCACGAGACAATGTTGACCTCTCAAGTAACCACGAAGGACCGGGGGGAGTGCACGTGGTGCACGAGGGGAGTGAGCGCGCGTGGGCGCAATAGGGAAGGGCACACGTGGGTGTCGAAAGGAGGGACACGCGTGGGTGTCAAAAGAAAGAGCACACGTGGGTGCCGAAAGTTTGTGGGTAACCAAAAAAGCAAAAAGCAGGTCCCACCGTGATCGCCAGAGATGTGAACGCGTCACGTGGTGGACTGAGAGAGAGAGAGATGTGATTTCTCCCTCTCTGAGTGAAAGAGTAAAAAATGATGAAAATGAAAACGCATGCATAAAAAGGATGATGTAGAAAAGAGGGTAGAGAGTATGACCTGAAAGGTCACTCTGTACGGGGACGTGGAGCCTAAACTTACCGGACCTTCGGTACAGGGCGGAGAACGGGATCCGAAGACGCTCTCACGCAAACTGAACCCCTTCCCGGTAGGCGTGACCTACCATTCCGAGGACAGCTTTGTATATACCGAGTGCGAACCTAAGACTCTATATAATAGAAGTTGGCGGACACAAAAAACACACGTAGACTCAGAATTTAGAACGGCATATCACTCCTCACACAATAATAATAACATGAATATAAACAGTAAACAGACCGCCGCAGGATATTGATCCGTGCGGGGTTTTAACAATAATATAACAAAATGCAGAAAGGAAGTGCAGAAAGTAAATGACCACGGTGAAATGACTCACTGCGGCCGATTATAGTACAAACAGACCCGAGATTTAGCTATCCGCGGGTATTATAGACAGAAATTAAAATTTACTACAAGCACGCGTTTGGTGGTGTGATCGCCAGGGACCGCGGGCCCCGAACTGGTTGATCGCTTTTACCTTTGACACGGGATTGCGTGGGTTCCTTCTTCCTCTTCGTTCGATTGGCCGAAGAAGAGGGCTTCTAAATGGTTACCCTACAAAATGAACAAACACAAAATAAAATTAAGTCAGAACGGTGATATGATATGATAGCAATTTATGGAATAAAACACTGATAAGATGGATAACAAACTAAAAGCACAACAAAATAATAAGAATAAAAAAATAGAGCCGCTGATGGCCGCGCAAGCGTAGAACGGGCAAACGGTGGGACGAGACGACTTCCCCGTGTACGAAGACGTGCGGGAGCGTTGATTGGGCCGGAGGCTCGGCTTTTATTCCTGCACGAATTTAAGAAGGATTAAACACATGGGCATGTAAAAACATATATATATCTAATTACATATGTATAACTATATATACATATATAAATACATAAAAGTATATACAATGTCTATCTATACATAGGAAAATAAAATAAAATAGTCAAACAGAATTTTTGAAAGAGAAAGGAGGGAAGAGAGAGAACTTTTGTATATTTTTTTTTGAGATTTTTCTTTAATACTCAAAGTATGTATATATAATAAAAAATATATATAAAAGAAAACAGGAGGAAGATATATATTTAATATATATATACATGTACACACACTATATATATATATAATACAAAATATTATACTATATATTCAATATATATATATATACTATATATAAATACCAGATATATATACTATATATACATTACATATATATATATATATATATATATATATATATATATATATATATATATATATATATATATATATATATATATATAATAGGGAAGGGGAGACAGAAATGAGAAAGGGAGAAGGAGAGGGAAATACGGGAGAGAGGAGAGAGAGAACCGAGAGGGGGGGAAAGATGGACGAAGGGAGAGAGGGGGAGAGAGAGATGCTACGGCTGGGGGGAAAACAGAAGGAGAAAAAAAATAAAAAGGTGTGTGTGTGTGTGTGAGAGAGAGAGAGAGGACGAAACAGAGAGAGAGAGAGAGAGAGAGAGAGAGAGAACGAGAGGGTGAGGGAGAGAGACAGAAAGAGGCGGATGGGGGAGAGAGAGGGAGAACGCATAATAGAGAGGGAGAAAAAGAGAGAGAAACGGGTGGGGGAGAGAGAGAGAGACCGCGGGAGAGAGAGGGAGAAAGAGAGAGAGAGAAAGAGAGAGAAAGAGAGAGGGAGAGATGAAGAGAGAGAGAGAGATCGCGGGTGGGGAGGGGGATGAGAGAGAGAGGAGGCCGGCTTTACGGCAGTGGCGGCCGGCGGTTAGGGAGTGGACGTGGGCGGCCGCGGCTAGGTGAAGGAGCTGCTCCGGCAGCCGGGGAGAACGACAGCGGCGGTGGTGGGCTTCCCGGCGGGCTTCACGGCGAGGGGGGAGGTGTCCGGCGGTGCAGTGGGGAGCAGACGTGGCTTGGCCGGTGACGACGAGGACAACGGCAACGAGGGGCAGCGGCCGGTGGAGGGACGACGGTGCATGCAGCGGCTGTCGGAGGGTGCTCCAGTGTGCAGGGGTGGTTGGAGTTGGCTTCACAGTGAGAAGAGACGGAGGGCGACGTTCATCGCTAGCTGGCGAGGTGCGGTGGACGGGATGCAGGGCCGCCGTGGGGGGTTCGGTGGCGTCGCGGTGCAACAGAGCGGAGTTCACGGTGTAGTGAGGGCTTCACGGCGGTGTTGATGGGTGTGCAGCAGCGGCAGTTGAAGGGAGGGCGACGTGCTTGTCGTTGACGGCTGTCCTGGCAGGGCGTCCGGCTGAGGATGCAGTGGAGACGGCGGTGGCCGGACGGGTTAGTAGCGGCAGTCGGAAGATGGCCGGAGGTGGAGTGGACGTGATCGGCGTAGACGACGCGGTGCAGGCGGTGCAGACGAACGGGAACGGCGATGCAGTGCAGGCGGAGGAGCTGACAAGGGCGGCCGGAAGTGGCTGGACGAGGCCCGGTGGTGATGGCTCACGGTGCCAACGGGCTCACGGCAGCCGGGGAAGTGGTCGAGGGTGCTCCGAAGGAGGTGGTCGGTGGTCGTACGGTGGTGAGGGTTGCTTCACCGGCGGCGAGGTACAGGATGGGGCGGCGACGGCGTGCTCACCGAGGTGGCGGTGTGAAGTCGACGACGACAGCGACGGTGGCGTGGGGATCCTTGGACGGGGTAGGGGTGCTCACGGGCATGCAAGGGATAGAGAGGCAGAGAGAGGGGGGGCATGGGTTTCGATGGGTGAAGGTTAGAAAGAGGGAGGTGGGAGAGGGTGGCTTGCGGCTGTGTGTTTCCTCTGCGTAGGAGGAAGAGAGGGAGTCAAGTGAGAGAGATAGGGGAGACAGGGAGAAAAGGAGAGAAAAAGACGTGAGAGGGAGAAGGGTTATGGGAGTGGGGAGTGGAGTAGTATTCACATGATAAGATAAGGATGTATGAGGGAGAGATGCTCTATGTTGGGCAGCTGGAAAAGAAAGAAAGGGATAGGTAGAGAATAGACAATGGTGGAAGGTGGACGTGAGGGGAGAGCTAGCGAAACGAAGATAAGGGATAAGAAAGTGATAGGGATTAAGATTAATAAGAACAGATTAGTAATAATAAAGTAAAGATTAATTTAAGGATAGGTATTATTAAATATTATTATATATCTTTTTTATGTTTTTATTGATTTCTCTATATACATATATACATAAATAGGATTATTATTATTTTTAAACTTTTCTTAATTTTTTTGGATTTTTTTATAACCTTATTTTTTTTAATTTTTTTGTATTTTCTTATAACTTTTTGATTATTTTTGTTGTATTTTCTTATACCCTTTTTGCTTTTATTTATTATTATTTTCTTTTTGAATTTTCTCATAAGCTCTTTTTTATAAACGTTTCTCATTTCTTTGTATTATTCCAACCTTTTTTTGATTTTTCATATTTTTATATAAAACCCTGAAAAATGACTAGTCACCCACATAAAGTCAAATACGTTAGCCACTTTGGGACATCACGGTGTAATATGAGATTTACCAGCGAAAAATGTGAAAATAGCATGTCTACAGCAGCACGTCCGCATTGGCTGGTAATCGCTCCCCAATAGTGAAATCTACATGTTTGTGACCTGGGGTACTTCCACCACGCTAGAAGTTGATCGTCTTCTTTTATCTCCCTCGTGCCCGCGTACACACTCCCTCTTTTATCCAAACATCGTTGATTTCATTGAATTTCTCAAAATTGCTTCATCTTGAGCTTTTGATTCAATTCTCATCAGGTGATGTTGATCGCGTGTCTCATCACACCTTGGCATCTACTTTTCAGTTTGCTCTACTCCCTTGCAAAGCAGACGTCAAGGCGGGGCAGCTGTAGACACGCTAAAATTGACATTACTGTGAGCATATCTCATATTACCTCGCAATGCCCCAATTTGACCCTCAAATTAACTTTGTTTGAGTGGTTTTTCCCATTGTTCTTAGATTTCTCCTATTTTTTCTCCATTTACTTATTTTTCCTTATTTTCTTAAATTTTTGGATATTTTTTTCCATTTTTATGAATTTTCCAAGAATTAACGACGTGAGGGGGGACATCATTTTATTTTAAAAATAAAAAAAGTGACAATGGCGCCTCTTTGAGGAGGCGTCCATACATTTCATTTTTTTTCTATTTTTCTGGATTTTTTAAATTTTTTTCAGATTTTTTTAGAATTAACGACGTGAAAGGGGGCGTTGTTTGATTTTAAATAAAATAAAAAATAAAAAAAGGGAAATGACGACATGCAAAGGAAGTCAATTTCAATTTAGAATATTTTAATATTAGTTCTGACCCTCTTTCAGAGGTGATTTGGTGGCCTTCCGGGTGTCAGAAAAATATGAAAAAATAGGAATTGGAGTCAGCACAGTTAGATGCACGTCCACCTAAAAAATGAGAAAATAATAATAAGAAATGAAAAATAGTCCTATTTTACATATTTTGAAATAACGTCCCTTACGGGGGCGTCATTTCAATTGACGCCCGAATGAGTGGTCGTCATTTCCTTTTGGCTTTTTTTATTATTTTTGATTCACGACACTGTGCAAGTCGTTGTTTCAATTGACGACAACGTGCAAAGTCGTCATTTTCATTGCTATATTTTAAGATTTTAAATCCGTCTAAAATTCATATTAAATTCTAAATAGCGCCCCCCTAAAAGTCGTCAATTCTTTTCAAATTTCAGAAAGACCGAATCCATCTTGAAATGCCTCAGAATTAGCGACGCCTCCGCGGGCGTTATTTTAAATAGTGACCGTCTGTCCAGTCGTCAATTCTTGTTCAATTTCGAACTCCGACAGACCCTCCTTCTTTCCCCATTTTGAGTCCCTTTTCACTTGGGAAAGGACTCCTAAGGTTTTCTAATGTTGAGAGGACACTTGGGCAATGTTTATCTCATTCCAAATCCAACTAAAACATGTTTTCCTAATTTCTCTTAGAATTAATTCTGAATTTCACCCCTATAAATAGGACCCCTCTCTCCCTTGTGTTAAGGACATCAATATCAATTCAAGAGGAGGTGTTGTTGGACCAAAGGCTCAAGGAGGAAGACTCCCATACACCTAAAAGCTTCATCCATGGAGTTCTTCTTCCTCTATTGAAGATTTGAAGCCTCTACATCCATGGAGTTCTACATCCTCTTCTTCCTCCATTGAAGATCTCCATCCTTAAAACCACTAAGCTTTCCCCTTCTCTTATCTCTTTGTTTTATTGTTGTTAGCATTGCATGCATCATTATTCCATCTCTTCCTTTTATTTCTTTTTATCTCAATATTGAGATCTCCACATTGTGCACTCTAGCACACCCCCCTTTTGTGCAACACTTGCACACTTCTATTTTCATAACATCATACTTTCATCCTCACCCATTGCATGGGGTTTAAGGGACAACACCCAACAAGGTGTGTTCTTATACATGCTTTTCATGTTTATTTCTATTATGAATTTGATGCTACACACCTTGGTTCTAATCCATATTCTTTTATTGGTGTTTGTTAATCTTGCAAGGGTAATCAAGCTAAGAAGAACTCTCTTCATCGGCCGACCGATAGCAAGAGAAGGTGCACTCACAATCTCCCCCGCATCCTTTTAAGGTATTTATATTCATGATCTCTCCATATTGTTATTATTTATATCATTTGAGGCCCTCGCGCCTCTGGCGATCACATTCCCCTTAGCATCCTCGCATGCTCCCCTTTTCTCCTTTCTCCCCATTCTTTTTCCCTTTTAATTATTCTTAGTTTTTTCTTAAGTGGATTTTCTTAGAATCTACAGTTGTCTTTAGCTTTGGACTTGACTCTGGTATATAATTATTAAATTTAAACTGTTAACTAAAAAGTAATTTTATTTTCGCTACTTTAGCAAATCGATCTAATGAAATTTAATTGCTCACTGTTATATCTGTACGACCCGAGAATCCGATTACCGGGAAGGCCCGATAACCCGAGACTCGCACCGCCACCCACGAGTCCGAAGACTCGGAAGGGTTAGAAGGATGGTGTGGAAACTACACAAGTATCACAGGTAATTGCAGAAATTAAACAGTTATAATATTAAGCAGGAAATAAATTAGCATTTTACATGTCCACAAAATAACAACAGTAGTCCACAACTAGTACAGAGACAAGAAAGAAAAGTACAGCTACACGGGGCATACCCCGGCTCTGACCTCTGGCACTACCTCTGGGCACCCGCACCACGCTGCACCCCAGACGCGCTCCCCCGGGGCGGCGCCTCACCTGAAACACGGTGAAAACACGTAGGGAATGAGTCTCGGAACAAGACTCAGTAGGGATCACTCGAACCCTACCTCGTAAAATAGGAAACCACTACGCTAGCTGTAGGAGAGTACCTCGGAAAGGAAAGCCCTGTACTCTACACAACAAAGACCCTACGGCATGCAAACCGGCACACGTGCCACGGTGAGACAACCGAACTCAACGGTCGACCCAGCAAACCCGAAGGTCAAAGCCACGAAACTGACAGTCTGACACTCCATACTTGACAGGAGTACCTCCCACTAGAAGCACAGCCGGTAGCTTCCCCTGACGACTTGCACCGCGCCGTAGGTGAACCGCCTGACGTGGTAGCTCCTACCAAAGGCGCGAACACCGTACAAGTAACCACAAACAAGTGACTAGTTGGGGTCACGCCCGTCGACGTTGGTCCAACCGCCCCCAACCACGTGTGCACACACAGACCGCGCGTCCCTGGTCTGGCCCTCTGACCGATTTCATCCTCAGCCGGACTCTGGCTGCAAGACGTGGGGCCCAACGGTAACCGGTCCACAAACCGTCTCTAAGGGTCAGCCCGTACACCACTCCCTGGTGCGACCGGCACACGCGTACTGGTAGGCTACGACTAGTGGAGGGTCACTGAAGGAGTAGACTCTCAAGTCAACGAAAAATAACATCCGCATCCGACGATGTACGGGGACCACTCCACATACTAGCCCCGTCGCACGGCGACCACAGTCGGACTAAAAATGGGGTTGCAACCCTCTCGGGGCAACCAGGCACCTGACGGTCCACCCCTGGACCGTCACAGGCAAGTGACGGTCTAGGCAGGACCGTCACAGGAAGCCTGACGGTCCTACGCAGGCCGTCACACTCTCAGCGCCAAAACAGAATGTAACGCGCCTGCCCTGACGTGTTACAGACTGTGACGCGCCTAAGCAGGTGTGTCACTGAACGTAACGGCCTAGCCCAGGGGCGTTACACTTCCTGGGGGTAAAATGGTTCTGACGCACCCACCCTGGGCCGTCACAAGGCTGTGACGCGCCAGTCCTAGTGCGTCACACGCCTTGACCCCCAACGGTCAAATCAACGGTCAGAACCTAACGGTCGGATGCCTCTGACGGTCCACCCCAGGCGCGTTATAGGCATGTAACGGTCTGGTGGGGGCCGTCACACTCCCAGCCCCCAGCTGGTTAACAGGGGCTGTGACGCACCCTCCCGGGCGCGTCACACGGCTGTGGCGGTCTATCGCGGGACCGTCACAGCCCCTGACCCCAAAAGCTAGCAAAGGGCATGTAACGGCCTTTTAAGGTGTGTTACATCATGTAACGGTCCCTGGAAGGACCGTTACACGCACCCGACGGCGAAAACGGCAGAACCGCCCAAAAACTTCGACCACGCCCCCGTGCCTCCACCGGAGAGGGGGAAATCAAGGGGAAGACCCCTGGGGACCCCTAGCATGCATCTAAGCCACCAAAACGTGAAATCACGGGCTAAATCCATAGATCGGGCGAGCTCTCCCCAAATCATGGAAAACCCCAAACCCGCTCAATCACGCCCCTCTCGGCCTCCACTCGGCCTATAAACCACGGAAATGAACGACAAGAGGCTAAGGAACGTCACCCTACCTCAATGGAGCGAATGCTCTGCTGGATCGTCCCTGATCGCAAGAAAATGCTTTGAAAACCCGCGTTCTTCCTTGAGCTCCCACGACCCACGAACGCCTCTACGATCACCTCGTCGCCGCCGTCGTCACCACGCCGTCGCCCCGTGCCGTCTGCAGCCGGAGGGGACGCCGCCGCGGTCTCGCCGGACGAAGAAGAGAGGAAGAGGGGGCGGTGCTCACGGTGGGGGAGAAAGGAGGAAGAAGAAGAAGAAGGTGGGGGAGAGAGAAAATAGGGGGGGTATTTATAGGAAAATCCAGAAAATCTGGAAAATATCAAAAAATAGAAAATTGCATTTCCGGAATCCTCGGGACGCACCGATCGCAATGGTACCACTCGTGCCCAGGTGAACGACCCGGTTCACCCGTAGCGAGGTTCCGAAGGAATTGCCGAAACACACACCGGAAATCAGAAAACACGCGCGGAAAAGCCGTCGAACGCCTCCGGGCCTCCGAAACAACTCCGGATCGCGCCGACCCGAACACGAAAGATGACCGAAACGAAATTTCAAACACAACGGAGCCAGACACTCTGAAAAACCAGATCCGGGATCCACGAAGAAGGATCCGAAAGGTCCAAGATATTACAGCCCTCCCCCCTTAGGGAATTTCATCCTCGAAATTGGGAACAACCCAAGGGGAAAGAAGAGGAAGACTCACTCAAACAGGTAAGGGAACTGCTGACACATCTCATCCTCACGTTCCCAAGAAGCCTCACCACCAGAGTGCCATTGTCACACCACCTTTACCAAGGGGATGACTTTGTTCCGCAGGCGCTGCTCTCGCCTATCCTCCACGCGGATCGAAACTCTGGGAGAGAGAGATCTGGAGTCACCTCAGGCCAAACAGAAATCTCGAGCACATGAGAGTCATCGGGCACATATTTTCGCAACATCGAGACGTGGAACACGTCATGCACCGACGCCAACTCAAGGGGTAACTGCAACCGGTAAGCAACCTCACCGATGCGCTCCAAGATCACAAAAGGACCAATGTAGCGGGGACTCAGCTTCCCACGCCGTCCAAAACGCATCACCTCCTTCATCGGAGAAACTCTCAAAAACACACGATCGCTCACGGCGAACTCGAGAGGCTGCCTCCTACGGTCAGCGTAGCTCTTCTGCCGACTCTGGGCCGCCAACATGTTCTGACGAACCAAGTGCACCACATCCACGCATTGCTGCACCAACTCTGGTCCCGTCACAACACGCTCACCAACCTCAAACCAATCAAGTGGAGTCTGGCAAGGACGCCCATACAGAGCCTCATAGGGAGCCATACCAATGCTCGAATGATAGCTGTTGTTATAGGCAAACTCCACCAATGGTAGGTGATGAATCCAACTCCCCTGCCACTCCAGGCAGCAGGATCTCAGCATGTCCTCCAAAGTCTGGATGGTCCTCTCAGACTGACCATCAGACTGAGGATGATACACCGAGCTAAAAGCCAACTCCGTGCCAAGAGTTCGCTGGAAACTCCTCCAGAATCCAGAAGTGAAGCGCGGATCCCGATCTGACACAATCGAAACGGGAATCCCATGCAACGGCACGATCTGCTCCACATACAAACGAGCCAACTTGGACACGCTCCAGCTGACTTTGACCGGTAACAACCGAGTCACCTTCGTCAGCGATCCACCAGCAACCAAATACTGTCCTGCCCACCCGGGGTCCTCGGCAACCCCACCATAAAATCCGTGATCACGTGGTCCCACTTCCACGCAGGAACATCCAAGGGCTAGAGAGTACCTCCTGGTCGTTGATGCTCCGCCTTCACCTGCTGACAGATCAGGCACCTGGCCACAAATTCACGACATCTCTCTTCATGCCAGGCCACCAGAACTGTCTCTACAAGTTTCGATACATCTTCGTCGCACCCGGGTGTACGGTGTACCTGCTCCCATGAGCTTCGCGCAGCACCGCACGACGAATCTGCTCCTCCGCTGGGACGTACAGCCTGCCACGAAACCTCGCAGCACCGTCCTCGCCGAGTTCCACATCAGCCATCGCCAGAATCCGGGGCAACTCGGGGTCCGCACGCTGAGCCTCTGTCACCTGACGACGGATAGCAGGAGTGACAGTCAGACTCGCAAGCACTGCCAACCCTGGCTCTGGGGAATCTTGAGCCTGAAGGATACTTCGGGCACTTGTTCTCAGAGCCTCCACTTCCTCAACATCAAGGCACTGACCGTGACCTTCCGACTCAGGGCATCGGCGACGACATTCATCCTGCCAGGCTGATAAGACAGGGTGAAGTCATAATCCTTCATAAATTCCATCCAACGCCTTTGCCTGAGGTTCAGGTCCCTCTGCGAGAACACGTACCTCAAACTCTGATGGTCAGTGAACACCTCGAACTTCTCACCGTACAGATAATGCCTCCAGATCTTCAGCGCGAAGATCACCGCCGCCAACTCAAGGTCATGGGTAGGGTAGTTCTCCTCATGGGGCTTTAGCTGCCGAGATGCATAAGCCACCACTCTACCATGCTGCATCAACACAGCACCCAATCCGACCCCGGAAGCATCTGTACACACTACAAAACCTCCCGATCCAGAAGGTAAAACCAACACCGGAGCCGAGGTGAGCAATCTCTTCAGTTCCCTGAAGCTCTGCTCACACTCCTCAGACCAGATGAAAGGCACATCCTTCCGCGTGAGTCTAGTCATCGGGGCCGCAATACGAGAAAAATCCTGGATAAACCGGCGATAATAGCCCGCAAGCCCCAAGAAACTCCGGATCTCCGTCACCGACCTCGGCCTTGGCCACTGCATTACTGCCTCGACCTTGGCGGGGTCCACGGAAATGCCATCACCAGAAATCACGTGCCCCAGAAAGTGCACCTCGCCGAGCCAAAACTCGCACTTGCTGAGCTTCGCATACAACTGGTGATCTCGCAACGTCTGCAGCACCACACCCAAATGGTACGCGTGCTCCTCGACAGACTGCGAATAAACAAGGATGTCATCCACGAAGATGACCACGAACTGGTCCAAATACGGATGAAACACCCTCTGCATCAAGTCCATGAAGGCTGCTGGGGCATTGGTGAGCCCAAACGGCATCACCAAAAACTCATAATGCCCGTACCTCGTACTGAATGCAGTCTTCTCCACGTCGGACTCGCGAATTCTCAGCTGATAGTAACCGGACCGCAAATCAATCCGCGAGAACACTCGCACAGACTGAAGCTGGTCGAACAAATCATCGATCCGTGGCAACGGATACTTGTTCTTAATGGTCACTTCATTCAGCTGCCGATAGTCAATGCACAGCCGCAGACTACCGTCTTTCTTCTTCACAAACAACACGGGCGCACCCCAAGGGGAAAAGCTAGGACGAACATACCCCTTGGCCAACAGCTCCTGCAACTGCGCCCTCAACTCCCTCAACTCAGCGGGGGCCATACGGTAGGGAGCCTTCGCCAAAGGTCCCGTACCAGGCACGACCTCGATCACAAAATCGATCTCCCGCTGGGGAGGTAATCCAGGTAACTCCTCGGGAAAGACGTCGGGAAACTCACACACCACCGGAATGTCCTCGACATTCGGCTCCATCCATTCAGTCACAACCACGGACGCGAGAAAACCCTGACAACCAGAATCAAGCAACCGACGGGCTCGAATAGCAGAAATGAGGAATCGAGAAGAGGTGGAACGGATACCTTAGAAATAGAAGGTCCGCTTGCTCGGATGCTGGAAGTAGACCCTCTTCATTCCACAATCCACCACCGCTCCATGAGTCTCGAGCCAGTCCATGCCTAGAATCACATCGTAATCCCGAAGCTGCAACGCATACAACCTGCCTGGCATACTCCGCCCATCGATCTAAATCGGAACCTGATCGAAGCAATACGGAGTGATCATAAAATCACCCGAAGGCAACTCCACTGCCAAATCACAGGACAACTGGGTCACCGACTCCTCGATGCTCAACGCGAAATCCTCCGAAATAAACAAATGAGACGCGCCAGAATCAAACAAAACCCGAGCCGCACAACCCAAAACCTGAACGGTACCTTCCACGAGCTGCGATGCCACTGCCTCCAGCCCTAGTCATGTGCGTGATCTGACCTCGAGCTCTCTGCCTGCCTCCCACACTAGCTGACCTGGGTAGCGGCGGATACTGTCCCTGCTGCTGCTGCCTCTGCTGCTGGGGAACCTGCTGCTGCGGCGGCCTCTGAGGACAGTCACGCGCCATGTGCCCTGGCTGGTCACACCGAAAATAGATAATCGGCGCCGTGCACTGCCTGCCGGGGTGGAACCCACTACATCGTGGACACGGTCCTCGCGACCCACCCACTGATCCCTGACACTGCAAGGGATCGGCTGCTGTACACTGCCCGATGAAGCTTGCCCCTGATCCTTGGACTTCTTCTTGCCGAACCCTTTCTTGAAAAACTTCTTGACCTTTGTGCCAAAGGACGCAGATCCTATCACCGACGCTGCCTGTGCCGGCACTCCTGAACCACTCACCGCATGCTGGAAGGAACCCTGCTGCTGGGTAGCCGACTGCTGGCTGCGACCTGACAAAGACTGCCCCTGGCTGATCGGTCCTCGGGTCCTCTGCATATCCATCTCCAAAGAAGCCGCAACACGAGATGCTGTCTCTAGATCAGTGGCCCCGTTCGCAATCAGATGGTGCCTCAGCTCCTGCCTCAAACCCTGAACAAACTGCGCGGTCTTCACCCTCTCATGCTCCATGATGTGAGGTGCATACCGACCCAGCTCGACAAATCGGGCCCTGTACTGCAACACGGACATGTCGCCCTGTACCAGCTCCAGAAACTCCCGCATCCGCTGCGTAGCAACAAAATCTGGACAGTACGTACGCTCGAAAGCACTGACGAAGTCGTCCCACTCGACCTGCTCAAGTGGACGAAGCTGAAAGGACGTCTTCCACTCGGAAGACCACCACTTCCGAGCCGTACCCTGCAACTGGTTGTAGGCCAACACCACTCTGTCCTCGGCAGCACTCTTCGCAGAACTGAACACCCTCTCCATCTCATCAAGCCAATCACGAGCCACATCAGGGTCTGCCTGGCCGCTGAAGTAAGGCGGATGGAACTGCAGAAAGTCCCTCACTGCTCGGCCTGGCCCACCCCTAGCTGACGAGCCCTCACCAGCCTCTCCACCGAACTACTGAGACATAAGCTGGTACATGCCACGGAAGAAATCCTCGGCCCCCGGAACCCTCGCAGTAGCCGCGGCCTCGGTAGCTCCTAGTGGCGCTCTGCTATGCTCCTCCTGGTCCCCCTGGACCCCCTGCTGGATCTCCTGACCTCCAGCCGACTGCCCCTGCTGAGAGCGAGTGCTCCGCCTCAGCGCCATACTCGCTCCTGAAGCAAAAGACAGAAACACGAAAACGGCATGGTCAAGAAAAACACACGATGCCCGATGCCAGTGTCAACTGTACATCATTGCTGTGGACAAGTGGACCACTACACTTACCTATGATTCTCATGTAATTCCACAACCGCGCTCTGATACCAGATGTAACGACCCGAGAATCCGATTACCGAGAGGGCCCGATAACCCGAGACTCGCACCGCCACCCACGAGTCCGAAGACTCGGAAGGGTTAGAAGGATGGTGTGGAAACTACACAAGTATCATAGGTAATTACAGAAATTAAACAGTTATAATATTAAGTAGGAAATAAATTAGCATTTTACATGTCCACAAAATAACAACAGTAGTCCACAACTAGTACAGAGACAAGAAAGAAAAGTACAGCTACACGGGGCATACCCCGGCTCTAACCTCTGGCACTACCTCTGGGCACCCGCCCCACGCTGCACCCCAAACGCGCTCCCCCGGGGCGGCGCCTCACCTGAAACACGGTGAAAACACGCAGGGAATGAGTCTCGGAACAAGACTCAGTAGGGATCACTCGAACCCTACCTCGTAAAATGGGAAACCACTACGCTAGCTGTAGGAGAGTACCTCAGAAAGGAAAGCCCTGTAATCTACACAACAAAGACCCTACGGCACGCAAACCGGTACACGTGCCACGGTGAGACAACCGAACTCAACGGTCGACCCGGCAAACCCGAAGGTCAAAGCCACTAAACTGACAGTCTGACACTCCGTACTCGACAGGAGTACCTCCCACTAGAAGCACAGCCGGTAGCGTCCCCTGACGACTTGCACCACGCCGCAGGTGAACCGCCTGACGTGGTAGCTCCTACCAAAGGCGCGAACACCGTACAAGTAACCACAAACAAGTGACTAGCTGGGGTCACGCCCGTCGACGTGGGTCCAACCGCCCCCAACCACGTGTGCACACACAGACCGCGCGTCCCTGGTCTAGCCCTCTGACTCTGGCTGCAAGACGTGGGGCCCAACGGTAACCGGTCCACAAACCGTCTCTAAGGGTCAGCCCGTACACCACTCCCTGGTGCGACCAGCACACGCGTACTGGTAGGCTACGACTAGTGGAGGGTCACTGAAGGAGTAGACTCTCAAGTTAACGAAAAATAACGTCCGCATCCGACGACGTACGGGGACCACTCCACGTACCGGCCCCGTCGCACGGCGACCACAGTCGGACTAAAAATGGGGTTGCAACCCTCTCGGGGCAACCAGGCGCCTGACGGTCCACCCCTGGATCGTCACAGGCAAGTGACGGTCTAGGCAGGACCGTCACAGGAAGTCTGACGGTCCTACGCAGACCGTCACACTCTCAGCGCCAAAACAGAATGTAACGCGCCTGCCCTGACGCGTTACAGACTGTGACGCGCCTAAGCAGGTGCATCACTGAACGTAACGGCCCAGCCCAGGGGTGTTACACTTCCTGGGGGTAAAATGGTTCTGACGCACCCACCCTGGGCCGTCACAAGGCTGTGACGCGCCAGTCCTGGTGCGTCACACGCCTTGACCCCCAACGGTCAGAACCCAATGGTCGGATGCCTCTGACGGTCCACCCCAGGTGCGTTACAGGCATGTAACGGTCTGGTGGGGGCCGTCACACTCCCAGCCCCCAGCTGGTTAACAGGGGCTGTGACGCACCCTCCCAGGTGCGTCACACGGCTGTGGCGGTCTATCACGGGACCGTCACAGCCCCTGACCCCAAAAGCTAGCAAAGGGCATGTAACAGCCTTTTTAAGGCGTGTTACATCATGTAACGGTCCCTGGAAGGACCGTTACACGCACCCGACGGCGAAAACGGCAGAACCGCCAAAAAACTTCAACCACGCCCCCGTGCCTCCACCGGAGAGGGGGAAATCAAGGGGGAAGACCCCTGGGGACCCCTAGCATGCATCTAAGCCACCAAAACGTGAAATCACGGGCTAAATCCATAGATCGGGCGAGCTCTCCCCAAATCATGGAAAACCCCAAACCCGCTCAATCACGCCCCTCTCGGCCTCCCCTCGGCCTATAAATCACGGAAATGAACGGCAAGATGCTAAGGAACGTCACCCTACCTCAATGGAGCGAATGCTCCGCCGGATCGTCCCCGATCGCAAGAAAATGCTTTGAAAACCCTCGTTCTTCCTTGAGCTCCCACGACCCACGAACGCCTCCACGATCACCTCGTCGCCGCCGTCGTCACCACGCCGTCACCCCGTGCCGTCTGCAGCCGGAGGGGACGCCGCCGCGGTCTCGCCGGAAGAAGAAGAGAGGAAGAGGGGGCGGTGCTCACGGTGGGGGAGAAAGGAGGAAGAAGAAGAAGAAGGTGGGGGGAGAGAGAAAATAGGGGGGGTATTTATAGGAAAATTCGAAAAATCCAGAAAATACCGAAAAATAGAAAATTACATTTCCGAAATCCTCGGGACGCACCGATCGCAACGGTACCACTCGTCCCCAGGTGAACGACCCGGTTCACCCGCAGCGAGGTTCCGAAGGAATTGCCGAAACACACACCGGAAATCGGAAAACACGCGCGGAAAAGCCGCGGAACCCCTCCGGACCTCCGAAACAACTCCGGATCGCGCCGACCCGAACACGAAAAATGACCGAAACGAAATTTTGGACACAACGGAGCCAGACACTCCGAAAAACTAGATCCGGGTCCCACAAAGAAGGATCCGAAAGGTCCGAGATATTAGAATATCTCTGTGACTTCAATGTACTACATGACAATCCTTTTCCCTTCGGAGCTTTACCGCTCTTGGGAGGTTTCACGGGTTCCAAGTGGTATCAGGTGTATTCGATAGTCCTATCGGGTATATCTCGTATCCGGGATCTGGGTCCTCACAACAGCCCCCTTATATAGGGGTGCAGGTGGAGGCTACCGATAGCAGATGCCCAAAGAGGTGTTGCCTCTTGAGAACTGGCCTTGTCGGACGGGGCTCATGGGGGCTGCTGGATGAAGCTTTAAAGGGGCTACCGTATAAGGCCTTGTGAGAGGGTTGTCGGTTGGAGCTTCGCAAGGGGCTTCGAGTGATGCCAATTCGGGGCCTATCGGATGAAGCTTCATGCTGGGCTGCCGTATAAGGCCTTGTGAGAGGGTTGTTGGTTGGAGCTTTGCAAGGGGCTTCGAGTGATGCCGGTTTGGGGCCTATCGGATGAAGCTTCATGCTGGGCTGCCGATAAAAGGGTGATGTGTGGCTGTCGATAGGAGCTTCGTGAGGGGGGCTTCGAGTGTTGCCGGTTCAGGACCTACCGGATGAAGCTTCATGCTAGGCTGTCGATAGAAGGTTGATGGGTGGCTGCCGATAGGAGCTTCGTGAGGGGGAATCGAGTGCAAGGGTTGAAAAGGGCTGCCGATACACCATTTGCTGTATTTGAGGGTTTGTGAACCACTTTCTCCTCGAGCTCCCCCTTTCGACTTTGCACGCTACCGGGACTTGCACAATCGGGTCCACAACAGCGTGTCTTCAAGAGCGCCTTAGCCTCCTGCCGTTCTGGGTTTGATTTATCCCTCGGGACACCATTTCATGGTGCACCGGCACCACTTGAATGCTACAGCACCATGGTTGGTATTTTCTGAAGTTCATCTATCTCGGGTCTATCCTTGGACTTTTGTGTTGTTGCATCCTCACGGTCGAGTCTGCAACCGTGCGTGTTCAGGAGCCCCTTAACCTTCCGCAATTCTGGATTTAATTCATCCCTCGGCATGCAAACTTATGATGGTGTGGCATCACACATGAGATATGGCATCGCCATCCCCCTTGCCGAAGTTTGGCATGTTCTGGCCTCTTCTTTCGTTTCTTCGCTGTCGAGTTCTCACAGTCAAGTCCGTGACAGTGCATTTTCAGGAGCACCTTGGCCCCCTGCAATACTTGTTATATTGGGGTGCCAATTTTTAGACGCCAACAGATACCCCCCACCCACGGGTGGCGAGGGCGAGGATCGAGGGAAGCGGGGCACGTGGGTGCACTCCCTTTTTTTTTTTTGAATCAAATGCTTTGGCATTGGGACGCCTTATAGGGGCTTGGAAGTATGCCGATTTAGCCCCTTTAATGCTTGACGTTTGAACTACACAGGGGCTGCCATTTGAGACGTGCAAAGGCTACCAATCCAAATACTCAAAGAGAGCTACCGGCTAAAAGGGATAGAGATATGCCATTTTAGGGCTTGAGAGAGCTTGCCGTATGAACTATGCCATGGGTTCCGGATGAGGAGGATTCAAAGACCAGCCAGACGGGCTGCTTGATGGCTCTGCCGATTCAGGGCTAGAACGGGAGCTGTCGAATCAAGGGGGAGAGGCTACTGTAGGATGGGGCTCGAGCGGTCACTTCAAAGGGGATGAGAGGCCTGCCGGTTCAAAGATTTGTGGAGGGGAGTTGCTAGATGGAGCTAGTGGGATCCCTGTCGGTCTAGAGGTTTGTGGAGGGAAGCTGTCGGATGGAGCTCGTGAGATCCCCACTGGTTCAGAGGCTTGTAAAGAGAGCTACTGGATGAGGGGGAAACAACCCCTACCGGATGGGGGCGCTCGAGGCCTTTAAAAGACCACAAAGGGTTTCCTCTGGGGCAGGCTCATCTCCTGAACTTCCATTCTCTTGGATGTCGTAGCCACCCTATAGATGCCATATCTCCCTCCTCCATCATCGACGACCTCTTTTATGTGCTTCCATCGTCGTCAAACCCTGGGTCAGGCGGCCAGCTCCTCTCCTTCTTCTTCTTCTTCTTCTTCTCCTTCCTCTTTTTTCCCCTTTTATTTCCTCTTACGGTGGCCCCTTTGGACGAGGGCTTCGCCGACGGCCGTGGCGGCTTTGGCCGGCGTTGTCCCCGGCCTCCTTCCCTCGTCCCCCTATTCTTCATCTTCTTCCTTTTCGTGTCCTTCTGCTTCTCCTTCCTCTCTTTTCTCTTCATCTTTCTTTTTTCTTCTCATTCTCCTTTCTTTCTCTTCGTCTTCCCTTTTTCTTCTTCTTCTTCTTTGCCTTCTTCTTTCCCTCCAATGCCGGAGCTACCATTTCGAGAGCCTAACGAGGGTGCCGATACAACGCTCCTCCTCTCTTCTTCTTCTTCTTCTTTTTTCTTCTCCTTCATTTCTTTTCTCTTCTTCTCCTTCTTTGTGTTCTTCTTTCCCTTCGACGTCGGAGCTGCCATTTCGAGAGCCCGACGATGGTGCCGAAATGGCGCCCTACCATTTCAGGCTTCCTAGACAAGTGGTGTCGGATCACCTGTCGAACCCCCTTCTTCATTGGGGCTTCCGTTTCAAGCCCCCCCAAACTGTGGTTCCGTATCACCTACAAATTTTGCTCATTCGTACATGATGTTAGAGACCCCACCCTCTAGCAGGCTAGTCCTCGAGGGTCTGGGGTATTCAAAAGCTCCCAGACGGTGTCGCCGCTTTTGTGTGCACTTGGATATTCTGAGGCCATCTCGTTATAGGTGTGGATGAGTGCTCATTTAATCTCCGCCATGCACCAGATGTAGGGGAGACTCTGCCGAAATTTTGACAGAGATATTAATTCTTTTTTTTCATCATTCTTCATTCATTTCTCTTTCATTGATGTACGTATATTGCTCATGTATACTAATTAATACAAGTGTTCATGCCTTTTGCAGGCAATGACTTCTTCAGGTACCTCTTCTTCCCAAACTTCTGCTACCTCTGAGGTTGCATTGATGGTCGGCCTCCTGCGGTGACCTCATCCTCTTCCTCTTCTGCTACCTCTGAGGTTGCATTGATGGTCGGCCTCCTGCGGTGACTTGGGCTAACTTTACCGACTTGAACAGAGAGCACACTAAAATAGCTAGTCTAGCTGAGTCCTCAAATTCTGATACGAGCACAATGGATTTGGGCCGTCTGTCATTGACTAAGGAGGGCTTTTATTTTGACCGGGAAGGGGACTACCGTAGTGACCACCCTAAGGACCGCCACCTGATTCATTTTCTAAAGCATTTCAGTATTGATGGGAAGCATGATCATATAACGGCCTGCCAGATGGAAGGTGCAATTTTGCAATCCAGAGACAGCTTAGTGAGTAGCGTGCAAAGGACAGAGCTAGTCTACTCTCTGGGAGAGCCCCACAAGTGGGAAGTAGTGCTCGGACTTCATGAGTTGAATATGGAGAAAGGCAAACTGACTAGAGCCCAAGAGTTTACACTAGCCCACAGGGACAATGCTATTGGCTAGGTGCACAAGGAGAAACTGACTGGAGCCGCAGAGAGGGAAGCCACACTTCTAGTAGTGGTTGGACCCCAAGTGCCATGGCCGAGCTTACTACAGCACTCGAACTTAGTCTGGTCATGGCAATGGCCAGCAACGCAACCAATGAGACAGGACACATATGGGCACCGGCGCACCCTTAGGGGGTGCTGTTACAACCCCTTGTATCCCTTAGATTGCCCTTGAGGACTAGCTTGAGCAACAAGTGCCTGTGCGGTTCCGGTTCTGATGAGGAGCCCATGAACCACGGACAAGCTGAGGATCGGCCGTTCGAGTGAGTGTATTGGTGGGCAGGGAGGCCTTTCGGCACTCGTAGAGGACAGTCTGCCCCCTCCTGTGGTGCCTAGTGGCATGGTGGAGACCGCAGCTGTAACGACCCGAGAATCTGATTACCGGGAAGGCCCGATAACCCGAGACTCGCACCGCCGCCCATGAGCCGGGAGGGCTCGGAAGGGCTAAAAGGAGTGTGGAGGCACAAGGAAATAGGAAATAAAGCAGGACAATTCAACAATTAACAGAAATAAATAAACAACTACAACAGAGTCCAGTCCAACAGAAAGTACAGTCTAAAGTAGTAAAACGTACCACATGCCAAGTGAACACTCGGCCCGGCAAGCTGGCAACTGAGAACTTCCGCCCCGCACCCTCGAACCTCGAGGAAGAACCGCCACACCTGAAAAGCAGGGAATGAGTCTCCAAAACAGAGACTCAGCAGGGATCCCGCGGAACCCCAACCGGAAACAACGGCGGTAGCGGAAAGGAAGCTACAACTACAGCAGGAACAGCAAACCGGTGGCCGGTCAAAACTCGGCACTACAGCTACTCCTACTGCCAGAAGGCAGACCTCGATCACACAGTCGAAGCTACCGAACCACGCTAGTACCACCTACCGAAGTAAGAACACACGGCAACCACGCCGTAGAGGCCTGTCCCCCGGACACAGCCGACCTGGACACGCTGTCCAAGGTGCAACCCCGACCATCCGATCGCGGGTACCGCACAACAAGACCCAACCTCGGTAAAGCCACTAGCACTAATCTCACGGCGCAAGAACCGACACCTGCGTCAAGGTGAAACAACCGAACTCACCGGTCAACACGACCAAAAACCCGAAGGTCAAAGACACAGAGACTGACAGTCTGTCACTCCGTACTCGACAGGAGTACCACCCACTAGAAGCACAACCGGTAGCGTCCCCTGACGTCTTACACCGCACCGCAGGTGAACCGCCTGACGTGGTAGGTCCTACCCGAGGCGCGAACACCGTACAAGTAACCACAACAAGTGACTAGCTGGGGTCACGCCCGTCGATGTGCGTCCACTGTCCCCAACCACGTGTGCACACACAGACCACGCGTCCTAGGTCTGGCCCTCTGACCGATTTTCCCTCGTAGCCGGACTCTTGCTACCGACGAGGGGCCTACGATAACCGGTCCACAAACCATCTCGAAAGGTGGGTGCCCGTACACCACTCCCAGGTGAGACCAGCACCTCGTACTGGTGGGCTACGACTAGTGGAGGGTCACTGAAGGAGTAGACTCTCAACTCAACGGAAAACAATGTCCGAATCCGACGACGTACGGGGACAACCCCGCGTACCGGCCCCGTCGTACGGTGACCACAGTCGGAGAAGAAACAGGACTCACAGTCCACGGCCACGCACGCACCGTGCACTAGAGTCGAGAAAACTCAAGTGGCGCTAAGCCACTGGACTCTGGACAGTCCTCTAGACACACTACAGCCAACGGTCCTTGAGTCACAAGACTCGGGGTCAAGACCGTTGCACGCAACAGCACAAGGCCGTCGATCTAGCCCAATCTCTAGGTCCAAAACCACGATATCACGAATACCGAGACAACACACGAGTTGCCAAGACCATTCCCTTGGGAAGGGAACGCAAGGGACAAAGGCCACTC
Source organism: Amorphophallus konjac (assembly GCA_022559845.1). Lineage (NCBI taxonomy): Eukaryota > Viridiplantae > Streptophyta > Magnoliopsida > Alismatales > Araceae > Amorphophallus > Amorphophallus konjac. The sequence continues at coordinate 124,074 of JAHNEJ010000426.1, read as the reverse complement.
ACACGGGCCACACGGAAAACACAGAAGCACGATTCCCAAGGCAGCACACAAGCCGCCACGACGATTTCCCATCTTGAAGCAAGCGGGAAACCTCCAGCCCCAGGCCGGACAACTGGACTCACAGTCCAAGGCCAAACACATGGCCCACACGGGAATCGCCTTCCAAAGGAACCCACGATATGCGGGGGAGACCCCACCGCACACACACCGACACACGGTGACTCGATCAAGCGTAACACAAGAGCCCGGAACACGTGGGGTCACCCGGACCCACCACACCTACGGGCACGCTAATCGAGGTAACACGGTCCCTCCTGACACCCCAAAAAACACAGACACAGAACCCATGGGGTGTCCGGGATACTCACAAGGCCATAGGTCGACCACTGGGTCCCAACCGGGTCGACCGGAGACCAACACAATGCGAACGGAACGCTAAAGGTCACCCGGACCCTTAAGCTCACGGGCACGCAAAACGAGGTAAGCAGAACCTCCAGACACCCCAAAACACGGTCACGGAACTCCACTGGGTGTCCAAGGCACACACGGCCCGCGAGGAGCACGATCGGCCGCAGACCGCCCGCCCCGGGCAGCTCGGCTGGTCCCTCCAAGAACGCGCTACACGTGCATAGCGCGTTCAGCCAGAACGCGCTATACGTGCCTAGCGCGTTCAACACGAACGCGCTACATGACCATAGCGCGACCAAGGCCAGGTCGCGCTATGATCCTATAGCGCGACAACCAGAACGCGCTGGGGCCGTAAGGCGCGACCCGAACCGCCTTATTGTTCATCTTCTCCGATGAACGCGCCCTATCGGGGCAGCGCGACCATCAAGAACGCGCTACTGGAGTATAGCGCGTTCTCAGTCCGCGCCCGGAAACGGTAGAAACCGCGGGAAAAGCCATGTCACGCCCCGTTCACCCCCAGGTGAAGGGGAAACAAAAGGGGAAACCTTCCCCAAGCCCCTAGGCATGCATCTAAACCCCTGGATCGCCCAAAAACACCATAAAACGGGAGATCCGGCTCACACCCCAAAAACACACATTTTCCCCAAAACGCCCCGTTTAGCCCGCTCGGCTCACCACGGCCTACGAAACTTGCGGGAAAGGAAGTACACAGGCTGAGGGTCCATCACCCTACCTCCACCGAAGATTTCGCGCACCGTGGACGCTGATCCACGAAGAAAACGCCGTTGAAGCCTCGCCGTTCCACGAACTCACGGCCGAGCTTCCACGCGCCTCCACCGCCTCGATCCTCGCCTGTCCTCGCCCGCATCCTCGCCTGCGCCACCTCCACCTCGCCCCCGCCTCGCTCCGTCGGTCGCCGGAGAAGAGAGGGGAGAAAGAGAGCGTGAGAGAAGAGAGAGGGAGGGAAGAGAGAAATGAGAGGGGGAGAGAGAAAAGGGTTAGTATATATAGGAAAACCCGAATTTTATAGAAATTCAAAAAATTATGAAAAATTACCTCCGCGATCCTCGGGAAGAGCGCAACGCAGTGGTAACGTCCCGGAGTCAGAGAACGCCACGGTTTGCCCTGCAAAGAGTTCCGAAGGCACATCAGGGAAAAACACGTGTAAAGCACAAAATACACTCCGAGACCCACTAAAATGATCCGAAAAATATCCAAAAAAATCCGGGGCATTACAGCCCTCTCCCCTTAAAGGAATTTCGTCCTCGAAATTCACGACCAATCACAAAGTCCCAAGGGAAGAACACTGAATCAACTGACACGCTGTCAGAGCCCCAGCACAGAAAACCTCGATTCTCACGAAAACACGGATCCTGAGGAACACAGCCAGACTCACAATCACACACAACACCTCGCTCCTCGCGCCGAGCACACTGGCCAGCAGAGCAGGCATATACCAAAGGACACAGTCCGGCATCACCTCAGTCAACGCGAGAATCCACCATGGCGCCGCAGCCACGATCTCGCTCACCGAGGAAACACAACCCTCGTCACGAGAAACAGCTACTGATCCATCCAATGGTCAGCAGACAAATGGCACAACAGTTTTACAACCAGCTGACAGGTCGCACACCCTTCTCAAGGGGACAACCAATACAGAGCCTCCACCGGCTCAAGCAGTCCTCTCAGCAGACCGCAACCAGAACATCGGCTCAGCACCAAGAAAACACCTCACACATGGCAAGCCAAAAGCCGGACACAACACTATGCCAACTCTTGTCAGAAGACAAACTTCGACAAAGCCCAGATCCCGTCCGGGAAGGCACATTACCGAAACGACCACCAAAGGTCTCACTGGCACACGGCTCTCGCCACGCTCGAGCCCCAACAACCAGCATCTTCTGTCTCTGAAAAGACCATCCGCTGGTCACCAACTGCTCGTCAACAGGAAACCTTCGCTTGCTCAGCTTCTTCCTTCTTTCCTGGTCCTCGACCGGGTCCAAAGGAAACATTCCAAACCTCAGCAAGCCATCCGTCGACTCCCACACAGACTGATGCCACATCTCGAGCTGCACTCCTCTCGGACACCGTATCCGAGCTCGAACATCGCTCCAACTCGACCCTCTCGGGGAGCACAACGAAACCAAATGACGGATCCTGGTGTCTTCAATCATCACCTCACTGGACTCAGACTCACAGGGGAATCATCCCATGCTGGTCACCAAACCAGGGATAACCATTGCGACACCAACGTCCTATCAAGGACCACCAATCCGATGCCAATCTCACAAAAAGGCCTCCGCCCACATGCGTCACTCTTCTATCTAGTCTCATCAAATTCTTCGATCAATCCAAGTGGACACCCGCCAATCCCGATTCCGCCCTTATCACAGAGCCACGGGACACCACCTGAACAGTGCTCACGGCGACCTAAGCAATAAACATCTCACCGTCACAATCCGACAAGACCGTAGAACCAACAGACACTGCTATGGTCGGTCACACGGTTAGGCTCACCAGCCACTCATAGCCGTCAGCCGGGACCCATAGTCTGCCAAAGACCACTTCCCCAAAAACGATCTCATCCGAGGACACGACTGGGAACACAAGTCGGGCGCCAAGCCACCGACTCTGACCAACACGTCCTCGACCTCCGTCAGGCGACATCCTCAACAACCTCAACCAGGTCCAACACCGACGCCTGACACGGGTTCCAACACAGGAACAGGGTACTCATGCGGCGCACTAGCCAGCACATTTCCCAACACTCCATCATGCCAGTGCCAAGAATCACGATATCTCGGGCAACGGCATGGCAACGACACATTTCACACCGAGGAACCCATCCTCCGATGCTCAACGCAAACTCAGGAATCCGCCCGTAGCAACCAACGCTACGATCCTGAACCAGTGGGTTATGGGCTCACCACGCTTCCGCTGCGCACTCAAATCCGCGCGAACAGCCGAGAAAGCAAACATCGCCCAACCAGCACTCGTCCTTCCGGAACAGCACCAGCACCCTCACACGATAAGGGAATGGGCACAACTTCTCACAGGCAACCGCCTTGCCAAGACAAGGAGCACGTCTCGCACGGACTTCATGGCACACAAGGCCAACCAATCCGAACACACAATGCAAGACGACGATCCTTAGCCGAACGTAATCTCTCCAACCAAAGGAGAAACCAGCGCACTTCCGACTAACGGAAGAACTCCATGCTCGACTTGACCTCGAACCTCGCGCACGCTGGAAACAACACCATCTAGCACCAAGAAAAACCATCGCTTTCGTCAGGTCAGCGCCTTCGACACACTCGACGAGTGTCACGTCGGACCACAATCACAGCATCTCTCGATGCACCACTGCTGCAATTCCTCGAACTGCAACACACCACGCCAAGAGCCGCAACACGAGCCATAACCGACAACCGCCGATGCTCACCCTCGAGTCCCGAAACTCACCGCGGAGCCTTCACATCTCAAGCCAACTCCAGGGCGAACACAACCCAATCGCACATAAGAGCAAGACTTACTGGGACACCACAGCCCAATCTTGCCTCGAATTCCACAAAACAACCGGGACCGACACGTCATTTCTGACGCCACAGAGCACGACAAGGACATCAGGCTCGATGAAACAGCAGCTCACCGAGAAGATCCTCCGCTCACCCGAGCACACTTCTCGATCAGAACACCCGCTCTGCCACCTTAAACCACGACATGAACACCTCAGGGGCTGGATAAACCTCAAGCTGGAGTGGCCAAAACCGACAGCAGCTCACTCAGAGCACACTCACGGTCACTTAACCACCTAAAATCCTCTCCAGCCACCTGACCACGCTGCAGGTTCCTCGAACGCAGCACCGTGAGCTTGCACCTGCCAGCAACCTCTGCCCAACGCAGCACAACCAGGGCCACCACCGATGAGGGAGAAGGCTCTCGACCTCGATCCTTAGACCCCACGCTGGCACGAAAGCCGCGGACAGCAACCACCTTCACAGCGCCACACAGCGCACCCAAGCTCTCAAGCGAGAAACAAGGCGGAAAAACAAGCACAAAACCCTATGCCAGCTGCCGATTGTACTGGACCTTATGGACTCTGATCACTGCAATATCTCGAATTCCTATGTACGTCCACAACCACCGCTCTGATACCAGCTGTAACGACCCGAGAATCCGATTACCGGGAAGGCCCGATAACCCGAGACTCGCACCGCCGCCCACGAGCCGGGAGGGCTCGGAAGGGCTAAAAAAGAGTGCGGAGGCATAAGGAAATAGGAAATAAAGCAGGACAATTCAACAATTAACAGAAATAAATAAACAACTACAACAGAGTCTAGTCCAATAGAAAGTACAGTCTAAAGCAGTAAAACGTACCACATGCCAAGTGAACACTTGGCCCGGCAAGCTGACAACTGAGAACTTTTCGCCCCGCACCCTCGAACCTCGAGGAAGAACCGCCACACCTGAAAAGCAGGGAATGAGTCTCAAAAATAGAGACTCAGCAGGGATCCCGCGGAACCCCAACCGGAAATAACGGCGGTAGCAGAAAGGAAGCTACAACTACAGCAGGAACAGCAAACCGGTGGCCGGTCAAAAACTCGGCACTACAGCTACTCCTACTGCCAGAAGGCAGACCTCGATCACACAGTCGAAGCTACCGAACCACGCTAGTACCACCTACCGAAGTAAGAACACACGGCAACCATGCCGTAGAGGCCTGTCCCCCGGACACAGCCGACCTGGACACGCTGTCCAAGGTGCAACCCCGACCATCCGATCGCGGGTACCGCACAACAAGACCCAACCTCGGTAAAGCCACTAGCACTAATCTCACGGCGCAAGAACCGACACACGCGTCAAGGTGAAACAACCGAACTCACCGGTCAACACGACCAAAAACCCGAAGGTCAAAGACACAGAGACTGACAGTCTGTCACTCCGTACTCGACAGGAGTACCACCCACTAGAAGCACAGCCGGTAGCGTCCCCTGACGTCTTACACCGCACCGCAGGTGAACCGCCTGACGTGGTAGGTCCTACCCGAGGCGCGAACACCGTACAAGTAACCACAACAAGTGACTAGCTGGGGTCACGCCCGTCGACGTGCGTCCACTGTCCCCAACCACGTGTGCACACACAGACCACGCGTCCTAGGTCTGGCCCTCTGACCGGTTTTCCCCCGTAGCCGGACTCTGGCTACCGACGAGGGGCCTACGGTAACCGGTCCACAAACCGTCTCGAAAGGTGGGTGCCCGTACACCACTCCCAGGTGAGACCAGCACCTCGTACTGGTGGGCTACGACTAGTGGAGGGTCACTGAAGGAGTAGACTCTCAACTCAACGGAAAACAACGTCCGAATCCGACGACGTACGGGGACAACCCCGCGTACCGGCCCCGTCGCACGGTGACCACAGTCGGAGAAGAAACAGGACTCACAGTCCACGGCCACACACGCACCGTGCACTAGAGTCGAGAAAACTCAAGTGGCGCTAAGCCACTGGACTCTGGACAGTCCTCTAGACACACTACAGCCAACGGTCCTTGAGTCACAAGACTCGGGGTCAAGACCGTTGCACGCAACAGCACAAGGCCGTCGATCTAGCCCAATCTCTAGGTCCAAAACCACGATATCACGAATACCGAGACAACACACGAGTTGCCAAGACCATTCCCTTGGGAAGGGAACGCAAGGGACAAAGGCCACTCACACGGACCACACGAAAAACACAGAAGCACGATTCCCAAGGCAGCACACAAGCCGCCACGACGATTTCCCATCTTGAAGCAAGCGGGAAACCTCCAGCCCCAGGCCGGACAACTGGACTCACAGTCCAAGGCCAAACACATGGCCCACACGGGAATCGCCTTCCAAAGGAACCCACGACATGCGGGGGAGACCTCACCGCACACACACCGACACACGGTGACTCGATCAAGCGTAACACAAGAGCCCGGAACACGTGGGGTCACCCAGACCCACCACACCTACGGGCATGCTAATCGAGGTAACACGGTCCCTCCTGACACCCCAAAAAACACAGACACAGAACCCATGGGGTGTCCGGGATACTCACAAGGCCATAGGTCGACCACTGGGTCCCAACCGGGTCGACCGGAGACCAACACAATGCGAACGGAACGCTAAAGGTCACCCGGACCCTTAAGCTCACGGGCACGCAAAATGAGGTAAGCAGAACCTACAGACACCCCAAAACACGGTCACAGAACTCCACTGGGTGTCCAAGGCACACACGGCCCGCGAGGAGCACGATCAGCCGTAGACCGCCCGCCCCAGGCAGCCCGGCTGGTCCCTCCAAGAACGCGCTACACGTGCATAGCGCGTTCAGCCAGAACGCGCTATTCGTGCCTAGCGCGTTCAACACGAACGCGCTACATGACCATAGCGCGACCAGGCCAGGTCGCGCTATGATCCTATAGCGCGACAACCAGAACGCGCTGGGGCCGTAAGGCGCGACCCGAACCGCCTTACTGTTCATCTTCTCCGATGAACGCGCCCTATCGGGGCAGCGCGACCATCAAGAACGCGCTACTGGAGTATAGCGCGTTCTCAGTCCGCGCCCGGAAACGGTAGAAACCGCGGGAAAAGCCATGCCACGCCCCGTTCACCCCCAGGTGAAGGGGAAACAAAAGGGGAAACCTTCCCCAAGCCCCTAGGCATGCATCTAAACCCCTGGATCGCCCAAAAACACCATAAAACGGGAGATCCGGCTCACACCTCAAAAACACACATTTTCCCCAAAACGCCCCGTTTAGCCCGCTCGGCTCACCACGGCCTACGAAACTTGCGGGAAAGGAAGTACACGGGCTGAGGGTCCATCACCCTACCTCCACCGAAGATTTCGCGCACCGTGGACGCCGATCCACGAAGAAAACGTTGTTGAAACCTCGCCGTTCCACGAACTCACGGCCGAGCTTCCACGCGCCTCCACCGCCTCGATCCTCGCCTGTCCTCGCCCGCATCCTCGCCCGCGCCTCCTCGCCCCCGCCTCGCTCCGTCGGCCGCCGGAGAAGAGAGGGGAGAAAGAGAGCGTGAGAGAAGAGAGAGGGAGGGAAGAGAGAAATGAGAGGGGGAGAGAGAAAAGGGTTAGTATATATAGGAAAACCCGAATTTTACAGAAATTCAGAAAATTATGAAAAATTACCTCCGCGATCCTCGGGAAGAGCGCAACGCAGTGGTAACGTCCCGGAGTCGGAGAATGCCACGGTTTGCCCTGCAAAGAGTTCCGAAGGCACATCAGGGAAAAACACGTGTAAAGCACAAAATACACTCCGAGACCCACTAAAATGATCCGAAAAATATCCAAAAAAATCCGGGGCATTACAGCAGCCCACTGGACACCTCTTGGACCGACGACAAAGGACAGAGGCACCGGGTCGACCAAGCTTCCTGATGGAGAAGTGATCCGAGCCATATATGGATTTTTCTACTAGACGTGGCCACCGTGTGCCATACTAACCAACAACACGATGACACTTGACGCATGGACCGAGGCCGTGGGTGCCTCCGCATGTTGGTCACGGTTGCATCTTGAGACCTTAATTAGCGGCCTATGAATCTTTGTTGGACCTCTTCTGTGCCCTCATCCCCTGACTGCCCTCCCTTTCCCCAAGCGTTGTTAAAATTAGGGTTCCAACAGGTCCGGCTTGGGCCAGCCCACCCAAGCCCAAGTCGGCCCACACTGTTAAAGGGCGGCCCAAGCCCAACCCAGGCCCATCACAGGCCATGATTCATTGGCCCAGCCGAGTCCAAGTAACTCATTCGACCTTTAATAATATTCTAACTTTTCACAAAACATAACAAAAATGCATCAAATCTTAGTCTCTTCATTAAAAGTCAACAACCTAACTACCACACCATAAACTCATTCGATCGTTTTATTATCGGGTTTACTATGGCAGTGTGGCTTGCTTTTGTTTGTTTTTGTAGTCACTTTCTTATGTTTACAAGTATGGTTTTTCTTTTAGTATTTTTTTTCCATCCAATTAGTTAAGAGGTAAGAAAAGAATCACCCCATTTTATGTGTAGATTGAAGGAAAAAATGGGTACCAGTATTCAGGCAGTTGGAGGCTCCGCATTCATTGGAAATACTATAAGTTGATAAGAGCAAAGCTGACTTTCCTTTTATTTTCTTTCCCCGTGTCATCTTAACACTTTTGTGAAGTTTTTGCCATCATCATCCATTTGTCAAAAATTACTACCGGCAAAGTCTTAGCCATCATCATGTGTAGTAAAATTAAATTCCATCTCTTTACCGTTTGATTTTTGACAACCTAGTTGAATTCCATCTCTTTACAAGTGTCAGGAGATAACATACAGCATGTCTTAGTTTCCATGAGGTAGACTATAGTATTTCTTTTGCTGCAGTCAAAATCCTCTGAATAACAAAACGTTGGACTTTCTTATCTCACTAGAATTGGATTCACGAGCATTCCTAACCAGTCTACATGGTATACTTTCGGATGGTTCTTTTCTTACTATCCTTCTCTTTTGTTATTAATTTGGCAGGTTCCAAGAATTGTCTCCGTGCTCTCTGAAATCAGCCATATCTTTGTTGGAAGCTCTTATATCAGATGCTTGGGCATGCACACGAAGATGAGGAAGAGTATCAGACTTGCAGCAGGCCGTGGCTTCTCCGAGGAAAGCACGTCAGTATTAGATCCATCAGTAGGTCTTTTAATTATGATGCTCGATCATGTGATTGCTATGAAAGCATTCAGATTTTGTACTAAAATATGTCTCTGGAAACTTATAGTCAACTGTATGTAAATATTTAAATGAAGTGATAATGTTAACCGATCTTTTCACAAACCATGTGCAATTCTAAGTTTTATTTGTTTATTAATTTTTTTCATTTAAATTGTAAGTTCCTACACACTTTGGTTCTCAAATCCTAGCTGAGAAGCCTTGACATGCAGAGGAAGAGCATGAAAGCAAAGCTCTTCTGCATTCATCCTCATCATAACTCACGGGAGAGACCTTGGGGTTTAATTTGCTTATTACAGACGGCGTCGAAGTCCCTCTTGATAGAGGGATAGATAAAACGAGGGTTATCCCTTCTATATTTATTCGTCTCGGAATTTAGTTTCATTTACTTGATAATCAATGAGTTATCATTTTAGAACAAATGAAGGTTAACTCTGTCCCACCTCTTGAGGTGGGACAATCTATTCAGCTTAAATGAAAATTATCCTTCAGCATGAGGCGATTAATTTTGACCTATCAAACTAAAAAAGGGATCAATTGAGAGTTATCCCGTGAACAAACGGGGGATAACCTCCGGTCAAAGTGGGGCGACTCAAAGGTTTAAGATTCACTTCAAAGTCAGAGTCGGAATCAAAGTATTGGATTGCATAAGAGGATGGAGAGAGTGGATAAACAATGCACGAGGTTCTCCAATAACCAGAAAGATCCAACAAACTATAGCAATTGCACAAACAAAAAAACAGGTTATTTAAAATTTTAAACAGATGAGAGAGAGTGGGGGGCATAGAACAATTAGATGTTGGATAGCATGCGCAACTTTACGATGGTGACAAGAAAAGATAGCCAGAAATTATAGTCAGTGTGCTCTGGGATCAAGCAGAAAGAATGTAACATGTAAACATTTAAATTGACAATGTTAATCAATCTTTTCACAAATCAGATCAGACCGAAATGAGATCAGACTTTTATTTTTATTTTTTTAATTAATCAGATCAGACCGAAATGAGATCAGACTTTATGTTTAAGAAAAAAAGTCGGGCCCGACATATGTCAGACCCGGCTAGAGTTGAGCTTTTAAATTAATGAATCGACCACAAACTAATCTCGACTCAAACCCTACACGATAGATTCATAATTAAAACATATAGAAGCAAACTCAATATTATACATCTTTCACTTTTCACTTTCGTATTAAAGGTTTGCATGTTTCATCTAAAACATTACATAACTCCGTAACTATTTTACTTTATAATATTTTTTAATTATCTATTTGATTGTAAAATAGTGTAAATGAACTTTTCGCGCTCCCTTTGCATGCGTGAGATGCTTTTTTTCCCGCTGGCCAGCAAAGAATGCCGGGTAAAAATATCACCCACGATGCTTGCTTCTTTTCTTTGGGTGACGTTGGAAAAACCCGATTACATTCTAACGTTTGGAACAGATGTTCAAAAAAATATGTAGAGATTCCAATCATTAAAATTCCCACCCGCTTAAAAATATTTTCCAATGTCCCAATGTCTTATCAATTTTTACTTTACGTAAACTTTAAATTTTAGAGAGAGATGGTGAGAAAAAAGAAGAGCTCAAAATCTCCAAAAAAAAAAAATTACCTAAAGACAACTCTCTGAAAATTTTGAAAAAAAAAAAATCTCCAAACCCACTATCCATCTCATTCGCAACCTCAGTGCACAAATGATAGCTCAGACAAAAAAGAGAGAAGTCAAACGCGAGAAGGAACAAGACAAATAGGAACGAAAGCCATTCATCATGCTAACATTCACCTTTTCAAGCGCACGACAAAACAATTGCTTACACCTAGAAAACCAATATACTAATATGTCGATAGAGAAGCTCGTTCGTTACCAGTTAAACAACATTTTTAGCTAATCGAAGCTGGAAGTAAAAAAAAGCTCACATCACATTCCGGTCTAGCGTCAAACACCAAGCAGTCCAATAACAATATGACCTTAAACAAAACGGCACGTTAACCCCATCCAGTACAAAATCCTAGTGACGAAGAGCAGCAGCAGATCCCCAGAAGAGTAGGATACAAAATGGATCTCCATCTACGAGCCCAGAAGATAAAACTGTGCCTCTTCCAGCAGCCTCTCACCCCCCACATCCAAAGCTCCTTCACGATGAGCCAACATACTGGAAGGGAAAATGAAATTAGAAACGATCAGTTGTCAGTCCATATAGTGCTAGGCCAGCAGCCAACCGATGACCAACGCATTGTGCTGCTTAACGATTGAGAACTCAGCAAAAAAGATGCAGAAGTTAGGAATGGACAATTCGATAGAAAATTATTTTCTAATAATAGCAAAAGACGAACTCTGATGAGAATAAATAAGCAAGAGAATGTATTCAATCAACGACTGTAATACAAGAAACTGAATCTTTTATCCTGAGCAATCTTCCAAAGCCTGACCTCATAGTCCCAGATCTTCCACCCCCACACTCTTAAAACTCAAATGCTCGAATCGCAGCGCCCAAAACACATCATCACTCTTCACCCATCCGTGATAACATTTGGATCTGGTCAGGTTGAAGTAATAAAGGATATGGGCTTCACTCACAAGTGTGCACAGATTGTGCCACCACAATCTTCGGGGAGAGTGACACAGGAAAGCAATACACAACCCTCAAAGCAAAAAAAGAAAAGGAAAAAATATTAAGGAAGCGCAGAAAGAATAAAAACTATCCCCTTTAAGACAAACCATGAAAAGCAGTGTATGAGATGGCTCGGTATGTTCAACACAGATCCAAAAACGATGCCACCAAGGAGAATTAAGCAAAAAGATGACACGAAGGATGACAGGCAGTCCAGAGTACCCAGAAGTTGATTACCATCTTCCCAGAAGCTTTTAACTTCAAGAGGAAAGGTAATTTAAAACACAATAAATAGCACAAAAAAGGAAAAAGAAAAGCAGAATTAAGAAAAGGATCAGGAAAACGTCTCTCTAACCAGTTATTACTGTTGCTGTTGTGGGTATTGTTGTTGCTGCTGTTGTGGATAATTCCCATATCCAGGATATGCTCCATATCCATACATGTTTGGATCTTGAGAAGGAGGTGCATAACCATATGCTGCTGCATCATAGCCTTGCCCATATCCATAATAGCCGCCACTCCATTGATTTGCCTCCTGTTGTGGCTGAAAACCATAGAACAGGTGTCAGACAAACCTAAGCATAACTCATACAGAAAATAAGGGAAAGATATACTAAAGGTCACTAACCTGCTTGCTTGAAGGGCTACGGCCCCATGAAAGCCTAATGTTCTGTCCACCCAACTGAGCTCCATTCAGCATCAGCAGGGCTTCCTCAGCACAAGCTCTGCAGATCATGTGCAAAAATAAGGATTTACTGGATAATCAACTGACCTCATAGTGTGCAAATATCCACTAGTCGCTTCAAGACAAACCTTGTAGCAAATTGAACAAAACCGCAGCGTTTGCCTACGGGTATCTTTACGTGGACCAGTTCACCATATTGACCAAAAACTTGCCTCAGAAGGTCATCAGTAACAGAAGAATCCAAGCCACCAACAAATATCTGCACAGATGATGATTATCATTAGATTCTGAGAGTGGAAACCACCAGCCTGTGTAAAACATGACACTCACAGTTGTGTTGTTTGGATCATTCTCAGATTGAGTAGTTGGAGTGGCTGGAAAGGAAGCTGTAAATAGCAAAAGGGTGAGACAACTATTACTCAGAGAACCAGTTCATATTGCAGAATTGTTTTATCACATGAACCCAAAAGAGATTCTATGCTCTTTCATAAAAAACATGGGGACAGGAATAGAGCAAAAATGTTTAACCTCAGATGTCAATTAAGACGCAGGTCAACAATAGAATTGTAAGTAGAAGCAACATGCCCTTATATTCTACAACATAAAACAGTGTATTTCTAACATTCCACAGGGGTATGTGACTTAGAAATCTCATCCACATGCTTAATAACAACTGACCCTATCATATGGCAAAGAAGCAACAAGGTTCCTTAGTTGTTCCCTAGTTACAAAACCAGCACATAATGGTAAAAGACTCGTCATAGCTGAAAATAAACCATTCAAACCCCGGTCAGCCTACTTGATCACTATTACATTCCACACAACATCTTCTCCCAGTATTGGACTTCTTCTAACTTATCACTCAATGCATTCACCTTTACCTACCATGAATCACACCATCCAATCCTTGATTTTCCCCCCTATATGGAGGCAAAGTGGCAAACTGATATCATAAATGATGACTTGGCAACAAGAAGAGAAACGGTGATGACAAAAATGACAATGATAAAGAGAAAGACATGCATCACGTTAGATATTATAAAATTGAGTCCAATGTAACCTTTGTGAGCAGTTCAAGCCTGAAAAAAACTGTGAAGAGGTACCAGAAACAATGAAGCAACATTTTTTGATGAGATGTATCTGTAGAATATAGTCACACTCCACCAAACTAGTTTCACAAAAGTGGTCACATGCTACATACAATTTGGAAAAATAAATAGGATAAATCAAATCTTGAAAAAATTTCCAAGAAAAATTACGCTCAAACTACAAAATATCTTTCATATACAACAGGAAGAATACTGGACTTTAGAGATTGCTAAGAACAGTTTAATATGTACAGGAATGTCAGACAAAGTAAACAGGTGATTGAGATCCCTACAGAGTTTTCAGTTCCTAGGTGGATGCTTCCAAATATGAATTAAAGCAGGATTCCTCTAGGGTTCATACATATAGGAATACACAAAGGTTACTGCAAAATATCCAATATGTCTCAGTAGGGAGATGTCCAGAAGTTTACATTTAAACAATCATCATCATCATCATCATCAGAGCCTTATCCCAATTAATTGGGGTCGGCTACATGAATCCTGTTCCGCCAAAGATTTCTATCAAGTACAATATTCATATTTAAACTCAAGGAACTAATGTCCTTCCTAATAACATCGCACCATCTCATTTTAGGCCTTCCTCGAGCTCTTTTACTAGCATCCACTAAAATTTGGTCACATCTTTTAACCGGCGCTGAGTTAGGGCGACGAAACACATGTCCAAACCACCTAAGTCTATTTTCTCTCATTTTACTATCAATTGGAGCTATCCCTAAGTCCTTACGGATGCGCTCATTCCTAATCTTGTCTTTCTTAGTCTTGCCACACATCCATCTCAACATCCTCATCTCTGCTACACATATTTTGTGGATGTGTTCCTTTCGTACTACCCAACACTCGGTACCATATAACAAATTAGGTCTCACAGCCGTTCTATAAAACCTCCCTTTGAGTTTCACAGGCATACGACGATCACAAAGGACACCAGATGCACTTCTCCATCTTAACCAGCCTGCCTTAATCCTATGTGTAACGTCATCATAAATCTCCCCATTCTCTTGTCTTCACAGGCATACTGTTTACATTTAAACAATACATATTTTAAAAGAAATCATAATACTATTACACAATGCTTCTACTAAATAATCTTCCACTACCTCCTAGTATTTTTCAAATCATCAGGTTGTGTTATTCCCACTTATTATCTTGTCCTCTGATATGTAACCTCTCCCCCACAAATTCTCACAATAACAAACCATCCACAAAGCACTCGAGACAGTGCCAACAAGATCACACATTACCCACATCATTAAACAAAGAGAGTGAAAACTCAATATAATGAAGCCCATAGAGTTCTGCAGAGTTTTAGTGCACTATACATGTATATATCATAATTGTCAAGGAGCCCACCTAGGTGGGAAGGTGCCTTTTGGGGAGCTAGACACAGGTGCGCCTAGTTGGGCCTGCAAAAGGTGGCCCAAAGCATCGCTCAGACGGGTCAGGCAGCCCAAGGCGCGAGCATCGCTTAGATGCGTCAGGCAAACCCAAGACGCTCGCACCTTGGGCTGACTTGGCCCAACACAGAACCAACTCATCCTCTCTCAACTCCAGTCTGAAAAAAAAATAGGCCAAGGAGGCTCCGCCTCCCTTCAACCCCCCAACAGGGGGGGGGGGGGGCAATGCCACCCGTCCCCATCGCTTAGAGGTGCCAGGCAGCCCAAGGCGCTCACCTTCACACCTTGGGCCGACTTGGCCCAACACAGAACCAACTCATCCTCTCTCGATTCCAGTCTGAAAAAAAAAATTCAGCCAAGGAGGCTCCACCTCCCTTAAACCCCCTAAGAAGAAGGGCACTGCCACCACCCCCCCAACAGCCTGACCATGCAGGTCAATCCACACTGTAAGGTCGGGACAAAGGTAGATCGAGCACTACACACTTCTTCAACATGGTTGCCCCGCGTACGTGGCCATGTTCTGTCTCTCTCCCTCAAGCCCACAAGGCACTCTACTACACAGCCTGCAAACAGGGGGGTTAAACCTCTGTACAGGAAATAATATACATGTCTTGCTGGCTAGTTTTTATGGACTTTGGCGCTAAGGGCCTAGACACTCAGAGACCCCAAGCACGCCTTGGGTCGCCTTACAGCCTTGATAACTAGGATATAGATATCTCATTGGTAAAATCAGTATGCCATATAAAAAGTTATGGGTCCAACATAAAGTAGCCAAAGAAGGCTCCACTATAAGATATATCTTATTTAATACTTGCAAAGACATGTCGCATCTCATAAGAGAAAACAGAAAACAGACTACCAGCAATCAAATTCAATCCTCGAGATATTTATAGTGTTTTTCATAGACATCAAACAAATAAGTGAAGAAACTGGGTGGACAAGCTTTTCTGGATGGTAAGGAAACAAAAACCAATAAAAAAACTAATGTCCTAGAATTTATATTAGTATGCATTCCAGTTATAAGTTCTGAACAGACATCAGCATCAGAAATGCCTAAACAGAATATAACTTTCATTGTTCTAATGCACTAAGGTTCCAGCTTCAATCTAAGCTAAGCCTTTTTTTCACATATCAAGAAAATGAATACCCAAATGATTTGCTATATATGATGGAGATGTACACATCAAAAATTCAAACCCCACGTTTGATGTAAGAAGAGAAGTATAATGTTCGAACAAAAGGAAGGGATCTTACATGAATAACACTGCTAAACTTTTTAAAACTAAAATAACTCTTAAAATCATAATATTGTGAATATTGTCCTTAGAAAAATATCAGAATTTCCTTTTGAAATATCATGAATATCCCTCTTGTAGTAACATAGTCTACCATTGAGGACTGCTATTTGTTCAAAGATGAAATAGAAGAAAAAAAATACCTCCAAGAAGGCATATCAACACGGGTAATCATCTAGGGAATCCACCACAAACCATCAAAAGCCACTACTTCCCATGGCACATTTTTGTCCAAGGGTTGGGACAAGAGGTTGACATTCATCAAGCTCATCAACATCCCCTCAGAAAACATAGATCATTACAGCTTTTTCCTCTAAATTGGGTAATCATGATATTATGATTTTAAGGAGAAACTTTGCATAAATAAATTTTACCAGGATTATTCATGTCAATATCATAAAATGGAATATGGATGTGTAAACAAGCCGTCTAGCCTAAAGACACTAAGGCCATCTTTGATAACAGAGTAGAATAAGCGACCCAGGGTGGACCCGGATGGTCTATTCTCAAGGTTTTTCAGTCTTTGGTTTGATAACTTACCCTAACCGGAGTCGGGAAGACCATTCCCAGTGAAGGGGCTGAATGGCTTAACTCCAGTATAAGGGCCTTAACCCTAACTGGGGTCGGGTACAGCAACCCTGCTACCAAAGTTGGTTAGGGGCAGTTAGACGGAATTAACTCACCCTAACCGACCTCTATTATGTTATCAAAGTTGGCCTAAATGATTTGATGCATCAACCAACAATAGAACTAATAAAATACAGTATCCAATAAATGAGAAACAGAGGATGACCCAGAAAGACTGACAGTGTGAATGGAAATGACAGCACCTGCAGAATCCAAGACCCCATGAGAATCTCAGTTTCCAGGTTCCTTCCTTTGGATGAAAATGAACAAAATAAGTTACAAAAAAGGTAGAAGGTACTGAAAGGTAACTCACATCCAACTATTAAATAAAACCAAGGTACTGACTAAGAGAAACCTAAATCACCAATTCCTCGATCTAGCATCCCCTATAAAGGGAGAAAAAACTGGACAAATGTAAAAGACATGAACGGAATGTAACTTGATGGACAACTTTGTGAAAGAAAATTTGAGAAAGCAGATAGCTCTTTAAACACAAGGAATGTAGAACATTTGAGAAACTAGACATCTCTTTGAAGATAAGGTTCTAGAAAATGTAACTCTCGAATGTAGCATAAAGAATGCCACAAAAAAGAAATTAAGGGCAAAATTGTGACAAAAGGGGAACACTGACCGAAATGAGGCACGTACTAAGGGAGATATGCATCTCAGCTGAAGTCATTTCCAGGCTCCTATATGGAGAGAGCCTCTTGGCATCCTGCTTCGAGACAAGATGAGTTTTATGAGTTTTCATATTGTTTCTAAATTAAATTAAACTTGCCCAATGTCAGAAAGGAAACTGACTGGAAGGGAAAGAGTTCGTAGATCAATTGATCAACAAGCTGCCACTTATCTTCAAGCATGTAAATGGAGAAAATAACCAGAAAAAGCTAACAGAGGAGTCAACACATAGTGCATCCTAGCACAGCAAAGCATTCACAACTCCAAATAAAAGCAAAAAGAACAGGTGAATAAACAGCAACAATATATTTCAGCACATCGGCCATAATGATAGATGAAACTATATATCTATCCCTATGCAGCAAATGATGGCCAGAAAACAACAAAATTAGAAAAGATCATAAGTTCACCTACCTACACCACCACTAGTCTTTTTCATGGTCGCTGGACCAACTCTCATTGGTCTTGTTGACAAAAACACACCGTTCATTTCGGTCAATGCACGATTTTGCTCATTTACATCAGCAAATCTAACAAATCCATAACCTTTTGATCGCCCAGTGATTCTATCAGTAACAACTTTAGCACCCTTAACAGAGGGATAGTGACTCCTGAATGTCTCTTGTAACATATAATCTGTTACATCAGCAGCCAGATCTCCAACAAATATTGGATGATCATTATCATCTGGCCGCCTCTCACCAGCACCATAGGATGCCCAGTTAAGTCTGAATGTCTGTTCAGCATTAGGCATCAATTGTCCACTAAATGTTTGCAGGACTCTTTCAGCTGCAGCACGGCCAGTAAACTCAATAAAACCATAACCTTCTGACTGCCCAGTCTGTTTATTTCGGATGATCTTCATTGAGACTACCTGAAATCATCAAAAAGAATATTAAAAAATGAAAATAAGATTTGCATAACCAAAAAAACAATGAGCACAAAATATCATAACCAAAAAAAAGTAATGTATATCATATGTATAATGCAGGACCTTATAATCAAGCAAGAAATGAACGGGAATCGAGATCGGATGGGCCGGTCCCAACCCTAAGGATCAGGAATCGGGATAGGATTGGATTGGCTGGTCCCAACCCAATCAATGAGGCTCTTCTATTTTTTTTAAATTTACCCGGTACGTAGGTGGGATTGGCCTAGGGATCGCACCGGATCAGCTGATCCCAGACAATCCGGCTGATCTGAACAACAAATCCAGACCAGAGGGATCAGGATTGGATTAGATCGTCCCAAATCTGATCAAACCAGCAGATCCAGGCCGATCCGATCCGATCTTGCCTTCCATTTAAAGAGAAAATTTGACACATGAATAAGAAAACAAGAAAAATTACCTTTTGGGAAAGAATCAAATGCAACAACACAATAAACAAAAAAATAAATCAGCTCACGTTAATAGATTGATTGAAACTCCTACACAAGAACCCCATGCTGCTTCCAACATCTTAATCAGTGTTTGATCTACTGATCTACAGATCTCATGCTCATTTTTTTGGAAGGTGATCTACTGCTCAGTTGCAAAGGGCAGGCCAAGTAAGAAAGACTAGGGTTAGAAAGCCCTCTAGTAATTCGTTGAGTCATTCAATCATAAAACACGATGAATGTAGGACACAATTGTAACAGAGGACCCACAGCAGCTCCCTTCACATCCACTCTCTAGAGGACAACGAAGAAATAAAAACTAAGCTTTACAACGGTACTGTAGGTAAAAAGAACTCATTGGAAATGTCTTAGCATTCATTCTCCTCGGAAGAATGAATTGAAGTTATACACACGGATGAAAACTAAGCTTACACCAACAAGCACGTCATATTGCAGTTATGAGACATCTAGATACAGAAATAAACAATGTACGAGACATGAACACCTAAAGGTATATTAAATATTGCACACTTTCACGGCCCGAAAATTCGCAAATGCAAACCCTGTCCGGGAAACCTCGACCTGGTCTCAGGGTCTCAAAGAAATGACACAATACCAAACTCTTCTACTTGCAGTGCGGGTAGAAAATATATTATGCTATTCAGGCATAATAGATACCACGAATCCCCAGAAAAGTTGAAAACTTGAAGAGAACGCTTTGATAAATATATGAAACTGTAACTACGCCGGAGTCCCTCTTGCTCGTTGGAAACAAGAGTAAACCCGACATTGAGATACCGAAAGAGACAATCTTTCGTGACACGTCACACATATAACCATTCAATTAGGCTGCTTCCATGTGACCAAAGAGAATCTAACTCTAATGGAGTATAGTAACATCCAGAAATCGCATGATTTACAAGTAAGAAAATCGTCATTTGTATCTAACGCCTCAAGGAAAAACCTTGCTAGAGATGAAGACAGATCTGAAAACGGGGGACAGGGCAGACGGGTTCGCAATACCTCCCCGATGCTCGCGAAGGAGTTATGGAGGTACGTCTCATCCATCCAGTACTGCAAGTCCCCGATCCAGAGGGTGCGGATCTCGTCCGCCGACGCCGGCTGCGGTGCGGGGGCCGCAGGCGCGGCCGGGGCCGGCGCCGCCGCGACCTGGTGGTACTGCACCGGCTGCTGCATCTGCTGGGGCTGGGGCGGGCCCATCTGCACCGGATGCTGCTGCGGCGGGGGGACCTGGGATAGCTGCTGGTTCCACATGGGGGGCGGCGGCTGGTGGTACTGTGGGTGCATCATGGGCGGCCACTGCTGCTGCGGCTGCGGGGGGTGCTGCTGGTCCATTGGGGGAGGGGCCATGTTCGGAGGCACCATCCCGGCGGCCGGCTGCATCATCTTCGAAGCAGAAGAGATCGTAAACCCTAGAAAGGGAGGAAAGGAAGACGAAGGATAGAGAGATCGAAGGGCGGAAGGAGGGGGAAGCGATAAGGGCGGAGGGCACCAGAGAACCCTAACCCTAGAACGGGAAGGGCCGCACGAGAAAAAGGGGGAAGCGCTGGAGGTGACAGCTCGACGGAGGCACTTAAAAAGAGGGAGGATAGAGAAAACGGAGTTCTATTTGTTAATTTATTTTTGGGATTTTGAGTCCGTATCCCCTACAATTACTTATATTTACCAATTAACACTTATAACCTATATATCTATTTATAAACTCTCATGATTATATATTTATTTACTAATACTCTTTTCAGTGAGCATTTCCTAAAATATACGTGGAGCTTTCTTATGGCGTGGCTTTTACCAAAGAGCTCGAGATTTCAAAGAGTTTAGATTGGATTGACCAATCTCTTAATCTGAAAGATTATAGAGGTTAAAAGTTAAAAATCCCATTATTTATTTATATTTATTTCATGATTTGATTTTATGAAAACTAAGTTTATGGGCCGGGAACAGCCCAGGTCACGCACCCGGAAGAAATATCTATATTATTTGAATGGACAATTTTGCCCTCCAATGATCCAATCTGATAAGCCTTGTTTGACGAAGGGTTGGCGTAATCCACTTATTCTACACCCAATACTAATATGAAAAAAGTCTCAATTCAGTTTGATTGTGAACTTGGATTAGCCTATTAAGAGAAGTTGGTTAAACATTTTGTAATAAGAATGCGCTTGGTTTAAAACTTTAAGGGCTCCTTTGATAAAAGAGTGGGGTAGGGGCGAATACGTTATCCGCCTGCATCGATGTAAATAGCATATTCGATCTCTCCTGCTCGAATACGTAACCCCCACAAAATCTAATTTTTTTACCTATTCTTGTACTAATCGGGGCCAAATTCTAATTTTGTCAAAGCCAATTTTGACTGTTACTGATAAAATCGGATGCTAAGTCTTGCCCACCGAGAAATGTGCAATACTCACTTGACCTATTCGATTATCAAATGAGGTTTAAAAGATGGAATAAGGGGGGTAAAGTTGATAAGTATATTGTCATAAATGGCTTTTGAGTCTGATTATTACGACCCATCAGGCTTGAATACGTAACCCTCACAAAATTTAATTTTTTTATCTATTCTTGTACTAATTGGGGCTAAATTCCAATTTTGTCAAAGTCAATTTTGACTGTTATCGATAAAATCGGATGCTAAGCCCTGCTCACCTGAAAATGTGTAATACTCACTTGGCCTATTTGATTATAAAATGGGCCTAAAAGATGGAACAAGGGGGGTAAAGTTGATAAGTATGTTGTCATAAATGGCTTCTCTGAGTCGATTATTAATCAATCTTGTCATTTTTTGGATTTGATGGAACAATTTCCCAGTGAATCAATTTATTGTTCATAATTAGCATGTAACTTGACGTGTTTGGCTCGTTAAGTTGGCTTCTTTGATATGACCTACCCTCGTTGACCAAATATTTGGCTATTCAGTATTAGGGTCTCATTAAAAAAAATACGTAAAAATTATTGTTAAATAAAAAATTTTGAAAAAAATTCTAAAAATATATCAATAGATATATCATTATGTAAAATTAAATTATATAAAAATATCGTAATTATTTACAAACATATAACATTTTTTGTCAAAAATTTAAAAATATTATATTTAAATAACATTTATACACTATTCAAATGAGTAGAGTGATATATATGGTGACGTATTTTTAAAAATAATTTCTTATAAATTCACTTCTAACATTAACTTTTATGAACAAATTCAAAAAGACAATCCTGACCACATAATATGAAAAATCCTTCCACACTCGACATTGTAAGTCTAATGTACGGAATATAAATTTTTCAAGAAATCTCTACCTAAACAGCCTGAACAAATTAATGATGCGTGAGGGTGACCTCTCAGTGACAGCGACTTCCGTACAAGTGGCAAATGAGTATATTAACTAATTGGGCTTATTTGATTTCATTGTTTTAGACACGTCAGCTTTTCTAACCTTGCAATTTACTTCGCTGACACACTTTGACCAAGGAAAAATGTTGACAATCGTTTCTCACTTTTGACGGCCTGTTTTACACGTAGCAGACACGATTTTTTATTATCGAATCGTAAACGTGTTTCCGAGGCGAGACGATGCTGTTGACGTGTTTTACCAAGCGTAAGTGCCTAAGTGGTCGTTTTCACTCGATTTAATGAAGTCGATTAACCTAATCTCGGATGGGACATCGAATTAATGTAAGTAGTTTATCTTAGTGTGATGAAGGTTGGAGTAGCCCGAAAATGAAAAATGAGAGGCCCAAAAAGCCCAAGGATCCATTAAGAGTGTTGAGGTCAGTTCACGGATCAAGGAGTGTGACCAGTACTGCACTAGCGCTCAGGGTGCAAGAGAGAGATGATAGCTATCCTCTTAGACGGGTAGTAAAGTTATCCATCTAATATATTATATGAGCCTATGTCACTGACATATGAGTCTCACCTATTAAAATTTTTAAATATTTTATAAATACGTATATATATTTCCATCTATCTATCACCCTTATTCATATATTTGTTATTCTTATATAGTTATTTTTCATCTTTACGCAACTATATATCACCCTTAAATAATATTATAATTCTCATTCATCATCTCAAAAATTAACAAAAACTAACATGAGTTGAATATTTGTCACTCTTACATAGTTATTTATTATTTTACGTAACTATTTTCACCTTTAAATAGTTATTTATCACCCTTAAATAATATTAGAAGTCTCATTTGTCATCTCAAAAATGTGCAAAAATTGACAGAAGTTAACTATTCGTCACCCTTATATAATTATTTTTCACTTTTAAATAGTTATTTATCACTCTTATAACATTAAAAATTTTATTAAAAATATGTACAAAATTGACAAAAAGTGAGACTCAAGCATCATATGCGACCTAACGAGAGATTAGATGAGTAATAAACTTACTCTCCTCCACATATAATAAGTATTTCTAAAGAAGAAGAAAAAGAGAAAATCATGTTTACTTCAATCTTACCTACCAACATGTCTGTACCACCTAATTAAAAAGTGCATAATTACACAAATCAGAAATAAAGATGGGATGTCCATGTTTGTCAAAAATAATTATGAGCCAACCACTTTGGGCTCATTTAGGATATCTCCAAATTTTATTTTTTATTTTTTGATAAGACAACACCACGAACGTGAAGATCAGATTGTCATTGACCTAACTTTTTTTTTTTGAAAATAAAAATTATTGTATTGCCCAACATGCAGAGGTAAAACTCACCAGGAAGATGACCACATGCCGAGCTCACCTTCCCTTAATTGCCCCCGGCACAAACCAGGGGAAGGGAGTGGATGGATCTAGAAGGATCTCGAATGATATCTAGAGCGATTTTTTTTTGTTTTTTTTTTTTGAAACATGTTATCATTCATATCAGGTAACCACTACATTGGCTTTTAGGAGGTGTGGATTGTACTTCGGAGATATAAAGCCAATGTAGTGGTTACCTGATATTAATAAAGATAGAAATAAATTAATTCAAAGATGATCTTTGACCCCAACCTGAATCCACTCGATCCGAGTTACAACTTTATTTAAAGATGATCTGTGATCTCTAGTTCACATCGAACTTTGATGTCATTGAAGACTGGTCCAGGAGCACAGTGGAACGTTTCCAAGTCCTAAGATAGTTTATTGGCGTAAGATTCCAAAAATGTTCCATGACAGCTTGAACAGTTGGAATTGCCATCCGGATGTCAAATCCACGATGGTGGGCATGCTCTTCAGCATTTTCTTCAGATGGGAAAAGGACAAACTTTTATGCCACTGGTTAATCTACAAATCTTGCACGGGCAAAGCTGGCTTGATCTTCATGTGCAAGTTTTGGGTTTCATCTGGTATTTCAAGGGAAGATTGCCAGAGGTGAAATGGTGAGCAGCAACCTCCTGGCCTTGTGAAACCATGAAGAAAGACACAGCAATCTTTCTAGTTGATCACATTAGACAATCACAAGTTAATCAGGTGGCGTAATGCCTAACAAAGGTTCTAGCAATGCCTTTTAAGATTTGTGTAGTAACTCCTCTAGGTACAAGTTCAAGACATATCTGCCAGTAGACTGCACATCCAGCCTCTTCTCGCGGGGCTCATATTTTCCCTTCCGGAGCTGATACCGATGGATGACTGCTGAAACCGTGTAAGGTTGGCCTTCTATGGTGACACTCTCTCCACAATGCATATTCTGACAAGACAAGGGAAGAAAAAGGAAAAAATCATTAACAAAGCACATATTTTGGCAATGATAGGGGAGCTCTCTGTGGAGCAAAAGCAAAGCAAGTGCATGGTAGATATCTAAATGCAATGTGAAAGCATCCCATATAGGGATGAGGCAGTGAAGTTTGTTAGGCACCTGGCTAGAGGATCATTTGTAGCAGAAGGCTTCACTGAAATACCTCATCAAAGACCCTTTGCTAATTGCACAGGGAAATTCTTGCACTTACTCTTTAAAACTTTCTGAAGGGAGGAGGCAACTGCATATGATCAAATCCATACTCTCGTCGCACTAATTCTTACCATCTTAAATCACTGTAGGTGTAGCCCGTCATGCATCCTTTGGTTGTTCAAAACTGCACTAAGTTGTTGCCATTAGAACTTAGGTTTGCGCCGAGTAGAAGATGGCTAATCAAGGATCAAGGCCATCAAAGATGTTCCATATTCTTTTTGGAGCATCTCCTTACAAGATTCATGTAAAGAACTCGGTTTTGAGCGCCACACTCTTACATTGTATGGTGCTCACTCACAGAGCCATTAGGAATTATTCACTGCCTGGCGATGCCTACAATGTTCCACTGAACATGAAAATCCAGATAAATAAAAACATGTGCGGAGTGGACTGGAATGTGCTTGTCAGCATCATAGCAAGATGCCGATAAAATCATGAATAATAAGATTGTTATATGATAGTCATGCAATAAATCAATATGGGTTAGTGAACCCCTGCATTTAAAATACAAAGAATAATCTAGTCCTCTTTTCAAAAATGGATAGCTCACCCTTCAGATTCGCATCAAACGCTAATAGTTTCATGTGGCTTTCAAATGTCTTCAGGAATTTATAGAGTTATGCAGTAAATTGTCGAAGGGCATAATTAATCATGTACTGAAACTATCGACTTTGGATTTGGCCTTCTTGTACTACAATTCACCTCCTTTCGTTACCTGGTTTTTGCCATTTTTTTATTCTCTGTAAGTGTACCAGAGGATGCACAAAATTGACGTCTTGACTGGATGTTTAATAAGAATTTGAATTTTGACTTAAAAAGTACTAGTCTGATACAGCGCAATGGGTGCCTGAAAAGATCTAAGCAGCAAAAAACAGAACAAAATGTGCAGCAAGTAACTATCTCAGTTTACAAGGACTTCGATATGATACTTCAATTAATGTGCTATTCCCCCCCAAGGCACTGCACAGCCTCTATTTGGAAGAACCTTTGATGTGCTTGCTGCAGCTTCGACTGGGAAGCGCTTTTGACTTTGGCCCATTTGTCTTTGGAGAAGGATATTGGAACTTATAAGCCATCTGCTTGGGTTCTTGGCTTCCAACCCCAAATTGCACTTCCTAGATTGAGGAGGTGTGGGGGGTGTGGAAATGGAGTTATGGGGAAAAGGATTGACTAGTGTGGCTGTTCAGAATCATTTGGATTTCCTATGACAGTATATTTCATATTGGAACTGAAGAACTAGACCATCGAAGCCAAGTGCATTATCTTTAGGCTTCCAAGCAAAAACTCAAAGTTTATCCACAGATGACCTCAGTCTAGCAATTTTGAGAGGAAGCATTAGAACATGGGAGCCAACTGTGCAGTCTTTCAACAACACCCCCCCCACACACCAAAAGAAAAACATGCCCTACCGCCCACACCCATTATTTCTCATGTTGAAGGTGGAAGCCAAAGTTGGGATCCTAAGGTGAAAGCTTCCCCAAGACACTCCCATGCTCGATCTACAGAGGGAACTAAACACTTGACAATCGCAGAATCTCCAGAGACAAGCAGAGTGCAAAGACATGGGAATCGGAGACACGCACAAGAACATTGCAACCTAAGAAACATCCGAGCTTCCAGAGGAAACCAAATGAACGGAAAACAACGAAGACCCACTAACCAGGACAGCTTCATCTTCACATAGAAGCAGAAAAAAATGGGACGGCCAAACCCTAATCTGAGGCTTCCGGGGACGGCGGGTCGGCTCACCGGGGGGAAGCGGCGAACGCCGAGGTCAGTGGGCGGGGGCGTGATCTCGACGACCTTGTAGGGGTGCTGCTCGTGGTTGTGATGGTCCCTCTCCCTCTTCCTGCACGAGACCTGGAGACCGAGGCCACCCCCTCTGCTCCTCTGCGCCTGCCCCCCCCGGTACGCCGTCAGGCTGCCGGAGGAACCCACCGCGGTCGCCAATGCCATTAGCGCATCCCGCCTTCCTCTCTCCTCCATGCGCGGGCTCTTGTTTCATTCAGCTCAGGCCGGGCCGAACACTGGAATTCCTACATTGCCCTGGTTCCCTCTCTGTATTTGCAGAATTATCCTCGACGATTTGGCCGCAGTACTTGCGCTTTGGGGAAGCAAAATAATGTTGGAGGGTAAAGTAGGCACTTCGTAAGATTTCCGCCAGAGGCTACGGACCCGTCCCGGCGAATGCGTGGGCAGGAGATGGCCTCGCGTGGGATCTTGTTTTTTTCTGGGATGTTTGCGAATATAGATTATAGACGGTAGAAATTACTTCTGTTAACAATGTTATCTGAACTAAATTAGTGTCTGAATCGATCAATAAATTAACTCGATTCTAATTAGTTGGATCGTTCGTTCAAGTCGATTCGAATCATGATATCATTGTAATATTAAGATGATTCGATTTAATTTTATAATTTGATAATTAAAATAATATATAATAATTAAAATAAAAAATATCTACACATAATTATTAATCATCATTATATAACTATTTATATAAAAATAATAATAATATAACTAAATAAAATAATAAACTAATCTTAAAATTTTATAATATTTTATTGATATTCACTCTTCACAATTAACATATATGTTTCTTTAAAATTTTAAACTTAAAATATATCTAAAATAAAATAATACATAATTATAAATTAATAATAATAAGATAATTTAATTCACACATAAATATTATTTTGAATATCTAAATATTTTTATTTTTATTTTTTTATTTTAAATATGAATCGGGTCGAATTAATTCGGACCGATTCACCAGTCGAATCACGGTTCGTCCGATTCATCTAATTTTTTAACATTAAATCGAGTCGATCTTAATCAAACTGATTTCTAGATCAGTTGACATTCAGATCGATCTGACCGACCGATCCAATTCAGTTATGATGACACCAGTTAACAATTGTCAAACGTTGTCGATGACATTGGTATTGAATTTTGAGGGTCTTGGGATAAACACCGTAACGGCAGGAGTTTTGGGATAAATTTTAAAAATTATAAAGATATATAGATAATTTTCTCTAACAGGAATTTACCCTGAGACCATATATAATATTAAATTCTTTCAACTAGAGTATAAGTGCAAATGGAATGCAGTCTACATTTTCATAACATTTTACTTTTAACAAAAAAAAACATAAAAGACTCTTTCATCAGACGTGTGTATGGCAATGTACAACGCACGTATCATTACTGCATAATTTAAATACTTTAAAATTTAATATTTTCAAATAACATTTTATCCAATAAAATTATAACTTTTTTAATAATTCATCAAATTCACTGCACGTTTTAGAAATCACCGATGATAGGCTGTTAGCACCCGACATGAATATAAGACATCCGCTTATATGACCATGTCCATCTCTGGAGCCTCCATCTGCTTCCTATGCACCTGTCCCAAAATTAAGGACAAAATAACCTAGGATAAGTCTATTTTTGATTTGGTGACTCGTTGACTTTGAGTGGTAACCAATGTTATCGGAATTGAATCGGTCAATGAGTTGATTCGATTCGAATCGATTGGACCATTCAATCGAACCGATTTGAACCGTGACATCATCGTAATATTGATACATAATTCGATCCGATTTTATAACCCAAGATAATAAGAAATAAGGTGTAATGATTAAAATAAAATAATATATATCTATAATTATTAGTCATGATTATGTAACTATACAAATAAATAATAATAATAACATGATTAAATAAACTGAACTTAAAATTTTGTAATATTTCATTGATCTTCACTCTTCACAATTGACATCAATGCTCTTTTAAAATTTTAAA
Organism: Amorphophallus konjac; assembly: GCA_022559845.1. NCBI lineage: Eukaryota > Viridiplantae > Streptophyta > Magnoliopsida > Alismatales > Araceae > Amorphophallus > Amorphophallus konjac. The sequence continues at coordinate 95,392 of JAHNEJ010000426.1, read as the reverse complement.
CTTTAAATATATTTAAAATAAAATGATAAATAATAACAAGATAATTTTATTCACACAAAAATATCATTTTAAATATATAAATATTTTTACATTTATTTATTTTTATTTTAAAATGTGAATCAGGTCGGACCGGTTCACCGATCGAACCGCGATTCGTGCGGTTCGACCGGTTCATCCGGTTCTTTAACATTAGATCAGATCGACCTTAATCGAATCGATTCCTAGACCGATTTACGGTCGGACCGGTTCGATCGACCGATTCGATCCGATTTTGATAACACTGGTGGTAACCCCTGTCTGTCCTTGGTCATCTGAAGCCCTTCGTTTGAAGTTTGGGTTAACTTGTATTGGACCAATTCCATTTGACAAAAGTGATAATAGGTTTTTCAGATAATGAATCTTATTGATACCCTTTCAAATAATAAAAAAAAAGACTGATTTGAACTAACAAGGCATTCAATGAAAAAAGTAAAGTGCATTCAAAAGAGCTTAACCTGGGGGGTTTACTCAATTTCATTGCTCAAGCGTAACGAGGTGTTTGGATGCATTTTTTTAAGTCTAAAATATAAAATAAGAAGATATCTGAAAAATCGTAGTCTTATAGATGTTTAATTACAACCTTTCTAATTCTTAAGGAGGAGTATGTCCCTTATTCGATTTACTTTTCCTAAAATAAAAATAATATCTAAATAATTTTTTTCTTAGAGAAACTCGCACATCCTCACGTGTTGGTCGCGACCTAAACCTACATCACGGCGACGACGGTCCACTTCTACCTCCGAGACATCATACCTCCCCTCCCCTCCCCCCATGACTGTTCATTAAACACGAGCTAGTAGACAATGTCCTCGTCGACATCAAGCCGATGTCAGAACCCACGCTAAATGACTATTCGAACGAATTTACCAAATACATTCACATAAAATTTTAAAAAATAATACACTTTTATCAAACATGTGACAATTTATTTTTATCAATTTTAAAATTTAAATTAAAAATTAATACAACATAATTTTTTAGATAGAAATAATTTTTTAAGAAAACTATTTCCAAACACCCGGTAAACCCAATAAGACATTAACCCTAAGTTAATCGGGAATAACCTAATCTATCCGGCCGCTTTGATTTTCGAATGCGGATATTGTATTCGATCCCAAAGGGTCGAACATGATGCCCAGACTCAGTTAGCGACAGATGTGTGAGGGAGAGTGTGCCTAGCCCTGTCAATGGATCAACGGGATCCGATAACCTGATCCGGATTCGAAAAATTTTTCGGATTCGGATCAATTCGTTGATCCGAAATGTTTCAATTTCGTGGAGTCGGGGCGACGTTTTTCTGATCCGAAAGGATCAGGTGTCGGATCAGATTTTCGGGGTGCCGTTAAAATCTTCATTTCGGGGCAATTGGGTGAGCATCCCCCACTCCATCGGCGCATCGCGATCGGCTTCTCTCTTCCCTCTAGGGTTTTTCTCCTCCGCTCTCCGCAGTCCACAGCCTCCACTCTCCGCAGTCCACAGCCTCCAGCTCCACACCTCTCCTTGATCTCACGGCGGCGATGACGACGGTGACGTCCCCGATCGGCCTTCACTTTGGATCTCGCCGCTTCCCTTCTCGGAACGCGTCACTGTGCCGCTAGGGTTTCGGGGAGAGCATCTCCCCCGCCCCCCTCCAGACCCTCGCCCAGAACCCCGCGACGGCCTCCGACTGGGTCCGAACCAACGTGCTCGCCTACTGGTCCGCCGTCCGCGTCCGCTACATCACCGTGGACAACGAGGTCATCTTCCAGGAGGGGGAGGCGGAGTACATCCTCCGTGCAGTACAGCGTGCTAGGTGCGTCCTACCCGCCGTCCGCCAGAGGTCATCGTGCAGGACGGCAACAACGGCCTCGAGTACCAGAACCTGTTCGACGAGGGCCATGCACGGCAGTGATCTTGACAACGGCGAAGGCGATCTAGGTATGATGTCTCTCTCTCTATATCTATTACCTTCTCTCTTGTCCTCTCCGAAAATCATCTCTGATCTCTTTACTCTCTCTCCCCCTCTCTCCTCTCCCCGATCTCCCACAACAAGCAGCGTGACGGTGCCAGGGCAGGAGGGAAAACCCCGTCTCTTCATCTGATCTCTCTCTCTCTCAGCTACTGGGGAAAATCCCCCTCCCACACCCACTCTATTTCTCCGATCTTTCTCTCTCTGATCCCTATCTCTCTCTCTCTCAGTTGCACCCATTCATTTCTTTTCACCCTCTCTCTTGTGGCCCTCTTCATGCTGCTAGCAAGATGATGAAGAATAAGTGTAAAAAAATATTTACAGTGCAGCATAAGTGTAAAAAAATGATTTTCATGTAATCTTATTTTTCTACAGCATTTTCTACAGTATTTTCCCACTTGGGTTCAATTTGGGTGATCTGAAAGGAGTATTAGGATTCTTCTTTGCACGTCTTGGTATTGATGTGTGTCCCCATTTGAGTCATTTAGCTTTTTATTGCTCAAGATAGTTGTGATCAAATGTTTTTTCCTTGTGGCTTTTAATCTACTGCACTCATATGTTTTAACTGCTAAAAACAGGTATGTCCATGGTGACATAAAGCCCAATAATTTACTAATTAACTCTCCTTTGAACTTCTGAGCAAAAGCTATTTCTTGTTGATCTTGGACTTGGTAATAACTCTCTTTCTGCTCATATCTTAGGAATATTCTATTATCTGCAATATTATTTCTGATGTTATCATTGTTTGAGATCTCAATTATCAGCAACTAAATGGAGAAATAACTCTGGTGGACATGTTGAGTATGATCAGCAACCAGATAAATTCAGGTACAGTTAATGAGTTAGCTATATATATTTGTGCACTATGACTGAAACTCTCTCTCTTTCTTTCTCTCTAAGTACTATTGGTCATTTTCCTTAAGGCTGGTGTATTTTTTGGAACTTTAGGGGGGCTGTGGAGTATGCTATTATTCACATACAGCTGGGAAGAACACCAAGCAAGTGAGATGATTTGGAGTCTCTTGCATGTACACTAATTCTTCTTTGTCATAGTTCTCTTCCTTGTCAAGGACTAGAAGTATAGATGTCTAGAGCTTTATATGTGGTACATTCTATAATGTTTCCTTTATGAGTTTGACATTTTGGATCTTTTGGTATAGGGAGAGGATAAAGGGAATTGGTACTTTCTTGTTTGTGACAAGAAGATGTCTACACCTCCTGAGGAACTTTGTTGCTCTCTTCCACAACATTTCAGGTAATTTTTGGAGTATCTTGTGAAGCTCAAATTTGATGAGAAGCCGAATTATACAGGATACATGTCACTATTTAGAGGTGTAGGATGTCCAAGCAGACCAATTCCTAAGCAGGTATGTTTGGATCTCTTTGTTCTGAATAGTAAGTTGTCTGACTTAGATCGCATATCTGATGATGAATTGTCAGTAGCCTGTCCCAGTCAGAACAGGGAAGCCTGATAATACTCAATGGATTAGTGTTTTATTCTGTGTAGTAGTTTTATTATGTGTCTTTGGCATCCTTGTATCTGTTCTGTTCTGTTTTGTGACATAACTAATGTCTGTTGAGGATTTGTTGGATCCTTTTGTTTGCTCTTTAGTAGCTTTGGCTGGCTTAAAGATTTTCCAAGAAAAATACTTATTATCCTTGGATTTCTCTTTTCAGTGGATTTTCTTTTTGGGGTGGTGGTGGTGGTGAGGAGCTAACTTTTGTTTTTTAAGAACATTTGGCCAAACTTGGGTGTAAATGGCAATTCTGTGGTCTCGATTGTGGAAAAATTGATTCAAGGTTTAGAGGTATGATGATTATGATTTATGCCCGAGTTCATTTCTAGGGTATAGGCTACTTGGGAACATCAAGACATCATCTGTGATATCTCGGATCTTTCGGATCCTTCTTCATGGGTCCCAGATTTAGTTTCTCGGAGTGTCTGGCTCCGTTGTGTCCGAAATTTTGTTTCGGACATCTTTCGTGTTCGGATCGACGCGATCCGGAGTTGTTTCGGAGGCCCGGAGTGCGTCCGTGATTTTTCTGCGCGTGTTTTCCGATTTTTGGTGTGTGTTTCAGTAATTCCTTCGGAACCTCATTGCAGGTAAACACGGCCGTTCACCCGGACGAGAGTGGTACCGTTGCGATCGGTGCGTTCCGAGGATCGCGGAAACGTACTTCTCTAGTTTTTGACATTTTTCGGAATTTTTGGATTTTCTATAAATTCCCATTTCTTTTCTTTTTTCTTTTCTTCTTTCTCTTTCTTCTTCCTTTCTTCTCCTTCCTCCCTCACGACCGTGGCCGCTCTCTCTCTCTCTCTCTCTCTCTCCCATTCGAGCGCGACGACCTCCGTTCCGACTGCAGACGGTGGCGGTACGACGGTGCGAGGACGTGGGTGACGACGAGGCGATCGTGCGGGCGTGTGGCAAGCATGGGAAGGCGAGGTTCTAACGGCGTTCTTCGTGAGATTGAGCTCGGATCAGCGCTTCTCGTCGCGAACCGGAGATAGGGTGACGTTCCCTAGCCTCTTGCCTTTCTTCCCCGTGAGTTTTAGCTCGAGACGAGGTCGAGAGGGGTTATTTTTGCGTCGGGAAGGGTCGTCCATGCCGCGGGGAGAGTTCGTCTGATCCGCCGTTTTAAGCCCCGATTCCGCAGTTTAAGGGCTTAGGAGCATGCTAGGGGGCTTCGGAGTTCTTCTCTCACCGTTTCCCCCTCCGTGGGGCTTGTTTTGGGGCCGGAATGGGCGATTCCGGTGAGGTTCGCCATTTTCGTGCTGGTGAGCAATGTGCGGTCGAACCAGGGCCCGCACAACCCTTGTGCAACCCCGTTCTGGCCGTCCATCAGCTTGGCGCGCAGTGGGCTTGTGCGGTCTGTCGTGAGACCGCATATCCTAAGATGCGGCCCCATGACGACCGCCCAACCCTGGGTTTTCGACTGTTGAGTATTACCGTTATACAGTGCACCGGGGTGTGCGGCCAGGAGCTGGCCGCATAACCCTTCGTGCGGCCAGGTGCTGGCCGTACGTCATCTGGTGCCGTTGCCTCGGTGTGCGGTCAGATCTGGACCGCACAACCCTTGAACGGCGAAACCGTAGCCGACCTTCCCAAGTGCGGCTAAGGACTAGCCGTTCAGGTTTATTACCGTTGGGAGACGAACAGCCAGAAGCTGACCGTTCCTCACCCACGTGCTGTAATATCCCGGACCTTTCGGATCCTTCTTCGTGGGTCCCGGATCTGGTTTTCGGAGCGTCCGGCTCTGTTGTGTCCGAAATTTCGTTTCGGACATCTTTCGTGTTCGGATCGGCACGATCCGGAGTCGTTTCGGAGGCCCGGAGGCGTTCCGCGGTTTTTCCGCGTGTGTTTTCCGATTCCCGACGTGTGTTTCGGCTTTTCCTTCGGACGCTCGCTGCGGGTTAACTGGGCCATTCACCCGGGCACGAGTGGTACCGTTGCGATCGGTGCGTTCCGAGGATTCCAGAAATATATTTTTCTATTTTTCGATATTTTTCCGAAAATTCGGATTTTCTATAAATCCTAATCCTTTTTCTTTTCTTTTTCCTTTTCTCTTTCTTCTTCCTCTCCCTCTCTCCCATTCGGACGCGGCGAGCCCCTCTCCGGCTACGGACGGCGGCGGGGCGACGGCGCGGACGCGTGGGCGACGGTGAGGCGATCTCGTGGGCGTGCGGCGAGCGTGGGAAGCGTGGGGAGTTCGTGAAGCTTCGAGCATTCTTCGTGATTCGTGATCGATCCGGCGGAGCATTCGCTCCATTGAGGTAGGGTGACGTTCCTTAGCCTCATGCCGTTCTTTTCCGTGATTTATAGGCCGCGGGGAGGCCGAGAGGGGATCATTTGAGCGTTTTTGGGTTTTTCCATGATTTGGGGAGAGCTCGCCCGATCTATGGATTCAATGCATGGATTCGTGTTTTGAGGGCCTAGAATCATGCTAGGGGTCCCCAGGGGTCTTCCCCTTTGTTTTCCCCCTCTCCTATGGAGGTATGGGGGCGTGGTTGGATTTTTGGGCGTTCTTACCGTTTTCGGCCGCGGACTGAGAACGCGCTATACTCCAGTAGCGCGTTCTTGGAGGTCGCGCTGCCCCGACCGAGCGCGTTCATCGGAGAAGATGAACAGTTTGGCGGTTCGTGTCGCGCTATGGGGCCCTAGCGCGATCATCCTTGTCGCGCTAGGAGGACCTAGCGCGATGGTCCCTGTCGCGCTAGGGTTCCCTAGCGCGATGGTCCGTGTCGCGCTATGGGGCCATAGCGCGACAACCCTTGTTGCGCTAGGGGACCCTAGCGCGACATGCCCTGTCGCGCTAGGTATCCCTAGCGCGATTTGGTTCGTTGTTGGGTGTTCCCCTTGGGCCGTGTGTGCGTCCCGGGCACCCCGTGGAGTTCCGTGACCGTGTCTTTGGTGTCCGGAGGTTCCGTTTGCCTTGGTCATGAGTTTGGCCGTGGGCGGTGCGTCCGTTTTTCTCCGACCGTGGCCCCGTTTGACGGAGCTGGTGCGTGGGGTGATTCCCACACGTTGTCGGTTTCGGACGTTGTTTTCCGTTGACTCGAGAGTCTACTCCTTCAGTGACCCTCCACTAGTCGTAGCCCACCAGTACGAGATGCTGGTCTCACCTGGGAGTGGTGTACGGGCACCCACCTTTCGAGACGGTTTGTGGACCGGTTACCGTAGGCCCCTCGTCGTAGCCAGAGTCCGGCTGCGGGGGAAAACCGGTCAGAGGGCCAGACCTAGGACGCGTGGTCTGTGTGTGCACACGTGGTTGGGGGCGGTTGGACCCACGTCGACGGGCGTGACCCCAGCTAGTCACTTGTTTGTGGTTACTTGTACGGTGTTTGCGCCTCGGGTAGGACCTACCACGTCAGGCGGTTCACCTGCGGTGCGGTGTAAGACGTCAGGGGACGCTACCGGCTGTGCTTCTAGTGGGTGGTACTCCTGTCGAGTACGGAGTGTTAGACTGTCAGTCGTGTGTTTCCGACCTTCGGGTTTTGACGGTTCGACCGTTGAGTTTCGGTCTTCTCGTACCGTGGCACGTGTGTCGGTTTGCGTGCCGTAGGGTCTAGTTCTGTAGAGTACAGGGCTTTCCTTTCCGAGGTACTTTCCTACCGCGAGAGTAGTGGTTTCTCGTTTTTTCGAGGTAGGGTTCGAGTGATCCCTACTGAGTCTTGTTCTGAGACTCATTCCCTGCGTGTTTTCACCGTGTTTCAGGTGAGGCGCCACCTTCGGGGAGCGCGTCAGGAGCGCAGCGTGGTGCGGGTGCCCAGAGGTAGTGCCAGAGGTCAGAGCCGGGGGATGCCCCGTGTAGCTGTACTTTTCTTTCTTGTCACTGTACTAGTCGTGGACTACTGTTGCTGTTGTTGTTCTTTATTGTGGACCATGTAAATTGTTAATTTATTTCCTGCTTAATATTATAACTGTTTAATTTCTGCAATTATCTGTGATGCTTATGTAGTTTCCACACCATCCTTTTAACCCTTCCGAGTCTTCGGACTCGTGGGTGGCGGTACGAGTCTCGGGTTATCGGGCCTTCCCGGTAATCGGATTCTCGGGTCGTTACAGCTGGTATCAGAGCGCGGTTGTGGAATTACATGAGAATCATAGGTAATTGTAGTGGTCCACTAGTCCACAGCGATGATGTACAGTGACGCTGGCATTGGGCACCGCTGTGTTTATTCTGACATTGCCGTTTCCGTGTTTTCTGTCTTGTGCTTCAGGAGCGAGGATGGCGCCGAGGAGGAGTTCTCGCTCTCAGCAGGGGCAGTCGGCTGGAGGTCAGGAGATCCAGCAGGGGGTCCAGAGGGACCAGGAGGAGCATAGCAGAGTTCCGGGAGCTACCGAGGCCGCGGATGCTGCGAGGGCTCCGGGGGCCGAGGATTTCTTCCGTGGCATGTACCATCTCATGTCTCAGCAGTTTGGCGGAGAGGCTGCTGAGGGCTCGTCAGTCAGGGGTGGGCCAGGCCGAGCGGTGAGGGACTTCATGCAGTTCCATCCACCTTACTTTAGCGGCCAGGCAGACCCTGATGCGGCTCGTGATTGGCTCGATGAGATGGAGCGGGTGTTCAGTTCTGCGAAGAGTACTGCCGAGGACAGAGTGGTGTTGGCCTACAACCAGTTGCAGGGTACGGCTCGGAGGTGGTGGTCTTCCGAGTGGAAGACGTCCTTTCAGCTTCGTCCACTTGAGCAGGTCGAGTGGGATGACTTTGTCAGTGCTTTCGAGCGTACGTACTGTCCAGATGTTGTTGCTACGCAGCGGATGCGGGAGTTTCTGGAGCTGGTGCAGGGTGACATGTCCGTGTTGCAGTACAGGGCCCGATTTGTCGAGCTGGGTCGGTATGCACCTCATATCATGGAGCATGAGAGGGTGAGGACCACGCAGTTTGTGCAGGGCTTGAGGTTGGAGCTGAGGCACCATTTGATCGCGAATGGGGCCACTGATCTAGAGACAGCGTCTCGTGTTGCGATTTCCTTGGAGATGGATATGCAGAGGACTCGAGGACCGATCAGCCAGGGGCAGTCTTTGTCAGGTCGCAGCCAGCAGTCGGCTACCCAGCAGCAGGGTTCTTCCAGCATGCGTCGGTGGTTCAGGAGTACCGGCACTGCAGCTTCAGTGACAGGATCTGCGTCTTCGGCTCGAAGGTCAAGAAGTTCTTGAAGAAGGGTTCGGCAAGAAGAAGCCCAAGGATCAGGGACAAGCTTCATCGGGCAGTGTACAGCAGCCGATTCCTTTGCAGCGTCAGGGATCAGGGGGTGGATCACGAGGACCTTGTCCACGGTGTGGTGGGACCCACCCAGGCAGGCAGTGCACGGCGCCGATCATCTGTTTTCGGTGTGACCAGCCAGGGCACATGGCGCGTGACTGTCCTCAGAGACCGCCGCAGTAGCAGTTCCAGCAGCAGCAGGTTCCCCAGCAGCAGCAGCAGCAGCAGCAGGGACAGTATCCGCCGCTACCCAGGTCAGCTAGTGTGGGAGGCAGGCAGAGGGCTCGTGGCCAGATCACGCACTTGACCAGGGCAGAGGCAGTGGCGTCGCAGCTCGTGGAAGGTACCGTTCAGATTTTGGGTTGTGCGGCTCGGGTTTTATTTGATTCTGGCGCGTCTCATTCGTTTATTTCGGAGGATTTCGCGTCGAGCGTCGAGGAGCCGGTGACCCAGTTGTCCTGTGATTTGGCAGTGGAGTTGCCTTCGGGTGACTTTATGGTCACTCCGTATTGCTTCGACCAGGTTCCGGTGTGGATCGATGGGCGGAGTATGCCAGGCAGGTTGTATGCGTTGCAGCTTCGGGATTACGATGTGATTCTAGGCATGGATTGGCTCGAGACTCATGGAGCGGTGGTGGATTGTGGGATGAAGAGGGTCTACTTCCAGCATCCGAGCAAGAGGACCTTCTATTTCCAAGGTATCCGTTCCGCCTCTTCTCGATTCCTTATCTCTGCTATTCGAGCCCGTCGATTGCTTGATTCAGGTTGTCAGGGTTTTCTCGCGTCTGTGGTTGTGTCTGACCGGATGGAGCCGATGTCGAGGACATTGCGGTGGTGTGCGAGTTTCCCGATGTTTTTCCTGAGGAGTTGCCTGGATTACCTCCCCAGCGGGAGATCGATTTCGTGATCGAGGTTGTACCTGGTACGGGACCTTTGGCGAAGGCTCCCTACCGTATGGCCCCCGCTGAGCTGAGGGAGTTGAGGGCGCAGTTGCAGGAACTGTTGGCCAAGGGGTACATTCGTCCGAGCTTTTCCCCTTGGGGTGCGCCCGTGTTGTTTGTGAAGAAGAAGGACGGTAGTCTGCGGCTAGTGCATTGACTATCGGCAGCTGAATGAAGTGACCATTAAGAACAAGTATCCGTTGCCGCGGATTGATGATTTGTTCGACCAGCTTCAGTCTGCGCGAGTGTTCTCGCGGATTGATTTGCGGTCCGGTTACTATCAGCTGAGAATTCGCGAGTCCGATGTGGAGAAGACTGCGTTCAGTACGAGGTACGGGCATTATGAGTTCTTGGTGATGCCGTTTGGGCTCACCAATGCCCCAGCAGCCTTCATGGACTTGATGCAGAGGGTGTTTCATCCGTATTTGGACCAGTTCGTGGTCATCTTCATGGATGACATCCTTGTTTATTCGCGGTCTGCTGAGGAGCATGCGTACCATTTGGGTGTGGTGCTGCAGACGCTGCGAGATCACCAGTTGTATGCGAAGCTCAGCAAGTGCGAGTTTTGGCTCAGCGAGGTGCACTTTCTGGGGCACGTGATTTCTGGTGATGGCATTTCCGTGGATCCCGCCAAGGTCGAGGCTGTGATGCAGTGGCCGAGGCCGAGGTCGGTGACGGAGATCCGAAGTTTCTTGGGGCTTGCGGGGTATTATCGCCGGTTTATCCAGGATTTTTCCCGCATTGCGACCCCGATGACGAGGCTCACGCGGAAGGATGTGCCTTTCGTTTGGTCCGAGGAGTGTGAGCAGAGCTTCAGTGAACTGAAGAGGTTGCTCACCTCGGCTCCGGTGTTGGTTTTGCCTTCTGGATCGGGAGGTTTTGTGGTGTGTACAGATGCTTCCGGCGTTGGACTGGGTGCTGTTTTGATGCAGCATGGTAGAGTGGTGGCTTATGCATCTCGGCAGCTAAAGCCCCATGAGGAGAACTACCCTACCCATGATCTTGAGTTGGCGGCTGTGATCTTCGCGCTGAAGATCTGGAGGCATTATCTGTACGGTGAGAAGTTCGAGGTGTTCACTGACCATCAGAGTTTGAGGTATGTGTTCTCGCAGAGAGATCTGAACCTCAGACAAAGGCGTTGGATGGAGTTCATGAAGGACTATGACTTCACCCTGTCTTATCAGCCGGGCAGGATGAATGTCGTCGCCGATGCCTTGAGTCGGAAGGTGGCGGTCAGTACCTTGATGCTGAGGAAGTGGAGGCTCTGGGAACAAGTGCCCGAGGTATCTTTCAGGCTCAAGATTCCCCAGGAGCCAGGGTTGGCTGTGCTTGCGAGTCTGACTGTCACTCCTGCTATCCGTCGTCAGGTGACAGAGGCTCAACATGCGGACCCTGAGTTGCCCCGGATTCTTGGCTATGGCTGACGTAGAGCTCGGCGAGGACGGTGCTGCGAGGTTTCGTGGAAGGTTGTACGTCCCAGCGGAGGAGCAGGTTCGTCGTGCGGTGTTACGCGAGGCTCATGGGAGCAGGTACACTGTACACCCGGGTGCGACGAAGATGTATCGGAACTTGCGGAGGCAGTTTTGGTGTCCTGGCATGAAGAGAGATGTCACCGAATTTGTGGCCAGGTGCCTGATCTGTCAGCAGGTGAAGGCGGAGCATCAGCGACCAGGAGGTACTCTCCAGCTGTAATGCCCCGGATTCTTCGGATCCTTTTCGTGGGCTCCGGATCTGGTTTCTCGGATTGTCCAACTCTGTTTTGTCTGAAATTTCGTTTCGGACATCTTTCGTGTTCGGATCGGTGCGATCCGGAGTCGTTTCGGAGGCCCGGAGGCGTTCCGCGGCTTTTTCCGCGTGTGTTTTTCCGATTCCCGGCGTGGGTTTCGGCTTTCCCTTCGGAACCTCGTTGCGGGTGAACCGGGCCGTTCACCAGGGCGCGAGTGGTACCGTTGCGATCGGTGCGTTCCGAGGATCGCGAGGGTGTGATTTTCTATTTTTCTGGATTTTTCCGATTTTCCGGATTTCCCTATAAATAGCTTTTCTCTCTCTCCCCTCTCATTTCTCATTTCTCTCCCTCTCTCTTCTCACGCTCTCTCCTCTCTCCCTCTCTCTCCGGCGGCCGACGGGGCGGAGTACGGGCGAGGCGGGGACGGCGCGGGCGAGGCGCGGGCGAGGATGGATGAGGATCGAGGCGGTGGAGGCGCGTGGAAGCTCGGCCGTGGGTTCGTGGAACGGCGAGGCTTCAACGGCGTTTTCGGCGTGGATTAGTCGCTTCGGCGCACGGTTTCTTCGGTGGAGGTAGGGTGACGGAACACCACTGCGTTCTGCTCGTTTCCCCTGCCATTGCACGTCGTTCGGCGCGGAAACAGCTGTGTTTGGGTCCGTTCTAGCGAAACTGTGGTTTTGTGGGTTTCGTAGGGTCGGTCGGGAAACGGCGACGGTTTCCAGATCGGTTACTGTCAACGGATTCCTTGGGGCGAGAGCGTTCTTTTCCCCCTGATTTCGTCTCGATTGGTGGTCCCGTTGGACCGGTAGAGCTCCGAGAAGCTCGGTAACCCTTTTCGGGTAACTTCGGTAGAATCGCTCGTTTCTCGCGATTCGTGCGTCGTTTTGACTCCGGTCGGAGTCCATGTGATTGCCAGGGTGGTTGTGGTTGTATCCCCTTCGTTTCGGCACGAACGGGGCGTGGAAAGGCTACGATCGGGAGACCCCCTGGGTTTACCCGCCGTGATGGTTGGGCGGTCGAACCGGGCCCGTCCATCGCGAGGGCGGTTGCCTTTGGCCCGTTCATTTTCTCTTGGTTTTGGGGTTGTGCGGTCGCACGATAGACCGCACATTTGATGTGCGGCCAGGTGAGAACCGCATGTCTCCCCCATGGACGGTTGGTACCCAGCCGTCTGTCCTTCCGTGGGCTTGTGCGGCCAGGAGCTGACCGCATATCCCAGTTGACCCTTGGTCAACAGTTTAGTGTCGGTTGGGTTGTGCGGTTTGGTCAAAACCGTTTTGACCGGCACTGGAGTAGGTCGGTTAGGTTGTGCGGACGATCCTTGGCCGCACATCCCCTTGGGCGGTCCAGCCCTAACCGTCCATCCTCCATTTGGGGTTAGTCCGATTAGAGCCTTGTGCGGCTCCTGCCTGACCGCATGTCTTTTGAGCGGCTGTACCCTAGCCGCACATCCCTTGAGCGGCCCAGGGTGAACCGCACATGTGCCAGTCTAACCCGGTGTTTCCGTTTTGACTGATTCGAGTCCCGGGTGTGTGGTTCTCGAACCACGTGCCGACCTGTGGCCTGACGGATGTTGTGCACGTCGTCGGGGCCAGGTGTCGTGGTACGTTGTAGTCCCGGGTGTAGAGTTCTCGACTCGTGTCACCGTGTGTTGACGTGTGTCATCGGTTTCTCCGAAAAGCGATCCCCGAGTGGGTCCTGTGTGAGGCCTTGGGCTGCGAGCCCAGTTGTCCAGTCTGGGGCTGGAGGCTTCCCTCTTTTCCTTGAGTTGGGCTGCAGCTTGGTGGTGTGCAAGTTGCCTTGGGAATCGTGCTTCTGTGTTTTCCGTGTGGCCGTGTGTGTGGCCTTAGTCCTGTGAGTTCCCTTCCCAAGGGAATGGTCGGCTCGTGAGCTGCCTCGGTATTCGTGCTACAGTGGTTTTAGACCTAGAGCTTGGACTAGATTGACGGCCTTGTGCTGTTGCGTGCAACGGTCTTGACCCCGAGTCTTGTGACTCAAGGACCGTTGGGTGTAGGGCGTCTAGAGGACTGTCCAGAGCCCAGTGACTTAGCGTCACTTGGGTTTTCTCGACTCTCGCGCAGGGTGTGTGCGCGGCCGTGGACTGTGAGTCCCGTTTCTTCTCCGACTGTGGTCATCGTGCGACGGTGCTAGTACGTGGGATGGTCCCCGTACTTTGTCGGATGCGGACGTTGTTTTCCGTTGACTTGAGAGTCTACTCCTTCAGTGACCCTCCACTAGTCGTAGCCCACCAGTACGCGTGTGCTGGTCGCACCAGGGAGTGGTGTACGGGCTTACCCTTAGAGGCGGTTTGTGGACCGGTTGCCGTCGGGCCCCACGTCTTGCAGCCAGAGTCCGGCTGAGGGGAAAACCGGTCAGAGGACCAGACCAGGGACGCGCGGTCTGTGTGTGCACACGTGGTTGGGGGCGGTTGGACCCACGTCGACGGGCGTGACCCCAGCTAGTCACTTGTTTGTGGTTACTTGTACGGTGTTCGTGCCTTTGGTAGGAGCTACCACGTCAGGCAGTTCACTTGCGGTGCGGTGTAAGACGTCAGGGGACGCTACCGGCTGTGCTTCTAGTGGGTGGTACTCCTGTCGAGTACGGAGTGACAGACTATCAGTTTCCGTGATTTCGACCTTCGGGTTTTCGGTCGTGTTGACCGTTGAGTTCGGTTGTTTCGCCGTGGCGCGTGTGTTGGTTTTCGCGCCAAGGGTCTAATGCTAGTGGCTTTACCGAGGTTGGGTCTTGTTGTGCGGTACCCGCGATCGGATGGTCGGGGTCGCACCTTGGACAGCGTGTCCAGGTCGGCTGTGTCCGAGGGACAGGCCTCTACGGCGTGGTTGCCGTGTGTTCTTGCTTCGGTAGGTGGTACTAGTGTGGTTCGGTAGCTTCGTCTGCGTGATCGAGGTGTGCCTTCTGGTACAGTAGGAGTAGCTGTAGTGCCGAGTTTTTGACCGGCCACCGGTTTGCTGTTCCTGCTGTAGTTGTAGCTCTCCTTTCCGCTACCGCCGTTGTTTCCGGTTGGGGTTCCGCGGGATCCCTGCTGAGTCTCTGTTTTGGAGACTCATTCCCTGCTTTTCAGGTGTAGCGGTTCTTCCTCGCGGTTCGAGGGCGCGGAGCGGAGGTCCTTAGTTGCCAGCTTGCCGGGCCGAGTGTTGACTTGGCATGTGGTACGTTTTTACTGCTTTAGACTGTACTTTCTGTTGGACTGGACTCTGTTGTAGCTGTTGCTGTTCTTTCTTTCAGCTTGTCGTTGGTTGTCCTGCTTTATTTCCTATTTCTTTGTGCCTCCACACTCCTTTTAGCCCTTCCGAGCCCTCCCGGCTCGTGGGCGGCGGTGCGAGTCTCGGGTTATCGGGCCTTCCCGGTAATCGGATTCTCGGGTCGTTACAGCTGGTATCAGAGCGGTGGTTGTGGGCGTACTTAGGAATTCGAAACATTGCAGTGATCAGAGTCCGTAAGGTCCAGTACAGTCGGCAGCTGGCTTAGGGTTTTGTGCTTGTTTTTCGCCTTGTTTCTCGCTTGAGAGCTTGAGTGCGCTGTGCGGCACTGTGAAGGTGGTTGCTGTCCGCGACTTTTGTGCCAGCATAGGGTCTAAGGATCGAGGTCGAGAGCCTTCTCCCTCATCGGTGGTGGCCCTGGTTGTGCTGCGTTGGGCAGAGGTTGCTGGCAGGCGTGAGTTCGCGGTGCTGCGTTCGAGGAACCTGCAGCGTGGTCAGGTGGCTGGTGCGGACTGTTCTTGGTTAAGTGGCCGTGAGCGTGCTCTGAGGGAGCTGCTGTCGGTTTTTGGTCACTCCAGCTTGAGGTTTGTCCAGCTCCTGAGGTGTTCTGATCGAGAAGTGTGCTCGGGTGAGCGGAGGATCTTCTCGGTGAGCTGCTGTTTCGTCGAGCCTGATGTTCTTGTCGTGCTCTGTTGCGTCAGAAATGACGTGTCGGTCCCAATTGTTCTGCTGATTTCGAGGCAGATTTGGCAGAGATGTCCCGTTAAGTCTTTGCTCCTGTGCTTCTGTCAGTGGATGGGTTGTGTTCGCCCTGGAGTTGGTTTGAGATGGGAAGGCTCCGCGGTGAGTTCGGGACTCGAGGGTGAGCATCGGCGGTTGTCGGTTATGGCTCGTGTGGCGGCTCTTGGCATGCCGTGTTGCAGTTCGAGGAATTGCAGCGGTGGTGCATCGAGAGATGCTGTGATGGTGGTCCGACGTGACACTCGTCGAGTGTGTCGGAGGCGCTGACCTGATGGAAGCGATGGTTTTCCTTGGTGCTGGATGGTGCTGTTTCCAGCGTGCGCGAGGTTCGAGGTCAGGTCGAGCGTGGAGTTCTTCCGTTGGTCGAAGTGCGCTGGTTTCTCCTTTGGTTGGAGAGATTGTGTTGGGTTAAGGTTTGCCGTCTTGCATTGTGTGCCCGGATTGGTTGGCCTTGTGTGCCATGAAGTCCGTGCGAGACGTGCTCCTTGTCTTGGCAAGGTGGTTGTCTGTGAGAAGTCGTGCCCATTCCCTTGTCGTGTGAGGGTGCTGGCGCTGTTCCGGAAGGACGAGTGCTGGTTGGGCGGTGTTTGCTTTCTCGACTGTGCGCGCGGATCTGAGTGCGCAGCGGAAGCGTGGTGGGCTCGTAACCCATTGGTTCAGGATCGTAGCGTTGGTTGCTACGGGCGGATTCCTGAGTTTGCGTTGAGCATTGGAGGATTGGTTCCTCGGTGTGAAACGTGATTTTGCCGTGCCGTTGCTCGAGGTATTATGGTTCTTGGCACTGGCAGGATGGAGTGTTGGGGAATGTGCTGGCTAGTGCGCCGCATGAGTACCCTGTTCCTGTGTTGGAAGCCGTGTCAGGCGTCGGTATTGGACCTGGATGGGGTTGTTGAGGATGTCGCCTGACGATGGTCGAGGACGTGTTGGTCAGAGTCGGTGGCTTGGTGTCCGACTTGTGTTCCCAGTCGTGTCCTCGGTTGAGATCGTTTTTGGAGAAGTGATCTCTGGCAGGCTGTGGGCTCCCGTTGGTTCTACGGTCTTGTCGGATTGTGACGGTGAGACGTATAATCGATCGGGGACCCAGAGTGCTTTGGTCGTGGTGTCGGCAACCAGGTCGCCGTGAGCACTATTCAGGTGGTGTCCCGTGGCTCTGTGGTAAGGGCGGAATCGGGATTGGCAGGTGTCCACTTGGATTGATCGAAGGATTTGATGAGACCAGACGTAAGAGTGACGCCTGTGGGCGGAGGCCTTTTTAGCGAGATTGGCGTCGGAGGGTGGTCCTTGACGGGACGTTGGTGTCGCAATGGTTATCCCTGGTTTGGTGACCAGCATGGGATGGTTCCCCTGTAAGTCTGAGTCGAGTGAGGTGATGACTGAAGACACCAGGATCTTGTCATCTGGTTTCGTCGTGCTCCCCGAGAGGGTCGAGTTGGCGCGATGATCGAGCTCGGATGCGGAGTCCGAGAGGAGTGTAGCTCGAGATGTGGCATCGGTCTATGTGTGAGTCAGCGGATGGCCTGCTGTGAATTGGATCGTGCCTGTTGGGCCGGTGGAGGTTTCCCGTTGACGTGTATTTGGCGACCAGTGGATGGTCTTTTCACAGACAGAAGATGCTGGTTGTTGGGGCTCGAGCGTGGCGAGAGCTGAGTGCCAGCGAGACCTTTGGTGGTCGTTTCTGTGATGTGCCTTTCCGGATGGGATCTGGACTTTGTCGAAGTTTGTCTTCTGACGAGAATTGGCACGGTGTTGTGTCCGGCTCTCGGCTTGCCATGTGTGGGGTGTTTCTTGGTGTTGAGCCGATGTGCTGGTTGCGGTCTGTTGAGCTGGCTGCTTGAGCTGGTGGAGGCTCTGTATTGGTTGTCCCCTTGAGAAGGGTGTGCGACCTGTCAGCTGGTTGTGAAGCTGATGTGTGTTTTGTCTGCTGACCCTGGGGTGGATCAGTAGCTGTTGCTCGTGTCGAGGGTTGTGTTTCCTCGGTGAGCGAGATCGTGGCTGCGGCGCCACGGTGGATTCTCGCGTTGTCTGAGGTGATGCCGGACTGTGTCCTTTGGTATATGCCTGCTCTGTTGGCCTGTGTGCTCGGCGCGAGGAGCGAGGTGTTGCTTGTGATCGTAAGTCTGGCTGTGTCCCTCAGGATCGGTGTTTTCGTGAGAATCGAGGTTTTCTGTGCTGGGGCTCTGACAGCGTGTCAGTGATTCTGTGTTCTTCCCCTGGGACTTCGTGCTTGGTCCTGAATTTCGAGGACGAAATTCCTTTAAGGGGGGAGGGCTGTAATGCCCCGGATTCTTCGGATCCTTTTCGTGGGCTCCGGATCTGGTTTCTCGGATTGTCCAACTCTGTTTTGTCTGAAATTTCGTTTCGGACATCTTTCGTGTTCGGATCGGTGCGATCCGGAGTCGTTTCGGAGGCCCGGAGGCGTTCCGCGGCTTTTTCCGCGTGTGTTTTTCCGATTCCCGGCGTGGGTTTCGGCTTTCCCTTCGGAACCTCGTTGCGGGTGAACCGGGCCGTTCACCAGGGCGCGAGTGGTACCGTTGCGATCGGTGCGTTCCGAGGATCGCGAGGGTGTGATTTTCTATTTTTCTGGATTTTTCCGATTTTCCGGATTTCCCTATAAATAGCTTTTCTCTCTCTCCCCTCTCATTTCTCATTTCTCTCCCTCTCTCTCTTCTCACGCTCTCTCCTCTCTCCCTCTCTCTCCGGCGGCCGACGGGGCGGAGTACGGGCGAGGCGGGGACGGCGCGGGCGAGGCGCGGGCGAGGATGGATGAGGATCGAGGCGGTGGAGGCGCGTGGAAGCTCGGCCGTGGGTTCGTGGAACGGCGAGGCTTCAACGGCGTTTTCGGCGTGGATTAGTCGCTTCGGCGCACGGTTTCTTCGGTGGAGGTAGGGTGACGGAACACCACTGCGTTCTGCTCGTTTCCCCTGCCATTGCACGTCGTTCGGCGCGGAAACAGCTGTGTTTGGGTCCGTTCTAGCGAAACTGTGGTTTTGTGGGTTTCGTAGGGTCGGTCGGGAAACGGCGACGGTTTCCAGATCGGTTACTGTCAACGGATTCCTTGGGGCGAGAGCGTTCTTTTCCCCCTGATTTCGTCTCGATTGGTGGTCCCGTTGGACCGGTAGAGCTCCGAGAAGCTCGGTAACCCTTTTTGGGTAACTTCGGTAGAATCGCTCGTTTCTCGCGATTCGTGCGTCGTTTTGACTCCGGTCGGAGTCCATGTGATTGCCAGGGTGGTTGTGGTTGTATCCCCTTCGTTTCGGCACGAACGGGGCGTGGAAAGGCTACGATCGGGAGACCCCCTGGGTTTACCCGCCGTGATGGTTGGGCGGTCGAACCGGGCCCGTCCATCGCGAGGGCGGTTGCCTTTGGCCCGTTCATTTTCTCTTGGTTTTGGGGTTGTGCGGTCGCACGATAGACCGCACATTTGATGTGCGGCCAGGTGAGAACCGCATGTCTCCCCCATGGACGGTTGGTACCCAGCCGTCTGTCCTTCCGTGGGCTTGTGCGGCCAGGAGCTGACCGCATATCCCAGTTGACCCTTGGTCAACAGTTTAGTGTCGGTTGGGTTGTGCGGTTTGGTCAAAACCGTTTTGACCGGCACTGGAGTAGGTCGGTTAGGTTGTGCGGACGATCCTTGGCCGCACATCCCCTTGGGCGGTCCAGCCCTAACCGTCCATCCTCCATTTGGGGTTAGTCCGATTAGAGCCTTGTGCGGCTCCTGCCTGACCGCATGTCTTTTGAGCGGCTGTACCCTAGCCGCACATCCCTTGAGCGGCCCAGGGTGAACCGCACATGTGCCAGTCTAACCCGGTGTTTCCGTTTTGACTGATTCGAGTCCCGGGTGTGTGGTTCTCGAACCACGTGCCGACCTGTGGCCTGACGGATGTTGTGCACGTCGTCGGGGCCAGGTGTCGTGGTACGTTGTAGTCCCGGGTGTAGAGTTCTCGACTCGTGTCACCGTGTGTTGACGTGTGTCATCGGTTTCTCCGAAAAGCGATCCCCGAGTGGGTCCTGTGTGAGGCCTTGGGCTGCGAGCCCAGTTATCCAGTCTGGAGCTGGAGGCTTCCCTCTTTTCCTTGAGTTGGGCCACAGCTTGGTGGTGTGCAAGTTGCCTTGGGAATCGTGCTTCTGTGCTTTCCGCGTGGGCCGTGTGTGTGGCCTTAGTCCTGTGAGTTCCCTTCCCAAGGGAATGGTTTCGGCGGCTCGTGAGCTGCCTCGGTATTCGTGCTACAGTGGTTTTAGACCTAGAGCTTGGACTAGATTGACGGCCTTGTGCTGTTGCGTGCAACGGTCTTGACCCCGAGTCTTGTGACTCAAGGACCGTTGGGTGTAGGGCGTCTAGAGGACTGTCCAGAGCCCAGTGACTTAGCGTCACTTGGGTTTTCTCGACTCTCGCGCAGGGTGTGTGCGCGGCCGTGGACTGTGAGTCCCGTTTCTTCTCCGACTGTGGTCATCGTGCGACGGTGCTAGTACGTGGGATGGTCCCCGTACTTTGTCGGATGCGGACGTTGTTTTCCGTTGACTTGAGAGTCTACTCCTTCAGTGACCCTCCACTAGTCGTAGCCCACCAGTACGCGTGTGCTGGTCGCACCAGGGAGTGGTGTACGGGCTTACCCTTAGAGGCGGTTTGTGGACCGGTTGCCGTCGGGCCCCACGTCTTGCAGCCAGAGTCCGGCTGAGGGGAAAACCGGTCAGAGGACCAGACCAGGGACGCGTGGTCTGTGTGTGCACACGTGGTTGGGGGCGGTTGGACCCACGTCGACGGGCGTGACCCCAGCTAGTCACTTGTTTGTGGTTACTTGTACGGTGTTCGTGCCTTTGGTAGGAGCTACCACGTCAGGCAGTTCACTTGCGGTGCGGTGTAAGACGTCAGGGGACGCTACCGGCTGTGCTTCTAGTGGGTGGTACTCCTGTCGAGTACGGAGTGACAGACTATCAGTTTCCGTGATTTCGACCTTCGGGTTTTCGGTCGTGTTGACCGTTGAGTTCGGTTGTTTCGCCGTGGCGCGTGTGTTGGTTTTCGCGCCAAGGGTCTAATGCTAGTGGCTTTACCGAGGTTGGGTCTTGTTGTGCGGTACCCGCGATCGGATGGTCGGGGTTGCACCTTGGACAGCGTGTCCAGGTCGGCTGTGTCCGAGGGACAGGCCTCTACGGCGTGGTTGCCGTGTGTTCTTGCTTCGGTAGGTGGTACTAGTGTGGTTCGGTAGCTTCGTCTGCGTGATCGAGGTGTGCCTTCTGGTACAGTAGGAGTAGCTGTAGTGCCGAGTTTTTGACCGGCCACCGGTTTGCTGTTCCTGCTGTAGTTGTAGCTCTCCTTTCCGCTACCGCCGTTGTTTCCGGTTGGGGTTCCGCGGGATCCCTGCTGAGTCTCTGTTTTGGAGACTCATTCCCTGCTTTTCAGGTGTAGCGGTTCTTCCTCGCGGTTCGAGGGCGCGGAGCGGAGGTCCTTAGTTGCCAGCTTGCCGGGCCGAGTGTTGACTTGGCATGTGGTACGTTTTTACTGCTTTAGACTGTACTTTCTGTTGGACTGGACTCTGTTGTAGCTGTTGCTGTTCTTTCTTTCAGCTTGTCGTTGGTTGTCCTGCTTTATTTCCTATTTCTTTGTGCCTCCACACTCCTTTTAGCCCTTCCGAGCCCTCCCGGCTCGTGGGCGGCGGTGCGAGTCTCGGGTTATCGGGCCTTCCCGGTAATCGGATTCTCGGGTACAGGTTACAGGGATTCTGGAGGGGTTTCCAGCGAGCTCTTGGCACGGAGTTGGCATTCAGCTCGGCATATCATCCACAGTCAGATGGTCAGTCTGAGAGGACCATTCAGACTTTGGAGGACATGCTGAGATCCTGCTGCCTGGAGTGGCAGGGGAGTTGGCTTCATCACCTACCGTTGGTGGAGTTTGCCTATAACAACAGCTATCATTCGAGCATCGGCATGGCTCCCTATGAGGCTCTGTATGGGCGTCCCTGTCGGACTCCACTTGATTGGTTTGAGGTGAGTGAGCGTGTTTTGACGGGACCGGAGTTGGTGCAGCAATGTGTGGACGTTGTGCACCTGGTTCGTCAGAACATGTTGGCGGCCCAGAGTCGGCAGAAGAGCTATGCTGACCGTAGGAGGCAGCCCCTTGAGTTCGTCGTGGGCGATCGTGTGTTCTTGAGAGTTTCTCCGATGAAGGGGGTGATGCGTTTTGGACGGCGTGGGAAGCTGAGTCCCCGCTACATTGGTCCTTTCGCGATTATGGAACGCATCGGTTGCAGTTACCTCCTGAGTTGGCGTCGGTGCATGACGTGTTCCACGTCTCGATGTTGCGGAAGTATATGCCCGATGACTCTCATGTGCTCGAGTTTTCTGTTTGGCCTGAGGTGACTCCAGATCTTTCTCTCCCAGAGTTTCCGATCCGCGTGGAGGATAGGCGAGAGCAGCGCCTGCGGAACAAGGTCATTCCCTTGGTGAAGGTCGTGTGGCAACGACACTCTGGTGGTGAGGCTTCGTGGGAACGTGAGGACGAGATGCGTCAGCAGTTCCCGTATCTGTTTGAGTGAGTCTTCCTCTTCTTTCCCCTTTGGTTGTTCTCAATTTCGAGGACGAAATTCCTTAAGGGGGGAGGGCTGTAATATCCCGGACCTTTCGGATCCTTCTTCGTGGGTCCCGGATCTGGTTTTCGGAGCGTCCGACTCTGTTGTGTCCGAAATTCCGTTTCGGACATCTTTCGTGTTCGGATCGGCGCGATCCGGAGTCGTTTCGGAGGCCCGGAGGCGTTCCGCGGCTTTTCCGCGTGTGTTTTCTGATTCCCGACGTGTGTTTCGGCTTTTCCTTCGCACGCTCGCTGTGGGTTAACTGCACTGTTCACCCGGACACGAGTGGTACCGTTGCGATCGGTGCGTTCCGAGGATTCCAGAAATGTATTTTTCTATTTTTCGGTATTTTTCCGAAAATTCGGATTTTCTATAAATCCTAATCCTTTTTCTTTTCTTTTTCCCTTTTCTCTTTCTTCTTCCTCTCCCTCTCTCTCGCGACCGTGAGCCCCCTCTCTCTCCCTCTCTCCCATTCGGACGTGGCAAGCCCCTCTCCGGCTACGGACGGCGGCGGGGCGACGGCGCGGACGCGTGGGCGACGGTGAGGCGATCTCGTGGGCGTGCGGCGAGCGTGGGGAGTTCGTGAAGCTTCGAGCATTCTTCGTGATTCGTGATCGATCCGGCGGAGCATTCGCTCCATTGAGGTAGGGTGACGTTCCTTAGCCTCATGCCGTTCTTTTCCGTGATTTATAGGCCGCGGGGAGGCCGAGAGGGGATCATTTGAGCGTTTTTGGGTTTTTCCATGATTTGGGGAGAGCTCGCCCGATCTATGGATTCAATGCATGGATTCGTGTTTTGAGGGCCTAGAATCATGCTAGGGGTCCCCAGGGGTCTTCCCCTTTGTTTTCCCCCTCTCCTATGGAGGTATGGGGGCGTGGTTGGGTTTTTTGGGCGTTCTTACCGTTTTCGGCCGCGGACTGAGAACGCGCTATACTCCAGTAGCGCGTTCTTGGAGGTCGCGCTGCCCCGACCGAGCGCGTTCATCGGAGAAGATGAACAGTTTGGCGGTTCGTGTCGCGCTATGGGGCCCTAGCGCGATCATCCTTGTCGCGCTAGGAGGACCTAGCGCGATGGTCCCTGTCGCGCTAGGGTTCCCTAGCGCGATGGTCCGTGTCGCGCTATGGGGCCATAGCGCGATAACCCTTGTTGCGCTAGGGGGACCCTAGCGCGACATGCCCTGTCGCGCTAGGTATCCCTAGCGCGATTTTGTTCGTTGTTGGGTGTTCCCCTTGGGCCGTGTGTGCGTCCCGGGCACCCCGTGGAGTTCCGTGACCGTGTCTTTGGTGTCCGGAGTTCCGTTTGCCTTGGTCATGAGTTTGGCCGTGGGCGGTGCGTCCGTTTTTCTCCGACCGTGGCCCCGTTTGACGGAGCTGGTGCGTGGGGTGATTCCCACACGTTGTCGGTTTCGGACGTTATTTTCCGTTGACTCGAGAGTCTACTCCTTCAGTGACCCTCCACTAGTCGTAGCCTACTAGTACGTGGTGCTGGTCGCACCTGGGAGTGGTGTACGGGCACCCACCTTTCGAGACGGTTTGTGGACCGGTTACCGTAGGCCCCTCGTCGTAGCCAGAGTCCGGCTGCGGGGGAAAACCGGTCAGAGGGCCAGACCTAGGACGCGTGGTCTGTGTGTACACACGTGGTTGGGGGCGGTTGGACCCACGTCGACGGGCGTGACCCCAGCTAGTCACTTGTTTGTGGTTACTTGTACGGTGTTTGCGCCTCGGGTAGGACCTACCACGTCAGGCGGTTCACCTGCGGTGCGGTGTAAGACGTCAGGGGACGCTACCGGCTGTGCTTCTAGTGGGTGGTACTCCTGTCGAGTACGGAGTGTTAGACTGTCAGTCGTGTGTTTCCGACCTTCGGGTTTTGACGGTTCGACCGTTGAGTTTCGGTCTTCTCGTACCGTGGCACGTGTGTCGGTTTGCGTGCCGTAGGGTCTAGTTCTGTAGAGTACAGGGCTTTCCTTTCCGAGGTACTTTCCTACCGCTAGAGTAGTGGTTTCTCTTTTTTTCGAGGTAGGGTTCGAGTGATCCCTACTGAGTCTTGTTCTGAGACTCATTCCCTGCGTGTTTTCACCGTGTTTCAGGTGAGGCGCCACCTTCGGGGAGCGCGTCAGGAGCGCAGCGTGGTGCGGGTGCCCAGAGGTAGTGCCAGAGGTCAGAGCCGGGGGATGCCCCGTGTAGCTGTACTTTTCTTTCTTGTCACTGTACTAGTCGTGGACTGCTGTTGTTGTTGTTCTTTATTGTGGACCATGTAAATTGTTAATTTATTTCCTGCTTAATATTATAACTGTTTAATTTCTGCAATTATTTGTGATACTTGTGTAGTTTCCACACCATCCTTTTAACCCTTCCGAGTCTTCGGACTCGTGGGTGGCGGTACGAGTCTCGGGTTATCGGGCCTTCCCGGTAATCGGATTCTCGGGTCGTTACACGTGCGGCCAGGAGCTGGCCGCACATCTGTTGAACGGGCCCATGTTGGCCGTTCTTCTACCCGTTTGGACCTAGGGTAGAACGGTCACGTGCTGGCCGTTTAACCTGGTGCGGTCCCTGTGCGACTGCACATCCCTGAACGGCCCAGGGTGGACCGTTCAAGGGGATAGGTCGTGTCGGCGTGTCTCTCGTCGTACTGAGTGGTAGCGGGAGATGTCGTTGTCAGCTTGTGTCACCGTGCGACTGTGTTGGTACGAGGGGCATTCCTTGTACCGTCCGGTTGAGACGTTGTTTTCCGTTGACTTGAGAGTGTACTCCTTCGGTGACCCTCCACTAGTCGTAGCCTGTCTGCACGCGAGTGGACCCACCAGGGAGTGGTGGAGAGGCTACCCTGAGGACGGATTTTAGACTGGTTTCCGTCGGGCCCCTCGTCGGTAGCCAGAGTCTGGCTCCAGGGGAAAACCAGTTAGAGGCCAGACCTAGGACGTACGGTCTGTGTGTGCATACGTGGTTGGGGGCAGTTGGACCCACGCCGACAGGCGTGACCCCAGCTAGTCACTTGTCTGTGGTTACTTGTTTGGTGTCCGTGCCTCTGGTAGGCGCTACCACACTAGGCAGTTCACCTATGGTGCGGTGTAAGACGTCAGGGGACGCTACCGACTGTGATCTAGTGGGAGGTACTCCTGTCGAGTTCGGAGTGGCAGACTGTCAGTCGTTGTGACTTCGACCTTCGGGTTTTAGTCGGGTTGACCGTTGAGTCTCGGTCGTTTCACCATGGCACGTGTGTCAATTTTCGTGCCGTGAGATCGGTGTTTTGTAGATGGCAGGGGTTCCCTTTCCGAGGTACTCGCTTACTGCTAGCATAGCGGTTTCTCCGTTTGCGAGGTAGGGTTCGAGTGATCCCTACTGAGTCTTGTTCTGAGACTCATTCCCTCCGTATTTTCACCGTGTTTCAGGCGAGGCGCGGCTTCAGGGGAGCGCGTTTGAGGTTCAGTGTGGTTCAAGCGTCCAACGTTAGTGCCAGAGGTCAGAGCCGGGGTATACCCTGTGTAGCTGTACTTTTCTTTCTTGTCTCTGTACTAGTTGTGGACTACTGTTGTTATTTTATTGTTATCTTGTGGACCATGTATTAATTATATATGTTATTTATTTCCTGCTTAATTTTATAAACCGTTTAATTTCTGCAATTATTTGTGATACTTGTGTAGTCTCTACACCATCCTTCTAACCCTTCCGAGTCTTCGGACTCGTGGGCGGTGGTGCGAGTCTCGGGTTATCGGGTCTACTCGGTAATCGGATTCTCAGGTCGTTACATCATCCCACTCAATTCTTTCCTTCATTCTGACATGTTTAGGTTGAGTGGTTTTTGGATGAATTCAGAATTAGTGGATATCTTTAATTATGGGGTTACTTTTACATTATTATATCATTTGTTCTATAGAGTATATTTTCTTCTTATGTAAACATTTACCTTGTTTGTTTATTTTTTTTAATATGTTGATTATCTTATGTAGAAAACTAATTTTAGTGATTGTACTCAAGTTCTACAAGGAGAAATAGATTCCCCAAAGTTTGGACTGCTGATATATAGAGTCCAAACAACCTGGCCATAGGCAGAACCAATAATAAGAGAGTCTTTGGACTCAAACCTCCGCCGAGTATCAGCTTATGTGCTAGAGTCTGTGGACTACTCTAGCATGTGCTCCATATCCCTTAATAAGAGTAGAAGAACAAACTACTCCAATGCCATCTTAGATCCATTTTGTATCCCTGTCCTACAATCCTATTCCTATTCCTTCTTTTCAGTTGTCACTTGCCTTACTCCTTCAAACTCCTTGCCCAACTATCAATCTCAGATACTGTTGTCCGAGTCCCCATCTTCTGGGCCATGTCTAGTTTCTCAACAATGACCAAACAATCTAAAGGAACTTTCACCTCATGGCTTCATCTTAACATAAATTTGAATTGTTACGATGATGTGATTGTTGTATCATGATAACATTGAAGATTTGTGTCATATTTATCTAGTTGATGTGTAACCAAGATTGTACTGCTTAGCATTAACAGATATTTCTGGCAGGTGCATTCTGAATCGTACTTGAAGAGTCTCCCTTATCATTGAGGTAATGCAATGTGGAACACACAATCAAAGGCAATGAGGTTCCCATGCATTATGTCCACACATAGTATCTTTTCATAATCTTCCATCAGGATTATACTTGATTATTGCGATATTCATGTGTTACATTCAGTTAAACTTATTGTTAATGGCTTGTCAATTCAAACCATACGTACTTAAGGGATAGATAGATTTATGATCAGTGATATTAAATTGCATCAAGTGGGAAGTCTACGCCTACTTCCTCCAGAAGTGCTGAATATGTTCAGCAATATGAGTGTACTGTGTTGTGTCTCGTGCCGAGGCGGATCGCTAGCTCAGATTTTTATCTAGACCTGTTAGTATTTGGATGGATATATGAAATCTAAATCAATATGAGTGTACTGGGTAACGGCCGTCAGTGATGAGGGACATTATAATGTTTCTCTATATTTCTTAAACTAGGATGCCCAAAGATAACTTGGGATAGATGAAGCCAATAATTAAAAAATTATGCAAGTTATTTTAGATACTAATTTACTTCTATTTGCCATGTCCCTCAAGCCTGCAAAACTTCAAAAATTCTTCTGTGGATATTGTTCTGTTAGATCACATTTCATATTCTTTGGGGATCACATTTTGATCTTGATCTTGTTGTGTTTACAAGCTTCTCAATTGGTTGTTATTTATAATGTTAATTATTCCTTTTTTGTCCACAAATTGATTTTTTTGCTCCTATTATGTTTTTTTAACCTTTCTGATATTACTTATTTGTGATTATTTCACTTATTTTTGTGTAATTTTCAGACCAGCGACAACATGGTGCCACCTCTGGCCAGGTTGATGCTCCTAATGAAAGTGAAAAAGAGTAAACTGATGGCAACGATGGCCAGAAGGATTCTGATAGTGGTTATCAGCACTTACATAAGAGGCAGAAAAAATTATTTGAGCTGAAGCTTAAGATGATAAGTAGAACATCACATGCATGGGAACTTCATTTTTTATGTGAAATAGAAATGTTTATAAGATTCTAGAATATTTCACAACATTAATTTATAAACTGATGATGTTTTTATTTTCTCACTGTTGACCTCCAGAATGAGGCAAAAAAAGCCAACCACGTGGCAATGGTTGCAGAAAAAAATAAACTCTAAACACCACCTGAGTCAAGGGCATCCTATTGTGAGTTTCCCACTTAGAAAAATATGTTTGTTTCTTCATTATTCACGAGATTCATATTGTAAATGTGGGAACTGTGAAGTGTGTAAGATGGGAATCCGAAAATCATGATCTGAATCCTAAACTCAATTTTGGATCTAACCCACATGCAGGTTAATTTCATATCCAAGATGGATCCGAAACTCATGATGAGGATCCAAATTCCAGATCCAAATCCCAAATAGGATCTAGATCCAAAATACATATTAGGACCCAGATCCAAAATAGTATCCAGATTCGAATCCAAAATTAAGAACATTGTTGAAAAAAAACATATTTGGATTCGGATTAGATCCAGATCTGAAATTTGAAGTTCGGATTCGGATCTAAATCAAAACCAAAGTAATTTTTAATTTCGGATCCGGGTCGGATTCGGATCTTAACTTATCGGGTCCGGATCTGGATCATAAAAGACCGACCCGGATCTGACCCGTTTACACCCTTAAGTGTGCCTCCCCTCCCCTCAAATTCTCTCTGTGTTCGACAACATTCCGATGACTCGGTTAACAAAGCGGGCCTCCCAGAATAACTGCTCTTACAATCAAATTGCATTTTAAACTTATCCCATAGTTAACCCTGGGCTAAAATCGGGACAATCCACAAACAAAGTGCTGCTTGATAATTTTAAACAGAACAAATAAATGTAAAAATGTATTTTAAATTCGAATTTATGATCATTTGTATACCAAATAATTGAAATTTCAAATAATATTTTCATTGTTTTACAGCAGAATAAACTACACAGGACGGTGATTTAGAAGGGCGTTTGATGCATACGCCATTACCACCGGGAACAAGCCTGCAACGGGAAGGGGAGAAGGAGAGGGGGAGGAATGGCCAATCAAGAAATAAAAATAACTCGCAAACATTGTATTTTGAAAAGTTCAGAAAAAAAAGAAGCGAAATTGGAGCTGGATTTAGGGAAGAACAGACAGAGATCGTGATTAAGAACGAAGCAACCAGCAGATGTCAGATCCAGAACTACGATTGCGATCAACGAAACTGGGAATCCGGCAATAATTAAAGAAGAAAGAAAGAAAAAAATTAAGACAGAGAACACAGAGCTCTCTAAATCGCCCCTACATCGGCTCCCTCAACAGAAACTAATAGGAAACGGGGGCGGCCACCCGTCAGCCGCTACTTGTGCGGCGTCACCAGCACCTCGATAAACCTCAGCCCGTCGAACCGTGGAATGACCGCCTCGTTCTTCTTCCCCGCCGCTGCAGAAGTCGGGGTAGAACACGAAACCTGATAGATTCCACCAACACGCATCACCACATAGAAATCACAGGGCGGGATCACTTGGGAGGGGTGGGGGGAGGGGTAAAAGGGGGAAGAGAAGCATTACCTGGTAGGCGGAGGCGACGACCATGGAGGAGAGGGCCGTGAGGGATGACGCGAGGAGGACGACGACCGCCTTCATCGCTGGACGACGACGGACGACGACGCGGGGCCGAGACCCAGCAGAAGCCAACGGCCGCCGGAGACGCGAGGAACCCCGACCGATGCCTGGACAACGCTCGCCTTCGTTTTTCGTAAATGGTTCATGGTACGCCCGGAATTTATAGGTGGGGTTTAATTATACTCTCAGTCCCGTGTTCGGAGACCTGTGTGCGAGATGGGCGAGTCCAAGTGGTGTACACATCGATGCCTATGTCCTATATGCGCATGTCACAGGGTCGGTTGTACGAATTGAATGACGTCACACGTGAGAGATTATTATAATTACATTCCTATTTAATTAGTCAATTTCAAACAATCCCTGTAATGTTTATAATATCAAAAAACTCCTTCAATTCAATTTCCCTTCCGCAGTATGTCCCTGCAATTAAGGGATGTTTGAAAATGACACTTTTTTCGAGAAATATTCTTTCTCTCAACCGTAAAAACACCCAGTTACCCTTAAAATCATTAAGATTATTGCTTCCCTACCATATTTGCTCTCATCCCCCACCCTTCTTTCTCTCTCTCGCTCTTTCGAGCGCTAGAGACGTCTCTCTCCACCAACACTCGAGGGAGAGATCCCGATGCTCACTATCTCAGTCTCCTCTCTTTGATCTCTTGTTAGTAGTTGGACATACCCTAGTGGAGAGTGAATATATGTATCAATAAAAAATAATAACATATTAAAAATAATTTTAATATTACAGTGGAAAATAAACTTGAGAATACAAGCAAACCATAAAAAATACTAGATTTTTATACTGGTTCGGTCAACTCTCCTTGACTTCCTTACGTCCAGTCCCCTACAACTTGCCCGAAGCTTTCACTAACCTTTTACCCAATGTTACACCAATTATTTTTTAGGTCACCTCCCTAGTTGATCTTAACAGGACTCAACGGATCCTATCCCAGTGATTTTCAAGGAGCCACGTAACTAATTTTGATCATGTCTCAGCAAACCAACCAATCACACCTAGTGACTTAGTTTTTCAGGTGATTTCACAACTATTAGTTTTTCAAAAGATAGTCATCCAGCTGATTAATTTATACGGTATCAGTAGATTAACCTAATGCAATCATTGCTAGTTACCTTAGAGCAACAAATGCTCTTCTTAATGTTGAATAGACAAATACAATATTCTAAGTTATGCTCCTAGATGAGCATATAGTGGATCTACAGAGTACGAAAGAAATAAATGCATTGCTAGATAAAGAAGGAAGACAATGGAATGTCATTGAAGAACAATATCCTCCTTTTTAATGCTTCTTAGGATGAAGGGCTTCGAAGATGAAGTTTTCAGCACGATGAACCCTTCCCTTGACTTGTGTCACACACTGCTAAAATACAAACACGGGACGTGGCGCATTAACATAACATACCTGAGAGTAGTAGCACCTTGATCATTTTGCACATAAAACATTCGTCATTACATACGCATTATGAAAAAAAATACACAATGACTGTTTCCCATTCATGATCCATAGTTAATTAAAAAAATTATATTGGTAGAAGCCCACACGGGCAACAACGCCAACAACATAGAAACAAAAATACAACCAACCTTCCTACATCATTCGGCATATGCAAACGGGCTCTTCTCGCTGTTGTTCCGACTATGAGATGGCCGCCACTCACTACCCTAGGACCAAAAACTCAATAGTTTAAGTACAATATTCGATGGAACTCCTAACATTGACCCAACAGTCGCCAGCCAATTGGGGCCACTTATACTAACCGTGACCCTTGAATAACTACCACAATCATAAACATGATACAATTATATTTAGTACATCTAAACTTGAAGAATGTGACATAACTATAGAGGGTAGGATTTAGTCTAGTAAGCATAGGCGGATCAGCTATGGGGGCATCCTATTCCACTCTCCAAGGGTGACGAGGTCAAAGAAGAAAACATGGAAGCTAAACATAAAAGCTACATATATCATGGCAGAACATGAACTTACAACATGATTTAACGGCATGAATGAGTAACCTAACATGACTTGCACATAGAAAATGTAAACGTGAACATTTCATACTAGCAATAAACATATCTGGTCATGCTTTCTTATCAAGAAGATTAACATGCATTACATGTGGGTGAGCATACTTACACCTACATACATATAGCATGCACAACTTACATATCATATTCATACATCACCGTATCATGAAGCTTACTGTAGATCCCTAGTAGAAATCTCCAACCATCTCTGTGGACACTAAAAATTTCTCACCCCATGTTCAAGTACAGGGGAATAAAGAAGGGTGTTGTGCCCCTTGTGCTTTGATGATAATGTGGTGTTTTAATGATAGCAACATTAATGAGTCACCATATTATTTTGCTAAGAATAACACATTGAGCCATCACACGAATGCATATGTCTGATCTATGTTTGATCTGTTCTGTGGAGAATGCAGTGTTCTATACTTGATGCATAAGTCTATACATTGCATATGTTTATGCACACTCAGGTCTATACATTATGGCACAGCAAGTCTGTACATCGCATTTGACGCAGGCGTAGGAAGTCCATACGTTGTCTGCCCTGCACACACAAGTCTATACACTGTCTTAGCACACACACGAAGTCAGTACAGCCTTTGTATTGCACATAAAGTCTATACACTCCATCGTCTCACTCAGCGTCTCTGTGCATGCCTTAAGGTCAAGTCTGTACATCGGTGCATGCATCGTCTCACTTAGCGTCTCATGTTAAGTCAGTACAGCATGCATCGTCTCTCTAAGTCTGTACATCGTCTAGCGTCTCATGCAAAGTCTGTACATCGTGCATCTGTTGATTCTAAGTCTGTACAGCCTGTGTTCGTAACACAGAGTCTGTACATCGTTCATGCATATACAGTGTCTTGGACGCCATGCCTATACATTGCTTCTTCATGCATTTGCACGAAGTCTGTACATTGTGTGTTGCATGCTCACCAAGTCCACACATGCACACACTTAGTTTGTGCACTAGGCATTGCAATGTCTATACACTGTTGTCGCATGTACACCAAGTCCACACATCTGTTGACGGTACGTCTATGCATTCATCTTCAATGTACACACTTTGTTTGATGCATTCTACGTTACACATTAGCAAGTCTGTACAGCGTCTAGCGTCTTACCTCAAAGTCTATGCATCGGCCAGGCAAGTCTGTACATCGTACGTCTCATGCATCGTCTCAATCAAAGTCTATACATTGCAGCCTGTTCGTGTTCTAGCTTTAAAAGTCTAGACATTGTCTGCCCTACAGTACACTAAGTCCATACATTAGCACTGTAGCATGCACGAACTCTAAGTCTGTACATTCGTTGCGTCTTGTGCATGCATCACTCAAAGTCTGTACAGCCTGTGTTCACAACACAAAGTATATACATCGTTCTGCTTGCACAAACGCCAAGTCTATACATTGGCTTTGCTTGCACGAGCTGAAGTCTATACACTATCCACTTGCAGCATTAGCACAAGTCTGTACAGCATGTGTGCTTCATTCACAGAGTCTGTACATTGCTTCATGCATTGCACAAAGTCTGCACATTGTGTGTTGCCATGCTTTAGCTTTGCATTCACGAAGTCTGTACATTGTTCATACATTGCACGCAGAGTCTACACACTCGTTTGGCATGCCTGAGCATTCATCGTCAATGTACATACTTCACCATATGCATACTGCAGCATAGTCTATACACTCATAACTCTAGACAGTGCATTCTGTGCTTCAAGCATTCACAAGTCTGTACATGCTTTAGCTTTGCATTCACAACGAAAAGTCTGTACATGCTTTGTCTTCGCATTGCAAAGTCTACACACTGCATTGCCTTCACAAAGTCTGTACAAGATGTTAGACTTAAACTGATATTCCTTTCGTCTGTCTGACAGGTACTGTTCGTGAAGCTTAAGAATGGGACGTGATCCGAGACTGGAAGGGCTGACAGGATGATGACACGTGGCCAAAACAATTGGGCGAGAATTGTGGAAGACACGCGCCCAGTGCTGCTCCTGCTGGAACTGCTATATAAGGAAGACTCCTTTGTCTGAAGAAGACTGATCGAATATGCAGAAGTCCTGAAGAAGAAGCAGAGACAGAGTCTGCACGATCCAGAGTGAAGAGAAGAAGAAGAAGAAGAGAAAGAAAAAAGAGAAGAGAAGATGAGATAAAGGAAAGAAGAAGAGGAAAACACACCTTCAACTGCCTTCCAATGGCACAACCCTAAATAGCCCCAGCGGCACACTTCCAAAGTGTCACAGTGGCACACTATGCATGCCTCCAACGGCACGCCATTGAAGCCTCCAACGGCACACCCTGAAAGCCCCAGTGGCACGGGCCTCAAGCCCTTCAGCGGCACGGCCTCAAGCCCTCCAGCGGCACAACCCTGCTGCTCCCAGCGGCACGGTCTCAAGCTCCGAGCGGTACGGGCGTTCTGCCCTCAACGCCCAGCACCCTCTCCCCAGCGGCACAGCGTTGAATTCCCCTGAACGGCACGCACCGGCAGAAGATACAATGGTCAATAGGCAGACCCATTGGCACGCAGTTCGGCCACTTCAAAGCCAGCTAGCACTCACCTCCGTGTCACCTGCTGGCTGGAGGAGGGAGATCTTCATCTGACGAGGAAGATACCGAAGTCAACCTCGGATGGCAGTGCCATCATGAGTTCTCCCTCGTCAACGGCCCTCGTATAAAAAGCCTCACGGAAAAGAAAGAAGAAAAAGGAGACAGAAAAAAGAAGAGAAGACGCCCGTTCGAGGAGAGCTCCAGAGAAGAAGAAGGTAGAAGAAAAAGAAGGAGAGGAAGAGAGAGTGTATGCTGTAAGGTGGAGAGGGAAGGGTGGCGGTGAAGGGCGCGACCAACCCTCCTCATCCTGTCCCTCTCCCCCCGAGTCTTTTTCTTTTCTTTCTCCTGATGTTTTCTTGTTTGCTTGGATGTACTGGGCTACATTTGGTCTTCCGGCCATGGCCAAACCATTTTGAGTTTCTCATGAATAAAACTCTGTCTGATTTTTGCCTCCGTTTGGTATATTTATAGTTTTCTTCTTCTTGCTAGTTTATGAGTTTGGCGTCTGTCTCCGGTTCCCCAGCTCCTTGCTTGATCTCCGCTCCCATGGCAGGGGTCTACGTGATTGAGAGGTTTAGCCCTTGGCTTGATGAGGCAAGGCTAACCTCTCCCTCTTCTTGGTGACATTATGCAACGCAGTCCCTTTCTCTTTACCCTCGTTTGCAGCCCGTCGAAGTTTTGTGGACCTCTACTTGGTGTATTGCCCACCCACTGGTTAGAAGACTCCTCAGCCTTTCTTTCAAGGTCCATAGCCCCTGCACCCATTCCCCACTCCTTCCTTCGAAGTCCACGGTGCTCACACACACCCTCTCAGACCCCTCGTCACCACACCGTCCAACTCTTTCGGCGGCACATTGCCCCTGCGTCCGCTCGGCGATACACCCTCCCTTGGGTTTACCCAGCGGCACGCCCTTGCCATTTGATTGCCCAGCGGTACACCTTCACCCTTGGGCTGCCCCAGCGGCACACATTGATTATCACTTCCCAGGGGTATTCATAGCTTGCATCGGTCTACTGGTTCCCTGTTCGATGTTTTCTCTGAGATTTCCGAAGCTTCCCTAAAGGCGGCTGCTCAGGCACCCCCCCTCAGTTGTTGGTTCATGCCACTCCCTGTGGGCATGTTCCTTGTTATTCCTTTACCTTCCGGGTCAAGGGGAGGTTGTAATGCCCTGGATTCTTATTGGATTTTTATTAGGTCTTTATTTATTTCTTCTTCACCCTCTCTCCTCCCTCATTTCTCTCATCTCTTTCTCTCTCTCGTTCTCTCTCGTCTCAGGACCGTTCGACGCGGGGCGCGCGACCGTGGAGACCTGGCTGAGGCGGGGACATGATGGAGTGATCGGGACGCGGGATGGAGCGACGGTTTGAGCGTTGCGTGGCGCGATCCGTCGGTGGATTCCGAGATCGGCGCGGTTCGTGTTTTGGCGTTTTCGGCACGGATTAGTCGCTTCGGCGTACAGTTTCTTCGGTGGAGGTAGGGAGACGGATCACCTACTTCTCCTGCACGTTTTCCTTATAGTTTCACGTTGTTCGGTGCTAGAACGGGAGAGTTTGGGCTTGTTTAGGTAAAATCGTGGTTTTGGGAGTTCGCTGGGTTCGTCGAAAAATGGCGACGGTTTTTAGATCAGTTAGTGTCAATGGACTCTCTGGAACGTCCGCGTTCTATAGTCACTGATTTTGTGTCGATTAGCGGTCATTCGGGACCGTTAGGAGCCCGGGAAGTCCGGTGATTCCATTTGGGTCGATTTGAAGAAATCGCCCGTTTCTCGCAGTTTCTTGGCCGATTTGACTCCTGTTGGAGTCTAAGTGTTGTATATCGTCGTTATGGATGTATCACCTTCGTTTCGGAACGAACGGGGCGTGGAAAGGCCACGATTGGGCCGATCTTGTGGTGTGCTCGCCGTGACGCCTACGCAGTTTAACATTAACCGCGTTGGGCTTAGGGCGGCTGGTTTTGGACTGTTTAGAGTGAGTCGGTGGGCGTCTGCGCGGTCGCGCGACAGACCACCCAGTGGATGGCGCTGCAAGGTGTGAGTCGCCCAGTCCACTTGAGCGGCTGGTTCCGAGCTGTTCTATTTTTCCCATGGTGTTGAGCGGCCAGGTCTTGACCACTTAGCACGGTTGACCTTGGGTCAACGTTTTAAGGCGGTTCATGGGGCGGTTCTCCTTTAGTCGTCCTTTGCGTTGAGCGGTCTGTCCCTAGACCGTTCTGACCGTCGTCTGACCGAGTACTGTAGTAGGTCGGTTGGCTTGAGCGGCTTTCCCTTAACCACTCTATGCCTTGTGGCGGTCCAACCCTAACCGTTCAGTCGTTCAGTATCTTGAGGTCTGTCCCGTTGAGCGGTTCCGTTTAAACCGTTCTGTTCGATTGAGCGGCCCTGTCCGGACCGTTCAGCTCATTGAGCGACCCCTTTGTGACCGCCCAGTGAGTTGAGTCTGTGGTTGTATCTTCTGGCCGTGATGGCCTGATCTGTGTCAGTTTGTCTGTGTGTGTGTCATAGGACGGTTAGCTAGTCCGTGTCGCGTGTCTTCTATAGACCGCTGGGTGGTTTGTCGGGCAGGTCAGCTAGAGTTGACTGATCCTAGTGGTCATATCCTTGATCGCTACAGTTGTCTCGTGGCCCTACCCATGACTGCCGGTATCCTTGTCTCTGTGTGCGTTGCGGCTACTTCCTTGGCTGCTTGGTTCGCCTGGCGGCTGGATAAGGAGTCGTTTATGCCCAGAGGGTTGTTCTTCGTCGTTTAGATTTTCGTATGTCTTGGCTTGACCTTGTGGTCTGCCTGTTGTCATGTGGATGTCTCCTGACGTCCTATGAGGGCTAATACTACGTTATGAGGTAGCCATGAGTTTTTCTACTTGGAGTAGGATTCTCTTTCCTACTGTTGAATCGTCATTGTCCGGTTCCGGTCAACCCGGGGTGACCCAGTGGTTGACAGGTGACCTTGTGTGTCTCGGCAGATCTGTTCAGTTCGAGACATGGTTCTGGGTGCCTCGAGGTATCATCTTACCTCGGCTTGCATGTCCAGGTGTACTGAGGGTCTCGTTGAACCCTCAGGTCTCCGTGTGTCGTTTTCTACGGTTGTTTCCTCTGGCTTAGGATTAGACCGATTGGCGGCGTGTCTCTGCCGTTGTACAACAATCTTGACTCCGAGTTGTGAGACTCGAGGATCGTTGTGTTAGTAGGTCTAGTCACCTTCTCCTGAGTCTGTTGGCAGTTGTCTTGCTGCCTTGGTGCTTCGAAGTACGTGCGACAGTGCTCTCTTGCCTGTCTGTACTTCTGCACTCGTGTTTTGAGTCTCCGTGTCTTGTGAGCCTTCACTAGTAGTAGCCTTACGTCACGTTACGGCATGACGGCTCTTGTAGTAGGGCACTTTCCCGGTTTACGGTTTGTAAGCTAGTTTCCGTGGGCCCCCACTGTACAGTGGCGTCCTGCTGGGTGGGTAAAACTAGCTAGAGGCCTGGCTCTCCAGCAAGAGTCGGTGTGTGCACACGTGGTCAGGGGCGTTGGACTGACGCCAACGGGCGTTACCCTGTCTAGTCACTCGCGACTGTAGTTCCTATTCTGGTTCTGACAGTGTCTTAGTCTCTGCCTGACTGTGGGCATAGTAGACGAGATGCTCGTAGGCGCAGCATAAGATGTCAGTGGACGCTGCTAGCTATTCTTCTAGTGAGAGGCACTCTAGTCACGTGGCACGTGGCTCTTCGCAGTTCTCTCTGCGTTTCTTGTGTGTCGTGACCTTCCGGGTTAGCCCTCTCGTGGCCGTACTCGAGGTCAGTGTCCTGTCGTATGCATGACGTTCTAGTCATGTGTGGAGCAGTGTGCACGACGTTCTAGTCGTGACGTCGGTGTCTACGTCTATCTAGGTTGCTTTGTCTATTTTGCAGGTCCCTTGCGGCGTTGACAGTTCGGCAACTCCTGACTTCGTCAGCTTAGAGTCGCCTTCCTGTTGCTGCTGGAGTTGTTTGGGGAGCCGAGGTTAGTCCGGCAGCCACGCTTGTTCGGTACGGCTTTTCCCTTTTCTTCGAGCTGTTTCTACTCCTTCCATTTTGGTTTTCTTTTACAGCTTTCTAGTGGTAGTTTTCCTGCTTTACTACTACTGTTGTTTTAGCTATTGTTCTGTGTTACTGCGTTGTTTTTCAGTGGGGATCAGTGTGACCCCTACTGGGCCAGTGACACGAGGCTCACCCCTGCTTTTCAGGTGGGTGACGTCGTTCTGCTTCCGCGATGCCTGGCGTGGTGTGTCTGTTGCTGCCAGCGGTACCTGCGTCGGGCTTCCCCCGACCTCAGTGTACGTTCTTCCTTTCTGTTGACTGTACTACTTGTCTTTCCTTTGGACTGGACTCTGATATAATTGTTAAATTAAAATTATTTATTAAAATGTAATTTTATTTCTGCTACTTTAGCAAATCGATCTAATGAAATTTAATTGCGTACTGTTATATCTATGTGACTTCAATGTACTATACACATGCCTTTTATCCCTTCGGAGCTTTACCGCTCTTGGGAGGCCTCGCGGGTTCCAAGTGATATCGGGTCTACTCGGTAGTTCTATCGGGTATATCCGGTATCTGGGATCCGGGTCGTCATAGGTGGTATCAGAGCAGTGTTCTGAGATATTCGGAGTTCTTTTTTAAGCTATCAGAGCGTTGTTGTGTGAAGTACATGGGAATCCGAGATATACAGTATCCAGAGTCCTAAAAGTCCAGTACAGTCTTTCGCTGGCTTGGGTTTGCGATTCTTTATCGCTTCGTTTTCTGTGTGTCGTCTTGTGCGTGCTGTATTAGCATTGGACGAGATGGTTTTGCTCTGGTTAGAATGTGACGGGATGCTCCTTTTTCGTCGTGGTGTTCGTCTCGATCATGCTGTACTTGGCAGAGTTCGCCTATAGGCTTGAATCTGCGGTACATTGTTTGAGATCTTTTCCGTGATTTATTCAGGTGGCCGGTGACTTTTCGAGTTGGTGTGATGGTCGTACACGTTCTTACGTTATTTTGGTTGTCCCAGCTTAAGTCTGTTCAGCTCCTGATGCGTTTCGCTTCGGTTGAAGTGGTCGATTAGATTTCTTGTTTGAGAAGATGCTCGGGCGAACCTAGGATTTCCCTTCCTGGTGAGCTGCTGTTAGTCGAGCTTGATGCTTCTCATCCCATCTGGTGGAGTCTTTTCGAGGTAAGCCTTGGAATTGCTGTCTTGGGGATGCCTTTGTCCTGCGTCTACTTAAGGGTGGACTTTGTTTAATCTGAGCCGGATCTGCTCCTTGTCTTACGGTTGCTTGGCTTCAGACCTAATCCTTGTGTTGAGAGCCGTTGTGCGCCGTATTTGTCGTGCCGTGTCTAGATGCCGATGTGTTGTGAAGGTTCGTTTATTGTTTCAGGACGTATAGGTAAGCTGAGACTAGCATTTTCTTTGTGCCTTGTGCTGAAGCTCGTACTCTCCTTTGTTTGCACTTAGGCTATTTGTGATCGGTTGCTCGCAGGATCAGTACTCGTGGCGTGTTATGTTACGATTTTTATGAGTTGCGATGGTGCCGTGTGTGTGCTGAGATGCGGATACCGAGATATTCCTTGTTGCATGTGTGTGTTGTTTGAGTGCGTAGCGGAAGCGTGTGGGCTGGTCACCCACAGGTCGAGAATCGTTGTTGTGAGATTCTGGACAGTCGAGAATTTCGTTCTTCTCGATATAACTTCATCTTGGCTTCCTGTGCCTTGATGTTGTTGTGCTATTGCTGGAATCATTCTGGTGTTGGCATTGGCTTTTGTGAGCATTGGGGAATCCGTCGGCATTCCTGCTGATTGAGTACCCTCTGCTCCGTATTCTCTTTTCTTGGGTATTGTCTTCTCGAGGCGTGCTCGTGATCCTTGAGATGCATTTCCCGAGATTGTTTTTCTTGTTGTTGTGGGTCTGTTCTTGGTGAGTTGCTCGATGCATGACTAGTTCCTTGTAGTCGTGTGTTCAGCTGTCGTTGTACCTTGATGTGACCCAGCTTGCGGTTGTGTTCCGTGGTTCTGTGTTCAGTACGGAGCCGGGATCCAGCAAGTGTTGTTGTTGCCATTGTTGTCGTTTTTGCGCTGTTTCTCTATGATTTTGTCTGTCTGTTTTGGCACTATGTGGACCATGTCTTGTTAGTTAGCTTTGCTATACTCTTTTCTCCAAGTAGAGTTAGCATACGACTCGATCAGATATAATGTCTGAATGAGGGATGACTTGATTGTGCTTGTGGTCCAGTGCTGTCGTTGGCGTCCTGTGTGCAAGGTGTTCCATGTTGTCTTTGGCACTGGAGCCGATGTTATTGTCGAGCTGTCAGCCGAGAGGACTGTCTCCTTGTTTAAGCTGATACTCGCTGTGTCTGTCGTTTCGTTTTCCCGATATCTATTTTCGTGGCATGTGTCGTGTCTCCTTCCCTGCGAGACGTAAGTGACGTTGCCCTGTTTCGGAGGTGTTGGACTTGTGTTCACTTGGGTGCCGTGCTCGATCCAGAGCGTGTGCCGGTGATTATGGTCTGACTATGTTCCTCTGAACTATGTTCTCTCGAGATTCGTGTCATTTCAAGTTGTGTCGTGGGGTTGTTCTTCCCTGCTTCTCCTTTGTTAGTCCTTAAATTTCGAGGATGAAATTTCTTGAAGGAGGGGAGGATGTAATGCCCTGGATTCTTATTGGATTCTTATTAGGTCTTTATTTATTTCTTCTTCACTCTCTCTCCTCCCTCATTTCTCTCATCTCTTTCTCTCTCTCGTTCTCTCTCGTCTCAGGACCGTTCGACACGGGGCGCGCGACCGTGGAGACCTGGCCGAGGCGGGGACGTGATGGAGTGATCGGGACGCGGGATGGAGCGACAGTTTGAGCGTTGCGTGGCGCGATCCCTCGGTGGATTCCGAGATCGGCGCGGTTCGTGTTTTGGCATTTTCGGCACGGATTAGTCGCTTCGGTGCACGGTTTCTTCGGTGGAGGTAGGGAGAGGGATCACCTACTTCTCCTGCATATTTTCCCTGTAGTTTCACGTTGTTCGGTGCTAGAACGGGCGAGTTTGGACTCGTTTAGGTAAAACCGTGGTTTTGGGAGTTCGCTGGGTTCGTCGGAAAACGGCGACGGTTTTTAGATCAGTTAGTGTCAATGGACTCTCTGGAACGTCTGCGTTCTATAGTCACTGATTTTGTGTCGATTGGCGGTCATTCGGGACCGTTAGGAGCCCGGGAAGTCCGGTGATTCCATTTGGGTCGATTTGAAGAAATCGCCCGTTTCTCACTGTTTCTTGGCCGATTTGACTCCTGTTGGAGTCTAAGTGTTGTATATCGTCGTTATGGATGTATCACCTTCGTTTCGGAACGAACGGGGCGTGGAAAGGCCACGATCGGGCCGATCCTATGGTTTGCTCGCCGTGACGCCTACGCAGTTTAACATTAACCGCGTTGGGCTTAGGGCGGCTGGTTTTGGACCGTTTAGAGTGAGTCAGTGGGCGTCTGCGCGGTCGCGCGACAGACCACCCAGTGGATGGCGCTGCCAGGTGTGAGCCGCCCAGTCCACTTGAGCGGCTGGTTCCCAGCCGTTCTGTTTTTCCCGTGGTGTTGAGTAGGGGTGAGCATTATTCGGGTTCAACCCGAAAACCAAACCGAACCGAACGATTTGGTTCGGTTTGGTTTGGGTTGAAATTTAAAAAATTTTGGTTTGGGTTCAAACCGAACCGTATTAAAAAATTGGTTTGGTTTGGTTTTGAAGTTCAAGAAACCGAACAAAACCAAACCGAACCGAATAACCCGAATTTAAGAATATTTTTATCAAATTAATATAAATGTATATATAACTATAAATCCAAATTTAAAAAGTCCAATTCTCACCATTCTAATGGGGTTTCCGACTTTATGAAATAGGTTTCAAATCACCTTCTATTTTACTGTAACCGAACTTCATAATTTCTTATGTGAAAATATTATGGAGCTTGTTCTTACAAGTTATAACTTTGTATATTATTTTTTTAATATTTACTTTATTTGGTAGAAATTCTTTTACCCTACCTTTCTCTAATATTGTTTGAATCCAATCTAATTTATAAAATGGGAGATGAATATGGTTCAAACTGAACCAAACCGAACCAAACCGAATTAATTCAGTTTGGTTTGGTTTGGTTTCAAACTAGTTTGGTTTGGTTTGGTTCGGGTTGAAGCCTTAATTCGGTTCGGTTTGAGAAAAATTCTCTTCAAACCAAACCAAACCAAACCGTGCTCACCCCTAGTGTTGAGCAGCCAGGTCTTGACCACTTAGCACGGTTGACCTTGGGTCAACGTTTTAAGGCGGTTCATGGGGCGGTTCTCCTTTAGCCGTCCTGTGCGTTGAGCGGTCTGTCCCTAGACCGTTCTGACCGTCGTCTGACCGAATACTGTAGTAGGTCGGTTGGCTTGAGCGGCTTTCCCTTAACCACTCTATGCCTTGGGGCGGTCCAGCCCTAACCGTTCAGTCTTTCAGTACCTTGAGGTCTGTCCCGTTGAGCGGTTCTGTTTAAACCGTTCTGTTCGATTGAGCGGCCCTGTCCAGACCGTTCATCTCATTGAGTGACCCCTTTGTGACCGCCCAGTGAGTTGAGTCCGTGGTTGTATCTTCTGGCCATGATGGCCTGATCTGTGTCCGTCTGTCTGTGTGTGTGTCATAGGACGGTTAGCTAGTCCGTGTCGCGTGTCTTCTATAGACCGCTGGGTGGTTTGTCGGGCAGGTCAACTAGAGTTGACTGATCCTAGTGGTCATATCCTTGATCGCTACAGTTGTCTCGTGGCCCTACCCACGACTGCCAGTATCCTTGTCTCTGTGTGCGTTGCGGCTACTTCCTTGGCTGCTTGGTTCGCCTGGCGGCTGGATAAGGAGTCGTTTATGCCCAGAGGGTTGTTCTTCGTCGTTTAGATTTTCGCATGTCTTGGCTTGACCTTGTGGTCTGCCTGTTGTCCTGTGGATGTCTCCTGACGTCCTATGAGGGCTAAGACTACGTTATGAGGTAGCCAGGAGTTTTTCTACTTGGAGTAGGATTCTCTTTCCTACTGTTGAATCGTCATTGTCCGGTTCCGGTCAACCCGGGGTGACCCAGTGGTTGACAGGTGACCTTGTGTGTCTCGGCAGATCTGTTCAGTTCGAGACATGGTTCTGGGTGCCTCGAGGTATCGTCTTACCTCGGTTTGCGTGTCCAGGTGTACTGAGGGTCTCGTTGATCCCTCAGGTCTCCATGTGTCGTTTTCTACGGTTGTTTCCTCTGGCTTAGGATTAGACAGATTGGTGGCGTGTCTCTGCCGTTGTACAATGATCTTGACTCCGAGTTGTGAGACTCGAGGATTGTTGTGTTAGTAGGTCTAATCGCCTTCTCCTGAGTCTGTTGGCAGTTGTCTTACTGCCTTGGTGCTTCGAAGTACGTGTGACAGTGCTCTCTTGCCTGTTTGTACTTCTGCACTTGTGTTTTGAGTCTCCGTGTCTTGTGAGCCTTCACTAGTCGTAGCCTTACGTCACGTTACGGCGTGACGGCTCTTGTAGCAGGGCACTTTCCCGGTTTATGGTTTGTAAGCTAGTTTCCGTGGGCCCCCACTGTACAGTGGCGTCCTGCTGGGTGGGGAAAACTAGCTAGAGGCCTGGCTCTCCAGCAAGAGTCGGTGTGTGCACACGTGGTCAGAGGCATTGGACTGACGCCGACGGGCGTTACCCTGTCTAGTCACTCGCTACTGTAGTTTCTGTTCTAGTTCTGACAGTGTCTTAGTCTCTGCCTGACTGTGGGCATAGTAGACGAGATGCTCGTAGGCGCAGCATAAGACGTCAGTGGACGCTGCTGGCTGTTCTTCTAGTGAGAGGCACTCTAGTCACGTGGCTCTTCGTAGTTCTCTCTGCGTTTCTTGTGTGTCGTGACCTTCCGGGTTAGCCCTCTCGTGGCCGTACTCGAGGTCAGTGTCATGTCGTATGCATGACGTT
This sequence comes from Amorphophallus konjac, assembly GCA_022559845.1. Classification (NCBI taxonomy): domain Eukaryota; kingdom Viridiplantae; phylum Streptophyta; class Magnoliopsida; order Alismatales; family Araceae; genus Amorphophallus; species Amorphophallus konjac. Next base: position 51,830 of record JAHNEJ010000426.1, on the reverse strand, counting down.
CTAGTCATGTATGGGGCAGTGTGCACGACGTTCTAGTCATGACGTCGGTGTCTACGTCTGTCTAGGTTGCTTTGTCTATTTTGCAGGTCCCTTGCGGCGTTGACAGTTCGGCAACTCCTGACTTCGTCAGCTTAGAGTCGACTTCCTGTTGCTGCTGGAGTTGTTTGGGGAGCCGAGGTTAGTCCGGCAGCCGCGCTTGTTCGGTACGGCTTTTCCCTTTTCTTCGAGCTGTTTCTACTCCTTCCATTTTGGTTTTCTTTTACAGCTTTCTAGTGGTAGTTTTCCTGCTTTACTACTACTGCTGTTTTAGCTATTGTTCCGTGTTACTGCGTTGTTTTTCAGTGGGGATCTGCGTGACCCCTACTGGGCCAGTGACATGAGGCTCACCCCTGCTTTTCAGGTGGGTGATGTCGTTCTGCTTCCGCGATGCCTGGTGTGGTGTGTCTGTTGCTGCCAGTGTGAATCGTGTTTTTAGAACACCCCCAAAATTGATGAATTTGTAAGGAAGATGGTTTAACAGGATATAACGCTAAATCGGTGATAAGAGAGGGGGAAACATGCATTAATAAGATCCGTGATCGCCACTGAGGCAAGAAACATGCCAAATAATAAAAATATTAAGATATGGGCATGTTACATACCTCAGAAATTCATGAGGACCAGCCGTAGGCCTGGAGATTAACGCGCTGTATCGTCCAAGCGCGTTCTTCAGATCGCGCCAGCAACCTATAACGCGATATCAGACAGGAAGCGGGGTTATTTGGATTCGTTCCTTCCTTGCTCCAAGGCCGGCCAAGGTGCAAGGGCTCCACGTATTAGCCTTCTAGTGCCTGCAAACAATCATAAACAACAAATAAGAGGCCCATTAGAATGAGATTTTAGTAGAATCTACCCCTATTCTTAATCAAAAGCATGCAAACGGGGGGGCTCGATTACCTGGGGGTTTGGTGGTTTTTAAACCCCTATGGAAGGGTCAAAAGATAGGTGTGGTGTGCGTGTATGCATGTGTTTCGTAAAAGAGTGTTTAAAAACCGGGATGCAATGATATGCAAGAATAAAAATCAGTGCTTTGGGGAAAGTGAGAGTAGAAAGAGGAAGAACACGAGAATAATCCCTAAATACTCCCTTGGATGTGTGAGGAGCGAGGATTTGTTGATTTTGCACGAAAAAGCTTCCTCCTACTCATCAATATCTCGAGTCGCATCCCCCTGAAACGACGGCCAAAGGGTGCAATTTATAGGAAAAAGATCGAGAAGCAACCCTAGGTCGGAGTTCAATCCAATCCAAAGGTTTGGTGGCTCAAATTGAGGTAATCCTGCCGATTAATGAGGGGGAAAGGCTCCTGCTAGGTTTAGAAACCTTCCTGGATAACAAGCACAATCAGAAACTTACCAAATAAGGACTCTGAGATGAAAGAAGGGAGTCCGGTTTGGAAAAGGGCACTGCCTGATAACGCGCCATATAACCATAGCGCGTTCATGAAGAACGCGCTATGACGATATAGCGCGATAATTAAAGGCCCATTAAATGATTTAGAAAAAGGAGAAAAATCCTTTGGGCAGTCACTTAATCAAATGTTGAGTGAGAATAACATCCAAAGTGGATGTTATAATGATCAGATGTCAAGAAAATAACAAATGTTCAAATGATAACTTCAATTAGATCCACAACGCGCTATGAACAAGAAAGTGATAAGAGCGGATAGCGCGGGAATGCCAAACTCGAGACGAGATCCAAGGTATGGAATTGAAATGTTGGGCCAAGAATAGAGAGACATCCCAGAAAATCAACCAACTAAGGATCAATTGGGGCATTAACTAGGAGAATAAATAAAATGCTCAATTTATCGGCCAACATTGGGTGTCTACAAATGCCCCTCCTTGATATCCGCTTTGCAGGGGAGCGAGACGGAGGTAAAACGGAGGCAAAACGGAGATGACACAGAGTGGTAGTGACGGGGAGATGAAGTGGAAATGCAGTGGAGCGGACTGATAAGTGGATATCAAGGAAAAAGAGACACCCATCACAACCGACAAATGATAGGTATAATCTAGAAAACTCTGTGCTAACCACAAGATCGAGCTAGCATCAGTGACCTTCGTCTAGAATGTTAGGCACGGGACAAAGAAAATGGAGCTGATCAACCTCTTGCACAAAAGAGGCATCCGCGGCGCATAGCAACTACGGATTTCACTCAATTAGTGGAATAGACGCGAGCCCGGCGGATCCATCGACGCCATCGTGCGGTTCACAGCTAATGAGTGGATCAAAAGAAGGAGGATAAGTTGAATTGGATTGAAAGGGGATAAGCAAATTCTAGGCAAGGGTCACATCGACCAACGAGATCCAGTGTCCAACTAGGAGTAATCTTTCAAATTCGGAATGGAATTGAATTTCTTTGTTCAAGAACATAAGCATTATTGATCCTTAATTAGGAAGAAGAGTTGGGCATTTATGAATGCAAAAGGCATGATGCGTGCAAGGCTAAAATAAAAGAAATCTTTAAAACAAATGCCAAGAAAAAAAATAAAATATAATATACTCAAGGATAATATTATTAAATCAAACAGACTTGGGTCAAGAGTTATCTGCAACCACGACGTGCGAGATGAAGTCCATCGTCCCCAAATTTGTCTGACCTAACGGCCTATCCGACGATTAAATCATCACTGTTTTTGGTAGAGGGGAACTCAAATCCCGAAACATACGGAGAACCAGCCGGTCCTTGAGATAATATAATAATGTAAGTATCATATAGTAATGCAATAAAAGGAATGGATAAAGAAATACTTACATGATGGCGTATCATCATCTTTCTTTTGCTTTCCTGCGAATTCAATGCTAAGCAAATTCAAGCAAATTCAGGCACGCATAAGCAAAAGAACACAAGTTTCTCATCCACTCTCAACATATATTCTCATGGCATTTCCTTTTCTCTCCCTCCCCCCTTCTATTTTTATTTCTCTTTTTACTTTGGTTATCGCGCTATATATCCATAGCACGTTAATGTCGCGCTATGAACGTATATCGCGTTAATCACACGCAGGTTTTCAAAAACCGCCCCCCCTTTTCTCTTATTCAAACCCATACTTCTCTCTCTCTACTCCCTCTCTCGCCCTCTCACCAACCCAAACCCTCATTGCCCTAATCCAATGGAAGGGGATCCTCCTCGACGCTCCAAACGGCGCGCCACCCGTGGCCGTCAACGATCTTGCGTGGAGGAGCAACGAACGCCCCCTCCCGTGGAAGAGAATGCCGACTCGGAGGCGACCGTCTCGGCCCGACTTGAAGGGGACGAAATGGAGATCCCCCCGGACGAGGTCGAAGAGGTTGAAGGCGCCCCGGCGGCCGAGGAAACAGCGGCGGAGCCCATTGGTGGCGTGGCGGCCCGAAAACGTCGATTGGTAAGAAAACCGCCCTAATCTTTCTTTCTTTTGATTTTTCTTGTTTTTCTTTTCAAATGAGATGAAGACGGAAGGGGAGATGCCCCTTTAGACCGATGTGCAGGGCAGAAAGTCCATGGAAAAGATCTGGGGAATGAGGGGTCGCCCCCTACCTGTGGAAGATGAACGCGCTATATCTTCTGGTTTTTCTTTTGTTTGGTGATCACAAATTGATGTCTCTTGCTTTATATGTTGTGCAGGGTGTGGAGGGTGCAGTTCGTGCCCGGATTTCATGGACATTGGTTCGGGCCGTCTACTCCGCACTACCGGAGTTTCAACGGGCCTGCCTCCGCCGAATGGGCTTCGGGGAGTTCCTGGAGATAGAGGTGCTGAGAGTTGACGTGGGGTTGATAAGAGCTCTGAAAGCCAGATGGGACGCAGGGTGCAAGGCCTTGCTCTTCCCCTGGGGTCATATGATCCCGACTCTAGAGGACGTCACCCGTATTACCGGGCTGCGGGTGCATGGATCAGCAGTGACGGGCTGCACTTACCCCGACTACCGGGAGATGGCGCGTAGACTGCTAGGCTTGGAGCTGGAGGGGACTGGCCGGACCTCGCTAGTGTCGAGGATTGCTTTTCAGGAGAGTCTCGGCTTGTTCCACACACAGAGGGAGGTGGGGGAGACCTTGACGGCTCATGAGAGGAGACTAGAGGCTGGGGCCAGAGAGAGCTTCGCGACCGAGGCTGGCGCACAAGCCGACATGGAGCTGAGGAGGTTTCTTATTCTGATGATCGGCAAGCTACTTCTAGCGACTCAAGGTGATGCAGTGAGCTGCCGATTTCTACCTCTACTGGAGGATATGGACAGGGTTGGACGGTATGCTTGGGGTGCGGCAGTCCTAGCCCATTTGTTTGACAGCTTCGGCATTTCTTCACTCCAGTCTTCACTCGGGGGGTTCTACCCGCTACTTCAGGTATCTCTCTAAACCTTAAACTCCACTGATTAAATTATGCACTTGCCTTTTATATTGATCATATGAGCTACATTTCAGGTTTGGAGTTATTTGTATCTTCCTACCCTCAGGCGTGCTTGGGAGGATCGGGGAGATCTACTGCCCCTGGCCAGACGATGGACCCCTACACGAGATAGTCGATCTCTGAAGGACCAGGTCACCCACATTCAGGAGACGTTAGATATGATGCCCCATATAGAGGTAAAATTGATTTTTGAAATTGAATTATATTATCTGAATGAGATCCAGGGCAATGATAAATTGAACTATGCAGGTGGTTGTGGATCATGGAAAATCCACGTTTAAGACAAAAAATAATAATAACCCCCAATTAAATGATTTTCATGAAAGATGACTTGACAAGATATAGAACTACAATTGATGATAAAAGGGGGGTTACATGTAATAATCAAAGTCCGTGATCGCCACTGAGGCCAACAACATGCCAAATAATATAAAGATCAAGATAGGGCATGTTACATACCTCAGAAATTCAAGATGGCCAAGGGCTGGCCTGGGGATGAACGCGATGTATCGTCCCAGCGCATTCTTCAGATCGTGCCAGGAACCTATAGCGCGATATCTGACAGGAAGCGGGGTTATTTGGATTCGTTCCTTCCTTGCTCCAAGGTCGGCCAAGGTGCTAGGGCTCCACGTATTAGTCTTCTAGTGCCTGCAAACAATCATAAACAACAAATAAAAGGCCCATTAGAACGAGATTTTAGTAGAATCTACCCCTATTCTTAATCAAAAGCATGCAAACGGGGGGGCTCGATTACCTGGGGGTTTGGTGGTTTTTAAACCCCTATGGAAGGGCCAAAAGATAGGTGTGGTGTGCGTGTATGCATGTGTTTCGTAAAAGAGTGTTTAAAAACCGGGATGCAATGATATGCAAGAATAAAAATCAGTGCTTTGGGGAAAGTGAGAGTAGAAAGAGGAAGAACACGAGAATAATCCCTAAATACTCCCTTGGATGTGTGAGGAGCGAGGATTTGTTGATTTTGCACGAAAAAGCTTCCTCCTACTCATCAATATCTCGAGTCGCATCCCCCTGAAACGACGGCCAAAGGGTGCAATTTATAGGAAAAAGATCGAGAAGCAACCCTAGGTCGGAGTTCAATTCAATCCAAAGGTTGGCGGCTCAAATTGAGGTAATCCTACCGATTAATGAGGGGGAAAGACTCCTATTAGGGTTTGGAACCTTCCTTTGGAAGGAATATGATTGGAAACTTACCAAATAAGGACTCTGAGATGAAAGAGGGGAGTCCGGGTCGGACTGGGTTTCTGACTGAGAACGCGCTACAAGTGTATAGCGCGTTCATGCAGAACGCGCTATGATGATATAGCGCGATAATTAAAGGCCCATCAAATGATTTAGAAAAAGTAGAAAAATCCTTTGGGCAGTCACTTAATCAAATGTTGAGTGAGAATAACATCCAAAGTGGATGCTATAATGATCAGATGTCAAGAAAATAACAACTGTTCAAATGATAACTTCCATTAGATCCACAATGCGCTATGAACAAGAAAGCGATAAGAGCGGATAGCGCGGGGATGCCAAACTCGAGACGAGATCTAAGGTATGGAATTGAAATGTTGGGCCAAGAATAGAGAGACATCCCAGAAAATCAACCAACTAAGGATCAATTGGGGCATTAACTAGGAGAACAAAGAAAATGCCCAATTTATCGGCCAAAATTGGGTGTCTACAGATGCCCCTCCTTGATATCCGCTTTGCAGGGGAGCGAGACGGAGGTAAAACGGAGGCAAAATGGAGATGACACAGAGTGGTAGTGACGGGGAGATGAAGTGAAAATGCAGTGGAGCGGACTGATAAGTGGATATCAAGGAAAAAGAGACACCCATCACAACCGACAAATGATAGGAATAATCTAAAAAACTCTGTGCTAACCACAAGATCGAGCTAGCATCAGTGACCTCTGCCTAGAACGATAGGCGCGGAACAAAGAAAAGGGAGCTGATCAACCTCCTGCACAAAAGAGGCATCCGCAGTCTGTAACAACTACGAATTTCACTCAGTTAGTGGAATGGACGCGAGCCCGGCGGATCCATCGACGCCATCGTGCGGTTCACAGCTAATGAGTGGATCAAAAGAAGGAGGATAAGTTGAATTGGATTGAAAGGGGATAAGCAAATTCTAGGCAAGGGTCACATCGACCAGCGACATCCAGTGTCCAACTAGGAGTAATCTTTCAAATTCGAAATGGAATTGAATTTCTTTGTTCAAGAACATAAGCATTATTGATCCTTAATTAGGAAGAAGAGTTGGGCATTTATGAATGCAAAAGACATGATGCGTGCAGGGCTAAAATAAAAGAAATCATTAAAACAAATGCCAAGAAAAAATAAAATATAAGATACTCAAGGATAATATTATTAAATCAAACAGACTTGGGTCAAGAGTTATCTGCAACCACGACGTGCGAGATGAAGTCCATCGTCCCCAAATTTGTCTGACCTAACGGCCTATCCGACGATTAACTACATGTTTCTAGATCATCACTGTTTTTGGTAGAGGGGAACTCAAATCCCGAAACATACGGAGAACCAGTCGGTCCTTGAGATAATATAATAATGTAAGTATCATATAGTAATGCAATAAAAGGAATGGATAAAGATATACTTACCTGATGGCATATCATCATCTTTCTTTTGCTTTCCTGCGAATTCAATGTTAAGTAAATTCAGGCACGCATAAGCAAAAGAGCACAAGTTTCTCATTCACTATCAACATATATTCTCATGGCCTTTCCTTTTCTCTCCCTCCTCCCTTCTATTTTTATTTCTCTTTTTACTTTGGTAATCGCGCTATATATCCATAGCGCGTTAAGGTCACGCTATGAACGTATAGCGCGTTAATCACACGCAAGTTTTTTTAAAAAAAAATGCCCCCCCCCCTTTTCTCTTATTCAAACCCATACTTCCCTCTCTCGACTCCCTATCTCACCCTCTCACCAACCCGAGCCCTTATTGCCCTAATCCATGGAAGGGGATCCTCCTCGACGCTTCAAACGGCGCGCCACCCGCGGCCGTCAACGAACTCGCGCGGAAGAGGAACGAGTGCCCTCTCCCATGGAAGAGAATGCCGATTCGGAGGCGACCGTCTCGGCCCGGCTTGAAGGGGACGAAATGGAGATCCCCCCGGACGATGCCGAAGAGGTTGAAGGCGCTGCGGCGGCCGAGGAGATAGCGGCGGAGCCCGTTGGAGGCGCGGCGGTTCGAAAACGACGATTGGTAGGAAACCGCCCCTAACTTGTTTTTTCTTTGATTTTTCTTATTTTTTTCTTTCATAAAGGATGAAAACGAAGGGGTAAACATCCCCTTCGACCAATGTATAGGGCAGAATGCCCATGGAATGAATTTGGGGAATGAGGGGTCACCCCCTACTTGCGGAAGGTGAACGCGCTATATCTTCATAGCGCATTCTTGAAGAACGCGCTATGACGATATAGCGCGATAAAGAACAGAATGCCGGTTTTTCTTATTTTCTGATTTTTGTTTTGTTTGATGGACACAAATTGATATTTCTTGCTTTTTATGTTGTGTGCCGGGTGTGGAGGGTGCAGTTCGTGCCCGGATTTCATGGACATTGGTTCGGGCCGTCTACTTCGCGCTACCGGAGTTTCAACGGGCCCGCCTCCGCCGAATGGGCTTCGGAGAGTTCTTGGAAATAGAGGTGCTGAGAGTCGATGTGGGATTGATAAGGGCCCTGAAAGCCAGATGGGATACGGGGTGCAAGGCCTTCATCTTCCCCTGGGGTCATATGATCCGGACTCTAGAGGATGTCACCCGTATCACCGGGCTGCGGGTGCATGGATCGGCAGTGACGGGCTGCACTTACCCCGACTACCGGGAGATGGCGCGTGGACTGCTAGGCTTGGAGCTGGAGGGGACTGGCCGGACCTCGCTAGTGTCGATGATTGCTTTGCTGGAGAGTCTCGGCTTGTTCCACACGCAGAGCGAGGTGGGAGGGACTTTGACGGCTCATGAGAGGAGACTAGAGGCTAGAGCCAGAGAGAGTTTCGCGACTAAGGCTGGCGCACAGGCCGACATGGAGCTGAGGAGGTTTCTTATTCTGCTGATCGGCAAGCTACTTCTAGCGACTCAGGGTGATGCAGTGAGCTGCCGATTTCTACCCCTACTGGAGGATCTGGACAGAGTTGGACGGTATGCTTGGGGTGCGGCAGTCCTAGCCCACTTGTTTGACAGCTTCGGCATTTCTTCACTCCAGTCTTCACTAGGGGGGTTCTACCCTCTACTTCAGGTATCTCTCTAAACCTTAAACTCCAATGATTAAGTTATGCACTTGCCTCTTATATTGATCACATGAGCTGCATTTCAGGTTTGGAGTTACTTGTATCTTCCTACCCTCAGGCGTGCTTGGGAGGATCGAGGAGATCTACTGCCCCTGGCCAGACGTTGGACCCCGACATGAGACAGCCGATCTTTGAAAGACCAGGTCACCCACATTCAGGAGATGTTAGATACGATGCCCCATATAGAGGTAAGATTGATTTTTGAAATTGAATTATATTATCTGAATGAGATCCAGGGCAATGATAAATTGAACTATGCAGGTGGTCTGGACTCCCTATCAAAGGGACGCCGAGGTGATGCCCTGGGTGGAGGCGGCCATCCCATACTTCGGGAGAGAGATCTGGTTGCATGCCCTCAACCTGGTCGAGCCACTATACCATATGTTGATCATGATGACACTAGGACTCCATCAGGCGGTGGTAGAGTTCCCGACCCAGGCGACGGATCCATGACCTGGACGACGCTTCCGAGGCCTCCAGGGGACAGATGACTGGCGGCAGCGCGCCCGGGAGCAGTACGCAGATTGGAAGAGGCGTGGCCGAGCAGTCCCTGCAGGAGCGGATTCAGATGATGCCTACCTTCAGGCATACTCTCAGACATACGGTAGCCGAGTTTATCAGAGCGCTCGTGGACAGGTATGCCTTTAAATTCATTCTTTCTTTGATTATTCAATATGTGACCAACGTGTGCTTATTGTAGTTCGACGGAGAGGGGAGACTGGCCATGGTACAGGGACTCCTCGACTCCACGATCCGGCAGCGTGAGGACCTCCAACATACCGTCGATGAGCTGGTAAGCACTTGTAATTAGAATGATTTGGATTTGAAATTCAATTAATGGTAATGCTTTCTCTTTTTAGCGCGAGGAGCTGGAGGCAGTCCGATCCTCGCATGGTGCTTCATCCTCTACTCAGCCCATCTGCGACCACACCGATCTAGAGAGCCAGCTTGCTAGTGCAGTTGCTCGGGCGGAGGCAGCTGAGGCCTCCCTACAGGAGAGAGTAAGCAATCTGTTCTTTTAATCTTAGTCTTGAAAATTTTTATTATCAATTATTTGACCAAGATTTCGGATGCAGGAGCAGGAGTTGCGGACAGCGGAAGCAGAGCTGAGGCGCCGCGATGCGGAGGAGCTTCCTCGAGATGTGGCAGAGTTACGCCTCCTACTCGGAGTGGAGAGGAGTGAGCGGCAGAGAGAGAGGGAGGATCGAGACAGAGAGAGAGAGAGATGGGAGAGAGAGAGAGTGGAGCGGGAGCTAGAGAGGGTGGAGCTGCGTACCAGATTAGGCATCGCCGAGCAGCGGGCGAAGGATGCGGAGGATCGCTATCGGCGGGGGCGTGAGCGGGCTCAGCGCGAGGGATACTCCCGAGCTTATTCGAGCACTGATTATTTAGTTACCTCCTCTGAGCATCAGAGGAGGGAAGATGCTGAGAGGGGAGCACGCGGTGACAGGGGTTCAGCTTCTCGGGGATCGATGGCTCCTCCTAGGTCTTCCCGGGGAGGACAGGAGGAGGCTGAGAGCTCGCGTAGAGGGGGAGATCAGGAGGAGGCTGAGAGCTCGCGTAGAGGGGGAGATCAGGAGGATCGAGGGGAGAGCTAGAGAGGTTGTCTTATCCATTCTCATTTTGTACTATTTTGACATGCATAGTGGAATGAGACAGTCTTTGATACTTGTTGCACTTCTTGTGATTGTTCTTTTGATTTTACGCGCTTCTGTAAAAGGACATCTCCGTAATAATGCCATCAGTAATATAATGCAAAAAAAAATTTGTTTGGAATTTTCAAAAATATGCAAATTTTTATGATTTTTCAAAAAGAGTATTTGTATTTTTATGTTGATTTTGAAAAGATATGAAAGTTTTGGAAATGTTCAATTTTTTTGGAATTTGGCAATATTCAATTTTGGAATTTCGGCAACATTCAATTTTTGGGAATTTTGGCAATATTCAATTTTTTTGGAATTTGGCTTAGACATTGCTAATGCAGCATCAACGGATGTTTAAACCACCGGCTAAGGGTCCTGGTTCCTTCCCCTTTCGCTCAAAATTACCCAAAGTCGGGCGCGCATTTAAAGGTGGCGCCCCATGACCAGCTACCTTTGGTTAACGGTGCTCCTACCAAGGTCATACCTGAGAAACATTCGGTCTGAGAGGGAGAAGAGAAGAATAATTGAGGATAAGCTTTATGTAGGATGGGAGATGTCGGGACTTGAATTCCTTCCAAGGTATTTCCTCTCAAAGAGGTAATCTGTTGTGCCGGGACTTTGTGCCTTTGGTTTTTAGACCCTTGACATGCATAAGACCAGGGTTTTCCCTGCGGGGACTTTGCCTCTCTTGACATGCCATAATTCATACTTTTGCATTTATCAAAATTTTGACTTGATTTTCATAATATCCCTTTTGGCTAGATGTATCATGAAATTTGATTTTAGTTTGGGTCAAGACTGCCCCTATTTGAGACTTCTCTCGTATTGGGGATTACCGAAGTTGTTCATCTTATCCGTCAACCTCTTGCCCCTGCATTCGGCCGAGTAAAGAAGAGAAAAGACTTTCAGATATACTCATGGCATGGCCAAAGTAGCAACGGTGTTTTATTAAAGGAGCCGACTAAGGATGCCGTGAAGTGTGTGTGATGCCCAGCTAAGGGTTGCTCTTAACAAGCGGGGAGAGAACGTTGAATTCCCAGCGCGGGGTTTTTATTAACCAAAGGTGCTGCAGAAGCAAGCCTAATTTGGAATAATTTAATTAAACAAAAGCCTAAGATAAAACACCTCTTTTAATCTTTGTTAAGAAGCACTTCATTTTGAAAATCACGCTTAAAGCAATAAGGTAATGATATCATAAATGCGTACTTACGCCAATATGTTACCTTGCAACCTTTGTAGAAGCAGCTGTCAGAGGCGAGGTTGATCATCGTGAGATAGTCCTCTTTTAGCGAATAAAAGGATTGGAAGTAAAGGATTTGGAAGTGGCTTAACAAGAAGGAGTGGTGCTCAGACCAGACTCAGACGAATAAGGAGAAAAGGAAGAGAGGCGAGGGCTAGAACTCCCTCACTAAGGTGCAGAGACCCTGATCGCAAGGCACGGTTTACAGAAGAAGCGGAAAATTAAGAAGAGGAGTGAGGACTAAAGCCTCGGAAGCAGTGGGAGAAAGGGCAGATGCCCAAGGCAGTGGATGCGGAAGAAGTTGGGTCGGACTCGAGATCAGGAGGAATCAGAAGAAGAAATTGGTAGATGGAAAGAGGTGGATCCGGAGGGTCCGGAGGCAATGGAGTAGAATCATGATAGGAGGAATCAGAATCTGGAGAAGGAGAATTTCGAGGGACGCGGTGCCCTGGGAAGAAATAGGAAAAAAGATGATGGAAAAGGAAGAAAAAAATGAAGGATGTGATATCCCAGAGGAGCAGAAAGATGAATCGGAAGAAAGATGGAGGGTCCGGAGGTTCCGGAGGGAGAAAATGCCGAGGGACGCGGTGCCCCAGGAAGAGTGGATGAAAAGGGTCAGGAGGGTCCGGAGGTTCCGGAGGGATAGTGAAAGAAGGGATGTGATGCTCTAGGAGGGGGGATAAGAAATCCAGAGGATCCGGAGGAGAAAGACACCATGGGGCATGATGCCCAAGGGATAAAGAGAGGGATGAAGGATCCGGAAGTTCCGGAGGAATGAGATGGGAGGGGACGCGATGCCTTAAGAAGAAGAAAAGAGAATCCGGAGGTTCCGGAGGAAGAAGGTAGAAAAGGGCGCGACGCCCAAGAAAAATTAGTGAGATGCCCGGAGGATTCGGACGTGATGGTGCAGAGGGGCATGATGCCCAATGAGCAAGATCCGGAGGTTCCAGAGGGGGAAGATACCATGGGACGCGATGCCCAAGGAGGATGAGAGAGAAATTCGGGGAGTGCGGATGCAAGAGTTGGAAAGGGGCGCGATGCCCTGAGGGAAGATTGGAGGGGGCACAATGCCCGGTGAGCGTAAGGGGACCTGGAGATCCCGAAGATAGAGGTGGAAGACATAGGAAACGTGGGGGATCCAGAGATTACGGAAGGCGGGGAAGATACGGGGTTAGAAACCCGAGAAAGAAGAAATGCAAATGTATGCGAATACAATGCAACAGATGCGATGAATGCATGGATGCAACAGAATGCATGAGATGCAAAGAATATGAAGAACATGAAGGGCGAGAGGATGAGATCCCCCTCCTTACCCTTGGAGTGGCCCATGAAGAAAATGTGATAAACAAGAATGTGGATGACATTGAATAGAAGGTGGAAGAAATAGTGGAAGGCCTCTTAGCACCAAGATAACCGCCCCTCCATGGCAATGAAAGTGTAAAGCCAATTGGCCCAATGGATAAAGCAAGAGCCCATGACGAAGCTTCAATGGTAAATGACAACTCCCTTGAAGAGTGAAAAGTAATAGTGTGAGAGAGTTGGTGTAATGCCCCGGATTTTTCAGATCCTTTTTCGTGGGTTCTGGATCTGGTTTCTCGGAGTGTTCGACTCCGTTGTGTCCGAAATTTTATTTCGGACATCTTTCGTGTTCAGATCGGTGCGATCCGGAGTCGTTTCGGGGGCCCGGAGGCGTTCTGCGGCTTTTTCCGCGCGTGTTTTCCTATTCCCGGCGTGGGTTTCGGCTTTCCCTTCGGAACCTCGTTGCGGGTGAACCGGGCTGTTCACCTGGGCGTGAGTGGTACCGTTGCGATCGGTGCGCTCTGAGGATCGCGAGGGTGTAATTTTCTATTTTTCTAGATTTTTCCGATTTTTCGGATTTTCCTATAAATAGCTTTTTCTCTCTCTCCCCCTCTCATTTCTCATTTCTCTCCCTCTCTCTTCTCACGCTCTCTCCTCTCTCCCTCTCTCTCCGGCGGCCGACGGGGCAGAGCATGGGCGAGGCGGGGACGGCGCGGGTGAGGCACGGGCGAGGATGGATGAGGATCGAGGCGGTGGAGGCGCGTGGAAGCTCGGCCGTGAGTTCGTGGAACGGCGAGGCTTCAACGGCGTTTTCTTCGTGGATCGGCGTCCACGGTGCGCGTAATCTTCGGTGGAGGTAGGGTGATGGACCCTCAGCCCGTGTACTTCCTTTCCCGAGAGTTTCGTAGGCTGTGGTGAGCCGAGCGGGCTAAACGAGATGTTTTGGGCAAAATGTGTGTTTTTGGGGTATGAGCCGGATCTCCCGTTCTATGGTGTTTTTGGGCGATCCAGGGGTTTAGATGCATGCCTAGGGGCTTGGGGAAGGTTTCCCCTTTTGTTTCCCCTTCACCTGGGGGTGAACGGGGCGTGGCATGGCTTTTCCCGCGGTTTCTACCGTTTTCCGCCGCGGACTAAGAACGCGCTATACTCCAGTAGCGCGTTCTTGTTCGTCGCGCTGCCCCGATAGGGCGTGTTCATCGGAGAAGATGAACAGTAAGGCGGTTCTTGTCGCGCTATGGGGTCCTAGCGCGTTCTGCCCTGTCGCGCTAGGGGTCCCTAGCGCGTTCTGCCTTGTCGCGCTAGGTGATCCTAGCGCGATCTGTGCAGTCGCGCTATAGGGCTATAGCGCGATCTGTCGTGTCGCGCTATAGGTGCATAGCGCGTTCTGCTTGAACGCGTTATGGACCTACAACGCGTTCTTGGAGGTGACCAGCCGGGCTGCCCGGAGCGGGCGGCCTGCGGTCGATCGTGCTCCTCGTGGGCCGTGTGTGCCTTGGACACCCAGTGGAGTTCCGTGTCCGTGTTTAAGGGTGTCGGGAGGGACCGTGTTACCTCGGTTCACGTGCCCATCGATGTGGTGGGTCCGGGTGACCCCATGTGTCCCGGGCTTTCGTGTTACGCTCGATCGAGTCACCGTGTGTCGGTGTGTGTGCGGTGGGGTCTCCCCCGTATGCCGTGGGTTTCTCTGGAAGGTGATTCCCGTGTGGGCCATGTGTTTGGCCTTAGACTGCGAGTCCAGTTATCCGGCCTGGGGCTGGAGGTTTCCCGCTTGCTACAAGATGGGAAATCGTCGTGGTGGCTTGTGTGCTGCCCTGGGAATCGTGCTTCTATGTTTTCCGTGTGGCCCGTGTGGGTGGCCTTAGTCCTTTGCGTTCCCTTCCCAAGGGAATGGTCTTGGCAGCTCGTGTGTTGTCTCGGTGCTCGTGCTACCGTGGTTTTAGACCTAGAGATTGGACTAGATTGACGGCCTTGTGCTGTTGCGTACAACGGTCTTGACACCGAGTCTTGTGACTCAAGGACCGTTGGGTGTAGTGCGTCTAGAGGACTGCCCAGAGTCCAGTGGCTTAGCGCCACTTGAGCTTTCTCGACTCTCGCGCACGGTGCGTGCGTGGCTGTGGACTGCGAGTCCTGTTTCTTCTCCGACTGTGGTCACCGTGCGACGGGGCCGGTACGTGGGATGGTCCCCGTACGTCGTCGGATTCGGACATTGTTTTCCGTTGACTTGAGAGTCTACTCCTTCAGTGACCCTCCACTAGTCGTAGCCCACCAGTACGAGGTGCTGGTCTCACCTGGGAGTGGTGTACGGGCATTCACCTTTGAGACGGTTTGTGGAGCGGTTACCATAGGCCCCTCGTCGGTAGCCAGAGTCCGGCTACGGGGGAAAACCGGTCAGAGGACCAGACCTAGTGACGCAAGGTCTGTGTGTGCACACGTGGTTTGGGGCGGTTGGACCCACGTCGACGGGCATGACCCCAGCTAGTTACTTGTTGTGGTTACTTGTACGGTGTTCGCGCCTCGGGTAGGACCTACCACGTCAGGCGGTTCACCTGCGGTGCGGTGTAAGACGTCAGGGGACGCTACCGGCTGTGCTTCTAGTGGGTGGTACTCCTGTCGAGTACGGAGTGACAGACTGTCAGTTTCTGTGTCTTTGACCTTCGGGTTTTTGGTTGTGTTGGCCGTTGAGTTTCGGTTGTTTCGCCGTGACGCGTGTGTTGGTTTTCGCATCATGAGACTAGTGCTTGTGGCTCTATCGAGGTTGCGTCTTGTTGTGCGGTACCCGCGATCGGATGGTCGAGGTTGCACCTTGGACAACGTGTCCAGGTCGACTGTGTCCGGGGGACAGGCCTCTACGGCGTGGTTGCCGTGTGTTCTTACTTCGGTAGGTGGTACTAGCGTGGTTCGGTAGCTTCGACTGCGTGATCGAGGTCTGCCTTATGGCAGTAGGAGTAGCTGTAGTGCCGAGTTTTTGACCGGCCGCCGGTTTGCTGTTCCTGCTGTAGTTGTAGCTCTTCTTTCCGCTACCGCCGTTGTTTCTGGTTGGGGTTCCGCGGGATCCCTGCTGAGTCTCTGTTCTGGAGACTCATTCCCTGCTTTTCAGGTGTAGCTGTTCTTCCTCGAGGTTCGAGGGTGCGGAGCGGAGGTTCTCAGTTGCCAGCTTGCCGGGCCGAGTGTTCACTTGGCATGTGGTACACTTTACTGCTTTAGACTGTACTTTCTGTTGGACTGGATTCTGTTGTAGTTGTTTATTTATTTCTGTTAACTGTTGTGTTGTCCTCCTTTATTTCCTATTTCTTTGTGCCTCCACACTCCTTTTAGCCCTTCCGAGCCCTCCCGGCTCGTGGGCGGCGGTGCGAGTCTCGGGTTATCGGGCCTTCCCGGTAATCGGATTCTTGAGTCGTTACAGCTGGTATCAGAGCGGTGGTTGTGGACGTACATAGGAATTCGAAATATTGCAGTGATCAGAGTCCGTAAGGTCCAGTACAGTCGGCAGCTGGCTTAGGGTTTTGTGCTTGTTTTTCTGCCTAGTTTCTCGCTTGAGAGCTTGAGTGCGCTGTGCGGCGCTGTGAAGGTGGTTGCTGTCCGCTGCTTTCGTGCCAGCATGGGGTCTAAGGATCGAGGTCGAGAGCCTTCTCCCTCATCGGTGGTGGCCCTGGTTGTGCTGCGTTGGGCAGAGGTTGCTGGCAAGCGTGAGCTCGCGGTGCTACGTTCGAGGAACCTGCAGCATGGTCAGGTGGCTGTAGAGGATTTTTCGTGGTTAAGAGGCCGTGAGCGTGCTCTGAGGGAGCTACTGTCGGTTTTGGCCACTCCAGCTTGAGATTTATCCAGCCCCTGAGATTTTCAGGTCGTGGTTTAAGGTGGCAGAGCGGGTGTTCTGATCGAGAAGTGTGCTCCGGTGAACGGAATGTCTTCTCGGTGAGCTGCTGTTTCGTCGAGCCTGATGTCCTTGTCGTGCTCTGTGGCGTCAGAAATGACGTGTCGGTCCCGATTATTTTATGGATTTCGAGGCAGGATTGGGCTGTGGTGTCCCAGTAAGTCTTTGCTCCTGCGTTTCTGTCAGTGGATGGTTTGTGTTCACCCTGGAGTTGGCTTGAGATATGAAGGCTCCGCGGCGAGTTCGGGACTCGAGGATGAGCATCGGCGGTTGTTGTTATGGCTCGTGTTGCGGCTCTCGGCATGCCGTGTTGCAGTTCGAGGAATTGTAGCGGTGATGCATCGAGAGATGTTGTGATTGTGGTCCGACGTGACACTCGTCGAGTGTGTCGGAGGCGCTGACCTGATGGAAGCGATGGTTTTCCTTGGTGCTGGATGGTGCCGTTTCCAGCGTGCGCGAGGTTTAAAGTCAGGTCGAGCGTGGAGTCCTTCCGTTGGTCAGAAGTGCGTTTGGTCTCCCCTTTGGTTGGAGAGATTGTGTTGGGTTAAGGTTCGTCGTCTTGCATTGCGTGTTCGAATTGGTTGGCCTTGTATGCCATGAAGTCCGTGCGAGACGTGCTCCTTGTCTTGGCAAGGCGGTTGCCTGTGAGAAGTCGTGCCCATTCCCTTGTCGTGTGAGGGTGCTGGCGCTGTTCCGGAAGGACGAGTGCTGGTTGGGCGGTGTTTGCTTTCTCGGCTGTGCGCGCGAATCTAAGTGCGCAGCGGAAGCGTGGTGGGCTTGTGACCCACTAGTTCAGGATTGTAGCGTTGGTTGCTACGGGCGGATTCCTGAGTTCGCGTTGAGCATCGGAGGATGGGTTCCTCGGTGTGAAACGTGTTGTTGTCGTGCCGTTGCTCGAGATTTGGTGGTTGTTGGCACTGGCAGGATGGAGTGTTGGGGAAAAGTGCTGACTAGTGCGCCGCATGAGTACCCTGTTCCTGTGTTGGAAGCCGTGTCAGGCGTCGGTGTTGGACCTGGATGGGGTTGTTGAGGATGTCGCCTGACGGAGGTCGAGGACGTATGGTCAGAGTCGACGGCTTGGCGCCCGACTTGTGTTCCCAGTCGTGTCCTCGGATGAGATCATTTTTGGGGAAGTGGTCTCTGGCAGACTATGGGTCCCGGTTGGCGGCTATGAGTGGCTGGTGAGCCTAACCGTGTGACCGACCACAACAGTGTCTGTTGGTTCTACGGTCTTGTCAGATTGCGACGGTGAGATGTTTATTGCTTTGGGGACCCGTGAGCACTGTTCAGGTGGTGTCCCGTGGCTCTGTGGTAAGGGCAGAATCGGGATTCGCAGGTGTCCACTTGGATTGATCGAAGGATTTGATGAGACCAGATAGAAGAGTGACGCCTGTGGGCGGAGGCCTTTTTGTGAGATTGGCGTCGGATTGGTGGTCCTTGATAGGACGTTGGTGTCGCAATTGTTATCCCTGGTTTGGTGACCAGCGTGGGATGGTTCCCCTATAAGTCTGAGTCCAGTGAGGTGATGACTGAAGACACCAGGATCCATCATTTGATTTCGTTGTGCTCCCCGAGAGGGTCGAGTTGGAGCGATGTTCGAGCTCGGATGCGGTGTCCGAGAGGAGTGCTGCTCGAGATGCGGCTTCAGTCTGTGTGTGAGTCGACGGATGGCTTGCCGAGGTTTGGAATGTTTCCTTTGGACCCGGTCGAGGACCAGGAAGGAAGGAAGAAGCTGAGCAAGCGGAGGTTTCCCGTTGATGAGCAGTTGGTGACCAATGGATGGTCTTTTCAGAGACAGAAGATGCTGGTTGTTGGGGCTCGAGCGTGGCGAGAGCCGTGTGCCAGCGAGACCTTTGGTGGTCGTTTCTGTGATGTGCCTTTCCGGATGGGATCTGGACTTTGTCGAAGTTTGTCTTCTGACAAGAGTTGGCACAGTGTTATGTCCGGCTTTCGGCTTGCCATGTGTGAGGTGGTTCTTGGTGCTGAGCCGATGTTCTGGTTGCGGTCTGCGGAGAGGACTGCTTGAGCTGGTGGAGGCTCTGTTTCGGTTGCTCCCTTGAGGAGGGTGTGCGACCTGTCAGTTGGCTGCGAAGCTGATGTGCGATTTGTCTGCCGACCATTGGATGAATCGGTAGCTGTTGCTCGTGTCGAGGGTTGTGATTCCTCGGTGAGCGAGATTGTGGCTGCGGTGCCATGTTGGTTCTCACGTTGTCTGAGGTGATGCCGGACTGTGCCCTTTGGTATATGCCTGCTCTGTTGGCCAGTGTGCTCGGCGCGAGGAGCGAGGTGTTGTTTGTGATTGTAAGTCTCGCTGTGTCCCTCAGGACCGGTGTTTTCATGAAAATCAAGATTTTCTGTGCTGGGGCTCTGACAGCGTTGTCAGTTCGTTCAGTGTTCTTCCCCTGTGACTTCGTGCTTGGTCCTGAATTTCGAGGACGAAATTCCTTTAAGGGGGGAGGGCTGTAATGCCCCGGATTTTTTGAATCCTTTTTCGTGGGTTCCGGATCTGGTTTCTCGGAGTGTTCGACTCCGTTGTGTCCAAAATTTCGTTTCGGACATCTTTCGTGTTCGGATCGGCGCGATCTGGAGTCGTTTCGGGGGCCCGGAGGCGTTCCGCGGTTTTTTCCGCGCGTGTTTTTCGATTCCCGGCGTGGGTTTCGGCTTTCCCTTCGGAACCTCGTTGCGGGTGAACCAGGCCGTTCACCTGGACGCGAGTGGTACCGTTGCGATCGGTGCGCTCCGAGGATCACGAGGGTGTAATTTTCTATTTTTCTAGATTTTTCTGATTTTCCGGATTTTCCTATAAATAGCTTTTTCTCTCTCTCCCCCTCTCATTTCTCATTTCTCTCCCTCTCTCTTCTCACGCTCTCTCCTCTCTCCCTCTCTCTCCGGCGGCCGACGGGGCGGAGCATGGGCGAGGCGGGGACGGCGCGGGTGAGGCACGGGCGAGGATGGATGAGGATCGAGGCGGTGGAGGCGCGTGGAAGCTCGGCCGTGAGTTCGTAGAACGGCGAGGCTTCAACGGCGTTTTCTTCGTGGATCGGCGTCCACGGTGCGCGTAATCTTCGGTGGAGGTAGGGTGATGGAACCTCAGCCCGTGTACTTCCTTTCCCGTGAGTTTCGTAGGCCGTGGTGAGCCGAGCGGGCTAAACGGGACGTTTTGGGCAAAATGTGTGTTTTTGGGCTGTGAGCCGGATCTCCCGTTCTATGGTATTTTTGGGCGATCCAGGGGTTTAGATGCATGCCTAGGAGCTTGGGGAAGGTTTCCCCTTTTGTTTCCCCTTCACCTGGGGGTGAACGGGGCGTGGCATGGCTTTTCCCGCGGTTTCTACCATTTTCCGCCGCGGACTGAGAACGCGCTATACTCCAGTAGCGCGTTCTTGTTCGTCGCGCTGCCCCGATAGGGCGTGTTCATCGGAGAAGATGAACAGTAAGGCGGTTCTTATCGCGCTATGGGGTCCTAGCGCGTTCTGCCCTGTCGCGCTAGGGGTCCCTAGCGCGTTCTGCCTTGTCGCGCTAGGTGATCCTAGCATGATCTGTGCAGTTGCGCTATAGGGCTATAGCGCGATCTGTCGTGTGGCGCTATAGGTGCATAGCGCGTTCTGCTTGAACGAGCTATGGACCTACAGCGCGTTCTTGGAGGTGACCAGCCGGGCTGCCCGGGGCGGGCGGCCTGCGACTGATCGTGCTCCTCGTGGGCCGCGTGTGCCTTGGACACCCAGTGGAGTTCCGTGTCCGTGTTTAGGGGTGTTGGGAGGGACCGTGTTACCTTGGTTCACTTGCCCGTCGATGTGGTGGGTCCGGGTGACCCCATGTGTCCCGGGCTTTCGTGTTACGCTCGATCGAGTCACCGTGTGTCGGTGTGTGTGCGGTGGGGTCTCCCCCGCATGCCGTGGGTTTCTCTGGAAGGCGATTCCCGTGTGGGCCATGTGTTTGGCCTTAGACTGCGAGTCCAGTTATCCGGCCTGGGGCTGGAGGTTTCCCGCTTGCTACAAGATGGGAAATCGTCGTGGTGGCTTGTGTGCTACCCTGGGAATCGTGCTTCTATGTTTTCCGTGTGGCCCGTGTGGGTGGCCTTAGTCCTTTGCGTTCCCTTCCCAAGGGAATGGTCTTGGCAGCTCGTGTGTTGTCTCGGTGCTCGTGCTACCGTGGTTTTAGACCTAGAGATTGGACTAGATTGACGGCCTTGTGCTGTTGCGTACAACGGTCTTGACCCCGAGTCTTGTGACTCAAGGACCGTTGGGTGTAGTGCGTCTAGAGGACTGCCCAGAGTCCAGTGGCTTAGCGCCACTTGAGCTTTCTCGACTCTCGCGCACGGTGCGTGCGTGGCCGTGGACTGCGAGTCCTGTTTCTTCTCCGACTGTGGTCACCGTGCGACGGGGCCGGTACGTGGGATGGTCCCCGTACGTCGTCGGATTCGGACGTTGTTTTCCGTTGACTTGAGAGTCTACTCCTTCAGTGACCCTCCACTAGTCGTAGCCCACCAGTACGAGGTGCTGGTCTCACCTGGAAGTGGTGTACGGGCATTCACCTTTGAGACGGTTTGTGGACCGGTTACCGTAGGCCGCTCGTCGGTAGCCAGAGTCCGGCTACGGGGGAAAACCGGTCAGAGGACCAGACCTAGTGACGCAAGGTCTGTGTGTGCACACGTGGTTTGGGGCGGTTGGACCCACGTCGACGGACGTGACCCCAGCTAGTTACTTGTTGTGGTTACTTGTACGGTGTTCGCGCCTCGGGTAGGACCTACCACGTCAGGCGGTTCACCTGCGATGCGGTGTAAGACGTCAGGGGACGCTACCGGCTATGCTTCTAGTGGGTGGTACTCCTGTCGAGTACGGAGTGACAGACTGTCAGTTTCTGTGTCTTTGACCTTCGGGTTTTCGGTTGTGTTGGCCGTTGAGTTTCGGTTGTTTCGCCGTGACGCGTGTGTTGGTTTTTGCGTCATGAGACTAGTGCTTGTGGCTCTACCGAGGTTGCGTCTTGTTGTACGGTACCCGTGATCAGATGGCCGAGGTTGCACCTTGGACAGCGTGTCCAGGTCGGCTGTGTACGGGGGACAGGCCTCTACGGCGTGGTTGCCGTGTGTTCTTACTTCGGTAGGTGGTACTAGCGTGGTTCGGTAGCTTCGACTGCGTGATCGAGGTCTGCCTTCTGGCAGTAGGAGTAGCTGTAGTGCCGAGTTTTTGACCGGCTGTCGGTTTGCTGTTCCTACTGTAGTTGTAGCTCTTCTTTCCGCTACCGCCGTTGTTTCTGGTTGGGGTTCCGCGGGATCCCTGCTGAGTCTCTGTTCTGGAGACTCATTCCCTGCTTTTCAGGTGTAGCTGTTCTTCCTCGAGGTTAGAGGGTGCGGAGCGGAGGTTCTCAGTTGCCAGCTTGCCGGGCTGAGTGTTCACTTGGCATGTGGTACGCTTTACTACTTTAGACTGTACTTTCTGTTGGACTGGATTCTGTTGTAGTTGTTTATTTATTTCTGTTAACTGTTGTGTTGTCCTGCTTTATTTCCTATTTCTTTGTGCCTCCACACTCCTTTTAGCCCTTCCGAGCCCTCCCGGCTCGTGGGCGGCGGTGCGAGTCTCGGGTTATCGGGCCTTCCCGGTAATCGGATTCTCGGGTCGTTACAGTTGGAAAGTCGGGATAAGAAGCATTGTGTTGCCCAGGGGTTGTGGCGTATTGAGAGTGTTGAACAAAATGGTCATGTGCCCCTTGTATGGAAGAAAAGGTTCAAGATTTGAAAGTTGGAACAAGGGGTGCCCTGCCCGGCCCTTGGGCACAAACTTACACGGCATCAAAGTTTGACATTCTCTCTTAGTGAGCAGTGGCGGGAACTTGGCTTCTTCGACCATGCTTGGCACAACAACCCGGATCGGCATCCGGCATATAAACTCTTGCATCTTGAATAGCTCGGCTGTAGCCAAATCCTCTTGCCCGACTCTTGGTCATCTTCGGTACAAATACTTGCAGAAGCACTCCCATTTCGAGTAGTAAAGGGGGATGAAGCGGAGGCGGAAGGCTCCATGGATGGTGGTGGTATAATGGAAAGTGTTGAAGAAAGGGTGAGTGGAGGTCGAGGTTCAAACACATCGAGCTTCTCCCTTTGCTCGGAAGCAGTCGGGGTTGGCTCGAGTGCAAAAAGGGGTGGACCTTGCTCAGGACTAGCCACGAGTAAGGGTGAAGGGTTAAGTAGTGGAGTAGGGGTTATAGGCATAGTGGGTTTTGGGGTTAAAGGGATAATGGAGGGTTGAGGTGGCGAACAAGGAGGAGGAGTAATAGAAGGCTCGGCAGAGGCCGGCGTAGTGGAGGGTGATGGAGGCTCGACGGAGGCCGATGGAATGGAGGATATTGGTGTGGTTACGGGAGGTGAAGGTTTAGTGCGTTGAAAATGCCGGATGGGGTGAGAGGTGTTAGGGATAGGATGCGACTCGTGATGCGGCGGTATGGGTGATTGGAATATCAACTCATCATTGTAACACCAAGAGGTCTCATAAATGGGGGTTGGATCGGGGACTGTGGCATAGTCCTGAGCATAGGGGTCTTCTGGCTGTGGAGGAAGGGGACGGCGAAGGAAACTCGGAAGAGGTGCTTGCAGAGCTTCGTCGTATGCCGCCTCAAATTCTTCAATTGCCGGTTCTTCATTAGTAGGTTCAAGTGGACACCGTAGTGAAGGCGTGTATGTAAGTGGTGGAATGTAATGGCATTGTGTATGTGTACGTGGAGGTGGAGGGCCATATGTGTGAATTGGGTGAATGGGTGGGGGATGGACGGCGTCCACTTGAACGTTGAAACCCGCCGGCTCTTGCTTGCTCGTACTGTCGATGCCGTAGTCGTCTCTCCTATCCTTCCAAGCTTGCTCCATCTTTGTAATGTCATTCAGAGCGGCGCGGAGGGGATTGACTGGAGTAGAAGGAGCGGGCCGTGGGCTCGTAACCCTCTTAAATTGTTCCTCCAACGAAGTGACTTTGTCGAGAAGCGTTTGTTGGAGGGGTGTGACCTGAGTAACAGAGGGTTGGCAGGGCCTTGAAGGAGGGGCCGCATAAAAAGGTCGTGAAAGGGGATTAATGGGATGACCCAAAGAAGAACCCGGATGGGCCGGGTTGCAAGGAATAAATGGGCCTTGGGGCCGTGGTGGAGGAGGAATAGAAGGAGGCGGGTATTGGACCACCCGAGGAGAAGGGTGAATAGGAGGAGATGGGTGATGGGCTACCCGAGTAGGAATGTGAATAGAAGAGGGAAGTGGGTGATGGGCCACCCGCGTAGGATTGGAAGGAGGATGAGAGGAATGAGATGCACCCTCAACAACGGCCTTAAGGGCTTGAATTTGTTGGGGGGTGAGATGATCTAATGCATGCAAGATCTGGGAGACCTTCTCATCGTTGGGAGGAGACGATCCCGTAGGAGTAGTGGCTCGCGATTGAATCGAGGGACCATGAGATTGGACATTGCCCATGGGTCGGGCAACGCCATAAGAATGAGGGCGTGGTCCCTTGAAAATATGATGAGAATTATGACGAGCATGTTGAGATTGAGGAATATAAGATGTGCTAGGTTGTGCATCCTCATTAAGGTTAAACATGTTATTTTGTCTCTCAAGGTAAGCCATTATGCAATCAAAGTTCAAGCAAAATAATTTACAAAGAAGCACACAATTTGGAGTGGTTACCGTTGATTTTTGTTTGTTTGAACCTTGGTGAATTAATGATTTTATGCAAATTGGTGTGATCACTCAAGGGAAGAACCTAGTTTCAAATGTGGTACTCCGGTGCCAACTAAGAACACTCTCTCACCATGCATAGGCCAACTAAACCCGGAACTTCAAAGGTACAACCTGCTCAGCGTCCGTGAGGGAATCCACGGGTGCGGGGACTTATGGAGGCTTGGTTTAGGAATTTCCGGTCCAATGAGACGGAATGCTCAATGGAGGGTCCTTCCTTCACCAAGGGGGTGTGAGATCTCCTAAAAGTGTGGGGAGAGGGGATCTCCCAAACCGAATGCAAAGATGAATGCTATGTTATGCAAGAATATCTAAACTAGAACTAGCAAATAAAATGAAAAATATATTAAAAAAGGAATACACAACAGGAAATGCACAAGATGCAACCAGAGAAGATGACAATCAGAACCCCGACAGAAGGTGTGGGTGAAATACCCTCTGGTGATTAACGCGTTATATGTCCATAGCGCGATCTGATAGAACACGCTATGGATGTATAGCGCGACCAATGACAGGGTGGGGGAACCCAAAAAGACAAATAATCACACACACTTTGATGGATTAACAAGCAGGCAACCAAAAGAACGAACGTGGTGGCACAAAGTGTCCCACCGTGATCGCCAATTAATGGATCATGGAAAATCCACTTTTAAGACAAAAAATAATAATAACCCCCAATTAAATGATTTTCATGAAAGATGACTTGACAAGATATAGAACTACAATTGATGATAAAAAGGGGGGGTTACATGTAATAATCAAAGTCCGTGATCGCCACTAAGGCCAACAACATGCCAAATAATATAAAGATCAAGATAGGGCATGTTACATACCACAGAAATTCAAGATGGCCAAGGGCTGGCCTGGGGATGAACGCGATGTATCGTCCCAGCGCGTTCTTCAGATCGCGCCAGGAACCTACAGCGCGATATCAGATAGGAAGCGGGGTTATTTGGATTCGTTCCTTCCTTGCTCCAAGGCGGGCCAAGGTGCTAGGGCTCCACGTATTAGTCTTCTAGTGCCTGCAAACAATCATAAACAACAAATAAAAGGCCCATTAGAACGAGATTTTAGTAGAATCTACCTCTATTCTTAATCAAAAGCATGCAAACGGGGGGCTCGATTACCTGGGGGTTTGGTGGTTTTTAAACCCCTATGGAAGGGCCAAAAGATAGGTGTGGTGTGTGTGTATGCATGTGTTTTGTAAAAGAGTGTTTAAAACCGGGATGCAATGCTATGCAAGAATAAAAATCAGTGCTTTGGGGAAAGAGAGAGTAGAAAGAGGAAGAACACGAGGATAATCCCTAAATACTCCCTTGGATGTGTGAGGAGCGAGGAGTTGTTGATTTGGAATGAAACGCGGCCTCCCCCTCGTCAAGATCTCGAGTTGCATCCCTGAAACGACGGCCAAAGGGTGCAATTTATAGGAAAAAGATCGAGAAGCAACCCTAGGTCGGAGTTCAATTCAATCCAAAGGTTGGCGGCTCAAATTGAGGTAATCCTGCCGATTAATGAGGGGGAAAGACTCCTATTAGGGTTTGGAACCTTCCATTGGAAGGAATATGATTGGAAACTTACCAAATAAGGACTCTGAGATGAAAGAGGGGAGTCCGGGTCGGACTGTGTTTCTGACTGAGAACGCGCTACAAGTGTATAGCGCGTTCATGAAGAACGCGCTATGACGATATAGCGCGATAATTAAAGGCCCATCAAATGATTTAGAAAAAGGAGAAAAATCCTTTGGGCAGTCACTTAATCAAATGTTGAGTGAGAATAACATCTAAATTGGATGCTATAATGATCAGATGTCAAGAAAATAACAACTATTCAAATGATAACTTCCATTAGATCCACAACGCGCTATGAACAAGAAAGCGATAAGAGCGGATAGCGCGGGGATGCCAAACTCGAGACGAGATCCAAGGTATGGAATTGAAATGTTGGGCCAAGAATAGAGAGACATCCAAGAAAATCAACCAACTAAGGATCAATTGGGGCATTAACTAGGAGAACAAAGAAAATGCCCAATTTATCGGCCAAAATTGGGTGTCTACAGTGGTCTGGACTCCCTATCAAAGGGACGCCGAGGTGATGCCCTGGGTGGAGGTGGCCATCCCATACTTTGGGAGAGAGATCTGGTTGCATGCCCTCAACCTGGTCGAGCCACTATACCATAGGTTGATCATGAGGACACTAGGACTCCATCAGGCGGTGGTAAAGTTCCCGACCCAGGTGACGGACCCACGACCTGGACGACGCTTCCGAGGCCTCCAGGGGACAGATGACTGGCGGCAGCGTGCCCGGGAGCAGTACGCAGATTGGAAGAGGCGTGGCCGAGCAGTCCCTGCGGGAGCGGATTCAGATGATGCCTACCTCTAGGCATACTCTCAGGCATACGGCAGCTGAGTTTATCAGAGCGCTCGTGGACAGGTATGCCTTTAAATTCATTTGTTCTTTGATTATTCAATATGTGACCAATATGTGTTTATTGCAGTTCGACATAGAGGGGAGACTGGCCATGATACAGGGACTCCTCGATTCCACGATCCGACAGCGTGAGGACCTCCAGCATACCGTCGATGAGCTGGTAAGTACTTGTAATTAGAATGATTTGGATTTGAATTTCAATTAATGGTAATGCTTTCTCTTTTTAGCGCGAGGAGCTGGAGGTAGTCCGATCCTCGCATGGTGCTTCATCTTCCACTCAGCCTGTTTGCGACCACACCGACCTAGAGAGCCAGCTTGCTAGTGCAGTTGCTCGGGCGGAGGCAGCTGAGGCCTCCCTACAGGAGAGAGTAAGCAATCTGTTCTTTTAATCTTAGTCTTGAAAATTTTTATTATCAGTTATTGACCAAGATTTCGGATGCAGGAGCAGGAGCTGCGGATAGCGGAAGCAGAGCTGAGGCGCCGCGATGCGGAGGAGCTTCCTCGAGATGTGGCAGAGCTACGCCTCCTACTCGGGGTGGAGAGGAGTGAGCGGCGGAGAGAGAGGGAGGATCGAGACAGAGAGAGAGAGAGAGAGATGGGAGAGAGAGAGAGTGGAGCGGGAGCTAGAGAGGGTGGAGCTGCGTACCAGATTAGGAATCGCCGAGCAGCGGGCGAAGGATGCGGAGGATCGCTATCGGCGAGGGCGTGAGCGGGCTCAGCGCGAGGGATACTCCCGAGCTTATTCGAGTACTGATTATTTAGTTACCTCCTCTGAGCATCAGAGGAGGGAAGATGCTGAGAGGGGAGCTCGCGGTGACAGGGGTTCAGCTTCTCGACGACAGATGGCTCCTCCTAGGTCTTCCCGAGGAGGACAGGAGGAGGCTGAGAGCTCGCGTAGAGGGGGAGACCAGGAGGGTCGAGGGGAGAGCTAGAGAGATCGTTGTATCCATCCTCATTTTGTACTCTTGTGACTTATATAGTGGAATGAGACAGTCTTTGATATTTGTTGCACTTCTTGTGATTGTTCTTTATTTTGCGTGCCTCTACAAAAGGATGCTATCAGAAATATAATGCAATTTTTTTTGGAATTTTTGAAAATTTGCAAATTTTTATAAGTTTTTTAAAAGAATATTTGAATTTTTGTTGGAAATATATGAATTTTTTTTTGGAATTTTGACAATATTCAATTTTTTTGGAATTTTGTTTTTGGAATTTTTGGCAATATTCAAACTTTTTTGGAATTTTGGCTTAGACATTGCTAATGCAGCATCAATGGATGTTTTAAACCACTGGCTAGGGGTCCTTGTTTCTTCCCCTTTTGCTTAAAACTGCCCAGAGCTGGGTGTGCATGGGAGGTGGCGCCCTATAACTGACTGCCCTTGATTAACGGTGCCCCTACCAAGGCCATACCCGAGAAACATACGGTCTTAGAGGGGGAAGAGAAGAATAATTGAGATAAGCTTTATGCAAGATGGGAGGTATCGGGACTTGAATTCCTTCCAAGGTATTACCCCTCAAAGAGGTGGTCTGTTGTGCCGGGACTTTGTGCCTTTGATTTTTTTAGACCCTTGACATGCATACTGTCACGCCCCGAGAGCGGAAGATATCCGGAGACGCGTGATGAGTTTATATCAATCATGTCAATCAGAGTATTAGTGTATTCGACACCAAAGCCAGAGATGCGTAAAAGTAAAGATAACCCAATCCATTTATTCCTTTAATAAGAATATGTCTATTACAAACCTTTGAAGTACTAACTAAAATAAAGGAAAAAAACATGGTTGACTCAAGAAAATATGAAAAAGACTAGAT
This sequence comes from Amorphophallus konjac, assembly GCA_022559845.1. Lineage (NCBI taxonomy): Eukaryota > Viridiplantae > Streptophyta > Magnoliopsida > Alismatales > Araceae > Amorphophallus > Amorphophallus konjac. Next base: position 23,097 of record JAHNEJ010000426.1, on the reverse strand, counting down.
AACACGGGAGAAGCTCTATCTCTTTCACTCTTGATTTTCCCCATCCGTTTGAGTTCCCTCATCGTCGGACTTACCTGAAAAGTAGGGAAACACTGAGTGAGCGGACGCTCAGTAGGAAATTATATCTCAAGAACTAGCAAGGGGTTTAAGTAATTACATCTTTCATGAATGCACTATAGCTATGCGTGCTCGCATAAAACGACAAGATAGAGAGAGTGTATAACAACAAGATAGCAAGAAGAAGTAGTCATGAACTTTCAAGAACTTATATCAAAAGATATCAAGATATTCAAGCAAGTGTATTCATCATGTCATGTTGGAATTTGGCTATCACGTTCAAGCACGCAAGTATAAAATTACCCTTTTTCGGGTCACGCAAGTCATGTAATATCAAGTCAAGTACAAGTACAAGATTTGTGGAATGTTCAATCAAGCTAGTCATGCACTTCGGTATAATGCCAATACCGTGATCAATCAACTCCCATGGGCACAAGTACTTTCGGGTGCTCCTCCCAGGACCAGATCGGGCCCTATATGCGCAGGCATTAATCATATATTTTAACATCCACTTTTGTATATAGCCAATATAGAATTTCAAGGATAAAGCTTGTAGACACGTAGGATAGACTTTGATAGAATAGAGTCCAAAAATATGACACTTGACATAGGTAGGCGATAATAACGGTACAATCTCGATTATCGATAAAACTAGGTGGAATTGGTTCCCTAACTTGGGTACCATGATAAGTAAGTATGGACATTCTTTATATAGAATTGAGGTCCACAAGAACATCAAGTTTAATATAGAATTGAGGTTTACAAGAACATCATAACAATGTTGTTATAGAATTGGGGTTTACAAGAACAGCATCAAATGGCATGATAACCTCATCCCATTAAACGAATTCTCATGATACACACTTTGCATAACATGAGGGCCGGTATACCATGTTTCTATAGAGTGACATGGCAAAGATTGTGTAATGGGTTTTTATGGTACAACCAGCTCAGTCGGCCTTGAGGGAATCCAAGGCTGCGAGGAGTCTTACGGAGGTCTCTATGACTAACTCGCTAGTCCAAAGGAACGGAATGTCCAATGGAGAGCTTGTATGTCAACGAGAGTTGAGGGTAGTGCGATAAAACATCATGAAACATGGGACTATACTCACGGAGTGGAGATATAGTGCCGATATAGAAATATAGATATATATATATAAGGAAACTCTCGGCTAACAGTAAGCAGTGAAACAGTAATGCAGGAAAATAGCGACTTTGGTAAAGTCATTTTTAATCAAATTAACGCCTTAATCAGGGTGTTTATTTTAAATTTGACGACGCATATATCAGTCGTCCTTTCAATATTTCTATTTTACAGAATATCAATAATCTGGAAGTTTTAATAAAAACGCGCCCTGGACAGGGGCGTTCTTTTACAGTATGCGCCCTGGTCTGGGGCGTCAGTTTAATAAGAAACGACCTTGACAAGGTCGTGGTTTCACGAATTTATCAATTTTTCAAACAATAAAATTCCAGGAAACGAGGTACATGGTCATGACAAGATAAATAGCAGGATTTCACAGGTCTAGTCATGCAACATATTATATTCATGGTTACATAGATTTTAAATATTAAACGTGGGCATTTATTAATTTCATAAAATTGACGACTCTTTGTCAAGGCGTCAAAACAAGAATTAGCGCCATAGTGTGGGTCGCTTCTTTAAACTAGCGTGGTCAAGGGCGTTGCTTTGAAAATTGCATAGAAAACATCTGAAACCACAATCAAACTATATGCATGTATGACAGAAGATATTACTAGCAACTGGAGTTAGTTTGGGCTACGTTCTTGAGAAAACCTACCTTATTGTGATTTGGAATAAGAAACGTGAAGGCTTTGATGAGAAACCGATGCTCTGTTTAGAACAGAGACTTCCCGAAGGTCAATAAACAGCTACTGGATGATGAAGATCGAAGATCGAAGGAATACTCCTATGCTCCACAGATAGAGGAAGATCTTCCTTTCTGCGAAGCAGATGCAGACGAAGATGATGATGAAGACCCTTCATTTAGAAGCGCTAGAAGCGGCTACCTATAGCAAAGATGATGACGAACAATTAAAATTTCTTCATAAATTGATCGAAAGCAAAGGAAGGAAGAAGAACATAACCTGTTCTTCACGTATGCACAGTAAGGCTTCGACCAAATAGTTTTTAGGGTTCGATAGACCAGGGTATTTATAGGATTTTTAGAATCCTAATGGAGTTAGTAGCATACTGGGAGTAGTATTTCCCTAATAGAGTTCTTACCCTATTCAATATTGCCCGTAGTTATCCATAACTTGCCCCGGATAAACTCCTGGGTCGAACGAAACTCTAACTAAATTAACGTCTTGAGAGAGGGCGTCGAATTTAAATTGACGCCTTGTCGAGCGTCGTTACTTATGTAAAACGGGCCCATGTAGAGGGCGTTTCATTTTCTTTCCTTAGTTTTATTTTCCCGTCGTTTGAAATTTGACGCCCTATTGTCTAGGCGTCCTATTTAAATTAACGCCTTATACAGAGGCGTTTCCTTTTGAATCAGTGCCTTGATAAAAGGCGTTATTTTTCCTCTTGATTAATGATTTACTCATTTAGGCTCTTTGTCATCTATTCACTTATCTTTTTATTTTTTATTTGATTTATTTAAAAATCTTATTTTTATCAGGGTTGCTACACATACGACGAGGGTTTTCCCTGCGGGGACTTTGCCACTCTTGTCATGCCACAATTCATACTTTTACATTTATCGAGATTTTGACTTGATTTTCATAATAGCCCTTTTGGCTAGATGTATCGTGAAATTTGATTTTAGTTTGAGTCAAGACTGCCCCTATTTGAGACTCCTCTCGTATTGGGGATTACCGAAGTTGGTCATCGTATCCGTCAACCTCTTCCCCCTGCATTCGGCAGAGTAAAGAAGATAAAAGACTTTCAGATATACTCATGGCATGGCCAAAGTAGGGACGATGTTTATCTAAGGAGCCGGCTAAGGACGCCGTGAAGTGTGTGCGGTGCCCAGCCAAGGGTTGCTCTTAACAAGCGGGGAGAGAATGTTGAATCCCCAGCGCGGGGTTCTTATTAACCAAAGGTGCTGCAGAAGCAAGCCTAAAGACTTTTTTGACAATGATGTAGTAAAGATAAAGGTTTAAAACACCACTTTTGATCTTGTTAAGAAGCACTTTATTTTGAAAATCATGCGTGAAGCAATAAGGTAATGATATCATAAAATATGTACTTACGCCAATATGTTACCTTGCGATCTTTATGGAAGCAGCTGCCAGGGGCGAGGTTGATCAACATGGGATAGTCCTCTTTTTAGCGAATAAAAGGATTGGAAGCAAAGGATTTGGAAGTGTCTTAACAAGAAGGAGTGGTGCTCAGGCCAGATTCAGACGAATAAGGAGAAAAGGAAGAGAGGTGAGGGTTAGAACTCCCTCACTAAGGTGCAGAGACCCTGATCGCAAGGCACGGTTTACAGAAGAAGCGGAAAATTAAGAAGAGGAGTGATGACTAAAGCCTCGGAAGCAGTGGGAGAAAGGGCAGATGCCCAAGACAGTGGATGCGGAAGAAGTTAGGTCTGACCCAGGATCAGGAGGAATTAGAAGAAGAAATTGATAGATGGAAAGAGACGGATCCGGAGGGTCCGGAGGCAGAGGAGGAAAATCATGATAGGGGGAAGAATCCGGAGGCTCTGGAGGGATAAGATATCGAGGGACGCAGTGCCCTTGGAAAAAATAGGGAAAAAGATGATGGAAAAGGAAGAAGAAAATGAAAGATGTGATGTCCCGGAGGAGCAGAAAGATGAATCGGAAGAAAGATGGAGGGTCCAAAGGTTCCGGAGGAAGAAAATGCCGAGGGACGCGGTGCCCCAGGAAGAGTGGATGAAAAGGGTTAGGAGGGTCCGGAGGTTCCGGAGGGATAGTGAAAGAAGGGATGTGATGCCCAAGGAGGGGAGATAAAAAATCCAGAGGATCCGGAGGAGGAAGACGCCATGGGGCATGATGCCCAAGGGATAAAGAGAGGGATGAAGGATCCGGAGGTTCCGGAGGTTCCGGAGGAATGAGATGGGAAGGGACGCGATGCCTTAAGAAGAAGGAAAGAGAATCCGGAGGTTCCGGAAGGCGGGGAAGATACGGGTTTGGAAACCCGGGAAAGAAGAAGTGCATGTGGATGCAATAGAATGGATGCGATGAATGCATGGATGCAACAGAATGCATGAGATGCAAAGAATATGAAGAACATGAAGGGCGAGAGGATGAGATCCCCCTCCTTACCCTTGGAGTGGCCCATGAAGAAAATGTGACAGACAAGAATGTGGATGACATTGAATAGAAGGTGGATGAAATAGTGGAAGGCCCCTTAGCACCAAGATAACCGCCCCTCCATGGCAGTGAAAGTGTATAGCCAATCGGCCCAATGGATAAAGCAAGAGCCCATGATGAAGCTTCAATGGTAAATGACAACTCCCTTGAAGAGTGAAAAATAATAGTGTGAGAGAGTTGGAAAGTTGGGATAGGAAGCATCATGTTGCCCAGGGGTTGTGGCGTATAGAGAGTGTTGAACAAAATGGTCATTCGCCCCTTGTATGGAAGAATGGGTTCAAGATTTGAAAGTTGGAACAAGGGGTGCCCTGCCCAGCCCTTGGGTGGCATCAACGCTTGGCATTCTCTCTTATTGAGCAGTGGCGGTGACTTGGCCTCTTCAACCATGCTTGGCACAACAACCCGGATTGGCATTCGACAAATAAGCTCTTTCATCTTGAACATCATGGCCGTGGTCAAATCTTTCTTGCCCGGCTCTTGATCATCTTCGGTACAAGTACTTGCAGAAGCACTCCCATTCCGAGTAGTAAAGAGGTGTGAAGCGGAGGCGGAAGGCTCCATGGATGGTGGAGGTATAATGGAAGGTGTTGGAGAAAGGGTGAATGGAAGCGAAGGTTTAAACACGTCGAGCTTCCCCCTTTGCTCGGAAGCAGTCGGGGTTGGCTTGAGTGCAAAAAGGGGTGGATCCTGCTCAGGATTAGCCATGGGTGAGGGTGAAGGGTTAAGTAGTGGAGTAAGGGTTATAGGCATAGTGGACGGCGGAGGTGGTGAATAAAGAGGAGGGGTAATAGAAGGCTCGGCAGAGACCGGCGTAGTGGGGGATGATGGAGGTTCGGCGGAGGCTGATGGAATGGAGGCTATTGGTGTGGTTACGGGAGGGGTGAATGGAGAAGGTTTAGTGCATTGAAAATGCCGGATGGGGCGCGAGGTGTTAGGGATAGGATGAGACTCATGGTGTGGCGGTATGGGTGATTGAAATGTCGACCCGTCATCGTAACACCAAGACGTCTCATAAATGGGGGTTGGATCGGGAACTGTGGCATAGTCCTGAGCATAGGGGTCTTTTGGTAGTGGAGGGAGAGGGAAGCGAAGGAAACTCGGAAGGGATGCCTGCAGAGCTTCATCATCATGCGCCGTCTTGAATTCTTCAATTGCCGGTTCTTCATTATCGGGTTCAAGTGGACACCGTAGTGAAGGCGTGTATGTGGGTGGTGGAATGTAATGGTATTGTGTATGTGGAGGTGGAGGGCCATATGCGTGAATTGGGTGAATGGGTGGAGGATGGACGGCATCCACTTGAACGTTGAAACCCGCCGGCTCTTGCTTGCTCGCACTGTCGATGCCGTAGCCGTCTCTCCTATCCTTCCAATCTTTCTCCATCTTTGTAATGTCATTCAGAGCGGCGTGGAGGGGATTGACTGGAGTAGAAGGAGCGGGCCGTGGGCTCGTAACCCTCTTTAATTGTTCCTCCAACAAAGTGACTTTGTCGAGAAGAGTTCGTTGGAGAGGTGTGACTTGAGCAACAGAGGGTTGGCAAGTCCTTGAAGGAGGAGCCGCATAAAAAGGCCGTGGAAGGGGATTAATGGAATGACCCATAGAAGAACCCGGATGGGTCGGGTTGCAAGGAATAAATGGGCCTTGGGGCCGTGGTGGAGGAGGAATAGAAGGAGGCGGGTATTGGACCACCCGAGGAGAAGGGTGAATAGAAGGAGATGGGTGATGGGCTACCCGAGTAGGAATATGAATAGAAGAGGGAAGTGGGTGATGGGCCACCCGCGTAGGATTGGAAGAAGGATGAGAGGAATGAGATGCACCCTCAACAACGGCCTTAAGGGCTTGAATTTGTTGGGGGGTGAGATGATGTAATGCATGCAAGATCTGGGAGACATTCTCATCGTCGGGAGGAGACGGTCCCGTAGGAGTAGTGGCTCGCGATTGAATCGAGGGGCCATGAGATTGGTCATTGCCCATGGGCCGGGCAACACCATAAGAATGAGGATGTGGTCCCTTGAAAATATGGTGAGAATTATGACGAGCATGTTGAGATTGAGGAATATAAGATGTGCTAGGTTGTGCATCCTCATTAAGGTTAAACATGTTATTTTGTCCCTCAAGGTAAGCCATTATGCAATCAAAGTTCAAGCAAAATAATTTGCAAAGAAGCACACAAGTTGGAATGGTTACCGTTGATTTTTGTTTGTTTGAACCTTGGTGAATTAATGATTTTATGCAAATTGGTGTGATCACTCAAGGGATGATCCTAGTTTCGAATGTGGTTTTCTCCGGTGCCAACTAGGAACACTCTCTCACCATGCATAGGCCAACTAAACCCGGGACTTCAAAGGTACAACCTGCCCAGCGTCCGTGAGGGAATCCACGGGTGCGGGGACTTATGGAGGCTTGGTTTAGGAATTCCCGGTCCAATGAGACGGAGTGCTCAATGGAGGGTCCTTCCTTCACGAAGAGGGTGGTGTGACTCCTAAAAGTGTGGGGAGAGGAGGTCCCCCAAACCAAATGCAAAGATGAATGCTACGTTATGCAAGAAATCTAAACTAGAACTAGCAAATAAAATGGAAACATACAAGAGAGATGAATAGATAACAGGAAAGGTACAAGATGCAACCAGAGAAGATGACAACCAGAACCCTGACAGAAAGTGTGGGTGAAATACCCTCTGATGATGAACGCGCTATATATCCATAGCGCAGTCTGACAGAACGCGCTATGGATGTATAGCGCGAACCATGACAGAGGGAGGGGCACCCCTAAAGACAAATAATCACACACACTTTGACAGATTGACAGGCAGGCAACCAAAAGAACGAACGTGGTGGCACAAAGTGTCCCACCGTGATCGTCAATTTGTGAATCGTGTTTTTAGAACACCCCCAAAATTGATGAATTTGTAAGGAAGATGGTTTAACAGGATATAACGCTAAATCGGTGATAAGAGAGGGGGAAACATGCATTAATAAGATCCATGATCGCCACTGAGGCCAGAAACATGCCAAATAATAAAAATATTAAGATAGGGGCATGTTACATACCTCAGAAATTCATGAGGACCAGCCGTAGGCCTGGAGATTAACGCGCTGTATCGTCCAAGCGCGTTCTTCAGATCGCGCCAGGAACCTATAGCGCAATATCAGACAGGAAGCGGGGTTATTTGGATTCGTTCCTTCCTTGCTCCAAGGCCGGCCAAGGTGCAAGGGCTCCACGTATTAGTCTTCTAGTGCCTGCAAACAATCATAAACAACAAATAAGAGGCCCATTTGAACGAGATTTTAGTAGAATCTACCCCTATTCTTAATCAAAAGCATGCAAACGGGGGGGGCTCGATTACCTGGGGGTTTGGTGGTTTTTAAACCCCTATGGAAGGGCCAAAAGATAGGTGTGGTGTGCGTGTATGCATGTGTTTCGTAAAAGAGTGTTTAAAAACCGGGATGCAATGCTATGCAAGAATAAAAATCAGTGCTTTGGGGAAAGTGAGAGTAGAAAGAGGAAGAACACGAGAATAATCCCTAAATACTCCCTTGGATGTGTGAGGAGCGAGGATTTGTTGATTTTGCACGAAAAAGCTTCCTCCTACTCATCAATATCTCGAGTCGCATCCCCCTGAAACGACGGCCAAAGGGTGCAATTTATAGGAAAAAGATCGAGAAGCAACCCTAGGTCGGAGTTCAATTCAATCCAAAGGTTTGGCGGCTCAAATTGAGGTAATCCTGCTGATTAATGAGGGGGAAAGGCTCCTGCTAGGTTTAGAAACCTTCCTGGATAAGAAACACAATCAGAAACTTACCAAATAAGGACTCAGAGATGAAAGAAGGGAGTCCGGTTTGGAAAAGGGCTCTGCCTGATAATGCGCCATATAACCATAGCGCGTTCATGAAGAACGCGCTATGACGATATAGCGCGATAATTAAAAGCCCATCAAATGATTTAGAAAAAGGAGAAAAATACTTTGGGCAGTCACTTAATCAAATGTTGAGTGAGAATAACATCCAAAGTGGATGCTATAATGATCAGATGTCAAGAAAATAACAACTGTTCAAATGATAACTTCAATTAGATCCACAACGCGCTATGAATAAGAAAGTGATAAGAGCGGATAGCGCGGGAATGCCAAACTCGAGACGAGATCCAAGGTATGGAATTGAAATGTTGGGCCAAGAATAGAGAGACATCCCAGAAAATCAACCAACTAAGGATCAATTGGGGCATTAACTAGGAGAACAAAGAAAATGCTCAATTTATCGGCAAAAATTGGGTGTCTACAGCCAGCGGTACCTGCGTCGGGCTTCCCCCGACCTCTGTGTACGTCCTTCCTTTCTGTTGACTGTACTACTTGTCTTTCCTTTGGACTGGACTCTGGTATAATTGTTAAATTAAAATTATTTATTAAAATGTAATTTTAATTCTGCTACTTTAGCAAATCGATCTAATGAAATTTAAGTGCTTACTGTTATATCTCTATGACTTCAATGTACTATACACATGCCTTTTATCTCTTCGGAGCTTTACCGCTCTTGGGAGGCCTTGTGGGTTCCAAGTGGTATCGGGTCTACTCGGTAGTTCTATCGGGTATATCCGGTATCCGGGATCCGGGTCGTCACAGAGGTGCTGCCGAATTTTTGTCAGGAATAACAATAAACTTAAAAGATGAAAAGAAGCAGCAAACGGATGGACTAAGCAACAGTAAAAACACTCTAATCAGCTAAAAGAACTATGCAAGGCTTCAAGAGTTGAACTGAACAAGACTCCAAGGACTGCACTATTGAATACAACTTGAGACTCAATCTCATGACAGGAAACTGAACGCTTGACCATATAAGATGCTTCATCATGAACTGAACCTGGTCCCTCTCTCCCCCTTGAACTCTGTCTCACCCAGCTAAGCTACGCCCTGACCACTTTGACCCTTCACACTCTTCACCCCCGGCGGTACACTCTTTAGCCCCTCTAGAAGCACACTCTTCACCCTCAGCGGTACACTCCTCAGCCCCTCCAGCGGCACACTCTCCATAACCTTTCAGCGGTACACTCTCCTATACCCTCTCCACACACATGCCGAATGCAACAAGCAATAACAATAATAACGGACTCATAAAAAGGGGGGATAAATAATAATAATAATGATAAAATTATAATAATAAAAAAGGGGGAATAAGTAATAATAATTATCGATTCAATAAAAAGAATATAATAAATAAATAAGTAGATAATAATAATAATAATAATAATAATAAATGAACAATAATAACAAACTCACTAGAAAAAATATAAAGAAATAACAAATAGTAATGATAGAAATTTAAATAATAATAATAAAAGATGAGCTCCGCTCCACAGCCTCATTCTCCTCAAGACCCGGTATAAAGGGAACATTGACGCCGCCCCTCCAAGTCGGATTCGGACCTTGGGAGCCATCCCAATACGGTCGTAATCCGATATTGCTTTGGGCCTATAGTCTATCAAACCTGATGCTTTCCTGTTGGGATTCGTTCCCGCTCTTTCATTGAGATTGCCGTAAAGTCGGCATACATTTGTACGGGTTTATTTTCCGTTTACGTCGCGCCTTCAATACGGATCTTTATCCGAACATAGAGTGGTCCATGAACGACCAACACAATCTGGATGGAACGAGACGGCTCTAGTCATCCCCGAACCCTACGCGTGGGAATATCAATAAGACCTTCGTGAGTCATGCTTAGAGCACGGGTTCGCCCTAGTCATGGTCATTGCCTGACCCACATCTTAGGCCTATAGCCAGCCACCTCGGTATGCGTCTTTATTTTGGAATCTAGTCCCAGGACATTTTCTCGCTGCCCTTCAGCATCGGAAATATTAACAATGCCCACGCAAGCCCCGTTTGGACCGCGGTAGGCGCCCCCGGTATGGTCCCGACTCGATCTCGCATCGGGCCAATAAATTCGCTAGTTTCCTGCTACACTAACCGAGATTTAACCAAATGTTTTTAGTGTCTCGGAATAATGTATTTGCCGTAGCACGGCATACATATGTTCCAGGTTCTCCTGCGACGATTATGATATTCTCAAGCCGGACACCCGTCCGAATGTTAAACGGTCTCCCGAATGACCGGCACGTTTCGAACTTCCGCTTCCCTAGACACAGGGCTTTTCAGCCGATTCAAGGGATATTCCCTCGTTGCCCCTTGACACCGGTAATATTAATGACGCTCAAGCAAGTCTTGTTTCGACCGCGGGGGGCCCACCGCAGTATGGTCGTAGCTTGCTCTTGCACCGGGCCAACAGATTTACTGGTTTTTGACCGCTCCAACCGAGGCTCAGCCGAATGTTTTCCGCTCTTCCGAACAATAAATTTGCCGTACCTCGGCATACATGCGTTCCGGTTTTCCCGCGACAACCGCGATTTTCTCGAGCCGGACATTCGTCCGAACATTAAATGGTCGGTACACGACTGACATGACCGCGAATGGTCTTCTTCTCGCCCTCGCGCGAGGATTTCAATACCTCATAATAGACCTTCCATGCAATTGATTTCCTGGCCATGAGGCCCTGAATCTCGGCAATTAATCAAGGGTGTTCCCTCGTATGGGGGATGTAAATGACGCCGTGACCTTTATGGCGCGGCAGGTTTTGGTGTCACGCCCCGAACCGATGGCAGCGGAACGTATAAATTCGGAACGTGGTAGTGATACAGTCGTGAATAGTCAGAGCAAACCATAAGACACACATTCTTTGGGCCCAATAAGATAATCTTTATTACTCCAATATCTGAATTACAGGACCAGACTCTAATTACATATCAAAAGAGAAAAGAAACTTGCTAATACAATCTAAAAAATAGAAAAAAAAGGACTCAAATGATAGGACTAGACCCAAGAAAACAAAAGATAACGATTCGGTTGACCAGACACTCATCACTCTTGCCCTTCCTTGTCTGATGGAATATCTTCAATGTCGTTTCCTGAAAAATGTTAAAGATAGGCTGGTGAGCGAAACGCTCAGTAGGGATTATATCTCATCATCAAGCAGAATAAAAGTAATTAGCCAATTTTACATGTTCATGAGATGCAGTGCATGAAATGCAATAACTAAAGAATCGTGATAGTCGATCTAGTAGAGATGATGAATAACAAGCCAAGAATAATTTACGAGCTCCAGCGGATTTAGGAATACATTCCCAACTTACAGAACCAAGGTCAAGCTAACAGAACATAACAAAGGACATAAGCTCAGATGAACATAACTTCAGAATTGGCCAGAATATAACAGAGTTCAATAATAATAAGCAGATTAATCAGTCTAGCGGAATAATTGAATTTAACAGAATAACATAATAACATAATAACAGAATATCAGAATTTCCAGAATAACAGATTCAACAGATAACAGAACAGAACAAATATACAGACGTTGGTGCAATGTCACACCCAGAATTTTACCATGGTTACAGAATTGGACTTCCGTCCTACCTGACATTGTTGGTTGCGGACCCAGAGCCCTTGATTATTTCAGAATCAGAGTTGGCCAATACAGAGTCAAAGGATTATGTTCTTTCAAATAAAAGGATTCTCCAGAAGGAGACAAAATGTCATGATAAGGGAATCGTCCATGAATATGCATGACGTATCTAGCTCGCGACAAACCGGAATAAACTGGGTGAAGAACAAGTACAGATCTTGCACATGACAAGGTTAACGGATTTGTCCATTAATGGATAACCATCCATTAATCATAGAGAATCTCATGATAACCATGTGATAAATCATGAGGGCCGGATTCATGTTTCTCCGAGTGACATGACAATAATCAAGGTTTCTTGGGTTTTTAGGGTACAACCAACTCGACTGCCTTGAGGGAATCCAAGGCTAACGGAGACTAACGGAGGTCTCTATGACAAACTCGCCAGTCCAAAGGAACGGAATGTCCAATGGAGAGCTTATAAGTCACGGAGAGTTAAGGGTTTATTGATAAAACGCCGAGAAACGTAGGACTACACTCACGGATTGGAGCATAGTGCCAGGCATATATATATATACATATAAAACCCTCGATTTACAGAAAGCAGTGGAAAATAACTATGCAGGAAATTCGCGTCTTAAGCCAAGCCGTTTCTTAATAAATTAACGACCTTAACTGGGTCGTTTATTTTCAATTTGACGACTTCAGCAACAGTCGTCCATTATACATTTCTATTTTTGCTGAAATTTCTTAATTCTGTATTTTTTATGAAACGCGCCTTAGCCAGGGGCATTTTTTTTTCACAAAGAAACGACATGCAGTATGTCGTTAATTATCTTTTTAACAGAAGTTATCACCTTTCTAGTATTTTTAAGGAAAATCACGACTTAATCAAAGTCGCTATTTTAGAATAGCGCCATGGTACAGGGCGTCTCTTTCATAACAGACGACCTTCCGGAGGTCGTTATTGGTTTCCAGGAATAGGAACAGTAACGGTTTTTTTATGATAAATAATTTTCAGGAAACAATTATATGGACAGGACAAGAAAAATATCAGGATTTCAGGTATATGATCATGCATTAGATTTAACTATAGGTTTCATAGATATTAAATTTTAAACATGCGTATTTATCAATTTTCTTAAAATGGACGACTCATGTGTTAGTCGTCATAACTTTAAATAACGCCCTGGAGAGGGTCATCTCTTTCTAAAATTTCCCAGAAAGCCTCAAAACTCAGTGGAGATACGTGCATGCATGAATCGAAAAATTAACAGAAGGATCTTTGATTCTTATAACTGCTTTAGCTTGATGTGAGAAAACCTACCTGATGATCTGGGTGATGGTACTGAAGAGAGTGAAGAGAAGGTGATGCTCTGTTCTAAACAGAGTTTCCTGAGAATGAGGTAACTGCAATTCTCTAACCCAATAATAGCATCTCCCAGATGCAGCAGACGAGAGAAAAATCCTTCTATGCTTCGGACGTAGAGAAATCACAGCTCTCCCTTTAAACGGAAGGAGATGGAAGATGATGAAGAACCCACGTTCTTCAACTAGGCGAGAGAGCTTCTCCACGCTGCAGGAATCATGCAGAAAAGAAGATGAAGATCATCAACTAATCTTCATATCCATAACCGAAGACAGGGAAGAAGAACAACTTGTTCTTCACGCACGAGACAGCAGCAAAACGACCTTAACCAAATAGCTAATAGGTTCGATCGTAAGGGGTATTTATAGGGTTTCAGGAATCCCTTAGGGTTAGGATTTGATTAGAACTCTAGTTTCCCTGATAGAGTCCTTACCATAATTAATCAAACGCGTACCAATCCTAAGACTTACCCTGGATAGTCTCCTGGTTCGAATGGAACATAAATGCAATTAACGCCTTGAGTTAGGGCGTTAATTCTAATTAACATCTTGACATGTGCCGTTTCTTTTGTAATTCGCGCCTAAGAAGAGGGCATTTCTTTCCCTTTCCTTTTATTTGTTTTGGGTCGTTTTGAAATTTGACGCCCTTTGGTATAGGCGTCACTTTTTAATCAACCCCTCAGGTGAAGGCGTTACTTATTTAAATCGCGTCTTCTTCTGGGGCGTGTTTATAAAGAGTAACAATCTTTGTAGATTTTTATCTTTTTTATTTAATGGGATATCGACATGAAATTTTATGGGTATACATTTTCCATTTTTCTCTATTTTTCTATATAATTAGTTTTATTAAATTCTTTTAATATAAAAAGTGGCACTATTCACTATTACTATTCATTTAATAAAATAACGACTTGTGTTAAGTCGTTGGTTTTCAAAGAAATGCCCATGTAGCAAGGCGTTAATTCCATTTTGCATTTCTTTAAAGAATTAAAATTGTGTTTATATCCTTTCTTATGCTATTTATACTTTATTTAATTTTTTCTAATTTAGAAATAACGACTCGTTCAAAGTCGTTTCTTATAGAATGGACGCCCATCGACGATGTCGTCAATTAAATTTTTACTTTTCTTCTTAGCCTCCAAAAGATCGATATCGTATATATGTCCATTCTTTTCTCTTTTAATTTTTCTTAATTCATTTAAATCCTATTAATGTATATTTCTTCCTTCTAATTAAAGTATAATGTAATAAATGCCCATGTAGCAAGGCGTTAATTCCATTTTGCATTTCTTTAAAGAATTAAAATTGTGTTTATATCCTTTCTTATGCTATTTATACTTTATTTAATTTTTTCTAATTTAGAAATAACGACTCGTTCAAAGTCGTTTCTTATAGAATGGACGCCCATCGACGATGTCGTCAATTAAATTTTTACTTTTCTTCTTAGCCTCCAAAAGATCGATATCGTATATATGTCCATTCTTTTCTCTTTTAATTTTTCTTAATTCATTTAAATCCTATTAATGTATATTTCTTCCTTCTAATTAAAGTATAATGTAATAAATGTGAATATTAAATTTTCTAATAAAATATAGATTGATGTTTTCTTTGAGATTTATTGATTCTTAATTCAAATAAAATGGTATTATGCATTAAATGCCTTACTTAAAATGACTCTATATTTTAAGGGTTGGGTTTATAAGATCTTCTTGTAAGGCCCATTTGGAAATCTCGAGGTTGTATATATATACAAGGTCTGGCCCTGATTATCTATTGGTTTTAAATTTATTTAGACTTTCTAGTCCTTAAATTTACCAGGGTTGCTACATTTGGTCCCGACACGAACCACACAATCGTCTGACGAAGTCAGGTCGAGCGCACTATGGGCTCTTCAGAGTCCGAATAAATTGTCACATTGTGACTGGCACGCCCACGCACTTAATAGACGAATCGACCATCTTAATAGACGAATCACCTGAATAAGCGAATTTAAGTGCGTCCACAAGTCTGGCACGCCCGGTGGGACCGAAACCACCCTTCATCTCTTCGCCGGGATTCAGGGCCTCATGGCCTCCTAATAAACGTTGTTTGCCTGTTTTGATGAATTGCAGGCACTCTCTTCCCCATCCCTATGGGGAGAAAAGCCGGACTAAACAAATTTATCTTTGTTGCCTCGAATATGCTATTCCAAGGCACCTACAGCTTCCATGACTTCCAGGAATCATGAAGGCCGCTGAGAAGAAGAGAGGGGAAATCAAACCCCCTTTCCTTAAGAAGAAAAGAAAGAAGCAAAAAAAAAGGAAAGAAAGAAGCAGAAAAGGAAGAGAAAGAATTTACGAGAGAGGGTTGTACGGCCATATCCGTCGACACCCGTGCTGAATAATGATTACCACTGTGGGATTGATGCGGTGGAGTGAACCACTCATCCCCTCCCTGAGGGGGTGAGCGCTCTCCTGCACACCCACCTTGGTCTATCATACCAAAAAAGGGGAAGAAAAGAAAGGACAAAAAGGAAGGTTGGCCAGCATCGCCGACGAAGAGAACAAGAAGGAGGCCGACATCCCGCCCGACTCTAGGAGGGTCCAAATCCGTGGTGCAATGTCCCGCTCTCACAGCTTTGATCAGACTTCTCCTGAGGAAGAAGCTTCATATATATAGCAGCAGCTAGGGCGTGTGTCCTCTACATTTCCCGCCCAAAGGCCTCAGTCCACGTGGCAGCATTTCAGCACAGTGGCTCCACGTGTCACGATCAGGGCCATCTTCTATCCTTGGATCACGTGCATCATTAACCTCCTCGAGCAGCATCTCTGTAATAACAGACATTATGCATAAGTATATACATTCAGAGTGAATGCACATCTAGAGCATAGCAACACACAATGTGCAGACTTCGTGCAATGCATGAAGCAATGTATAGACTTTGTGTGTGCGTGCATACTATAAGGCAGTGTATGGACTTTGAACGCGTGCAACAATAGTGACGATGTACATACTTGCCACCTGAAGTGTGTACAAACTTCACCTAAGAGTATTCAGACATTTAGGGATGTAATGTAGACTGCATTTAACAAAGTGTGTACATTGAAGATGAATGCATCAAGCAAAGTATGTACATTAGAAATGGATGCACGGACTTAATGATGCAACTATGCACAGACTGCAACGAATGTATAGACTTCATGGAAGTGCTTGCACTAAGACACTGTATGGACTTTGAACTGATGAGACGGTGAATGAGACACAACATGCACACTAAATGAGACGTTCAAAGAATGTATAGACTTGAACGCACAGAGACGCTAAATGAGACGCAGCTTAACAAGCACTGACTTGATGCTCACACGGCTGTACATACTTTGAGAGACGATGCAATGTACAGACTTGAGCGCTATGTGGAACACACCGTGAGACACAACATAAGACGGAAGGCTGTACAGACTTTGAGTGAATGTGCCAGGCAATGTATGGACTTTAAATGCTCAAG
The DNA here is from genome assembly GCA_022559845.1 of Amorphophallus konjac. Classification (NCBI taxonomy): domain Eukaryota; kingdom Viridiplantae; phylum Streptophyta; class Magnoliopsida; order Alismatales; family Araceae; genus Amorphophallus; species Amorphophallus konjac. The sequence goes on along the minus strand of JAHNEJ010000426.1, from coordinate 6,441 downwards.
TGAGACGCAACATGAGATGTAGAAATGCAAAGAGTGTATAGACTTGTGTGTGCAGACAGACGATGTATAGACTTAGCATGAGACGCTAAATGAGATGGTGCATGTATAGACTTGGCGTTATAAAGCACACATGCTGTACAGACTTTGAATCAACGGATGCATGATGTACAGACTTCAAATGCATGCAGCAAGACACTGTGTAAACTTCAACTTGTGCAAGCACAAACGATGTACAGACTTGCTGTGCCTAACGTTTATGCCTGAGTGCATCATGTATAGACTTATGTGTTATGCAACAGACAATGTATAGACTTTGCATATGCAACATGTGTGAGCATGTACAGACTTTGTGAATGCAAAGCTATGATCATTACAAATGGATGCACTGACATGCCAAATGAATGTGCATACTCAATTGCATGAAGCACATGATGCAATGTACAGACTTGCCGCCAGATATCAGCTAATGGATGTATAGACTTTGCAGACTTGCTATCATGCGAGTGTATAGACTTGTGCAGACTGACGAATGCACCGATGCGGTGTATAGACTATATGGCATGCAACTGATGAATGCACCGATGCATCGATGTATAGACTTGATGAACTGGCTCAGTTCAGCTAGTGAATGAAATGCAAGATCATATGCAGTAACTAGCAGTAATGCACCTGTAATGCATGTACACTTAACACAATGACTGACTCACTGTGATACTCTCACTTTGTTGCTATCATCAAAATAAAATAGCATATGCTTGTGCCTAAGGGGCACAACACTTACCCCGTCACGGGGGGCATGAAGGCCATGAAGAACTCACCCCGACTTAGGGGTACTCGAGAAATCTACCCCGACTTAGGGGCACTTGAAGAAGAAGCACCCCGATCTGGGGGCATGAGAAGAAAGACTATACCCTGCCTGGGGCACACAAAGAGAGAAGCACACCCTGACTTGGGGACACGAAGAGCAAAAGAAACCTGCCTGCTATGGGGGCATATGGGAAAAGGATACACCCCGCTACGGGGGACACAGGAAGCATAACAATTCACCCCGCTCCTGGAGGCACATAAAGAGAGTACGCCCCGCCATGGGGGCACATGAAGAGAATCCACCCCGACTCGGGGGTACATGAAGCAACAGAGAATACACCCCGCCTTAGGGGAATCCGAAGAAGAAGCGTACACCCCGCCAACGGGGGCACAGGAGCCATCGAGAACACATCCCACTTTGGGTGCACAAGAGGCAAACATCCCCCAGCGTGTCGGGGCAGAAGAAGAAGAATCCCCCTCGGGGGCATATAAAAAAAAGCAAAGATACACCCGGTGTCCGGGGCACATGAAGAGAAATACACCTCCCTTTGGGGGCACAACGGGCAACAAAGATACACCCCCATGCCCGGGGCACATGAAGAGAATACACTCCATCCCGGGGGGGGATAAAAAGAAGCGAAAGGCACACTCCACCTTGGGGGCACATGAAGCGAAAAGAATGTACCCTGGCTTATGGGAATACAAAGAGAAGTATACCCCACTCTGGGGCAGAGGAAGCAGAAGAATGCACCCCGCCTTGAGGGCATATGAAGTCAAGAATCACACCCCCGTCTTAGGGGTATTTGAAGAAGAAGCATACCTCGCCTTGAGGGCCTGGAAGCTATAAAGAACATGCCCTGATTCAGGGGCATATGAAGAGAAGTCCACCCCGGCCTAGGGGTATTTGAAGAAGAAATATACCCCGCCCGGGAGCATAGAAGCCATAAAGAATACGCTCCGGCTTAGGGGTATTTGAAGAAGCTACATCCCACCTTGGGAGCATAAGAAGAAAAGAGAATCCACCCAACTTAGGGGCATTTGAAGAAGGAATACATCCCGGCCTCGGGGTCCACGAAGCAACACGCACACCCCCCTTTGGGGGCATTTGAAGCAGAACGAACAACATTCCCCAGTTTGGGGGAGCATATGAAGAAAGGAATACACCCTGATATGGGAGCACATAAGCAAAAAAAAGAAGAGTTCACCCCGCTTCGGGGGCATAGGAAGCAAGAATTACACCCCGCCTTGGGGGCATCGGAAGCAGCACCACACTCCACTCTGGGGGCACTAGAAACAGAATACATCCCAGCCTGGGGGCACATGAAGCAAAAGACATACTCCGCCATGGGGGCATAAGAAGAAAAGAATTCACCCCGGCCTGGGGGCACTCAAAAAAAAGAACCACACCCCAGACTGGGGGCATACAAAGAAAGAAATTCACCCCACCTCGAGGGCACAAGACGCAAAACACACCCCACCTTGGGGGCATAAGAAGCTAAGAACATACCCCGCCATGGGGGCATTAGAAGCGGAATACATCTCCGCTCTGGGGGCATATGAAGCAACATACATCCCCGCTCTGGGGGCATATGAAGCAGCATACACCCCGCCACTGGGGGCATAGAAGCCATAGAGGAGACTCCCCGGCTCAGGGGCATTTGAAGAAGAACTACACCCCACAATGAGGGCATGAGAAGCAAGAGATATACCCAGTGTCGGGGGCATGTGAAGGGAAATACACTCTGCCCTGGGAGGGCGCAAGAACCAGAGGAATTCACCCCGCTCTGGGACATAAGAAGCAAGGATCCACCCCGGCTTAGGGACATGAGAAGCAAGAAGTTATACCCCGAGCTAGGGGGACACACAAAAAAAAACAACAATAACAACGCATCCGGCCTTGGGTGCACCGGAGGCCAAACATACCCCACTCTAGGGACATGATAAGTAGAAGATATACCTCGTCCCCGGGGATATAAGAAGCAAAAGAATAAACCCCGGGCTTTGGGGCATTTGAAGAAGGAGAACACCTCGCCCCGGGGGCGTAGAAGTCACAAAGAACAAACCCTGATTTAAGGGCATTCGAAGAAGAAGTGTACCCCACCATGGGGGCATATGAAGCAAACAAAACACGCCCCGCATGAGGGGTATGAAAACAAGAATTTACACCCTGCCTGGGGGCATATGAACCATGAAGGATCTACCCCCGCCTCGGGGGGCGCATGAGGAGAACCCATCCCGCCTCGGGAGCACAAGAAAGAGAAGAATACACCTTGGTGTGGGGGCTTTAAAAAAGGAAATAGACAAAGCTGCACCTCGACTTAGGGGAACTTGGAGAAGAAACACCCCGATCTGGGGTGATGAGAAGCAAAAGAATACACCCCGACCTGGGGACACGTGAGAAGCATCTACCCCGCTCTGGGGGCACCTACAAAGAGACACACTCTGCCCTCGGCGCGTAAGCAACAGAAGCCTCTACCCCAGCCTGGGGGCACAAAAAAAATAATAAACACACTCCGCCCTTGGCGCATAAGAAGCAGAAGCACCTACCCCACTCTGGGAGCAAAAAAAAGAAACACACTCCACCCTTGGCGCATAAGAAGCGGAAGCACCTACCCCACTATGAGGGCATTTGAAGAGTGCTACACCCCGTCTTGGGGGCATTTGAAGAAGAAACACACCCTGGTCTGGGGACGTGGAAGCCATGAAAAATACACCCCGCCTGACGGCACAAAAGCGGAGAGGCAAAGCACACCCCTCAGGGGGGGCGCATACCAAATAAAGCTAAACCCCAACCTGGGGGCACATTAAGAGAAATATACTCCAGCGCGGAGGCATTAATGAGAAAAGAAGAGCAGAATAAAGAAAAAGACACGCATGACGCAAACATGGCCTTCGAACCCGTCTTTTCACATAGAAAAAGAAAAAGAACGGACAAGAGACAGACGTGGTCTTTGCACCCGCCTTTCCACACAAAAGAAGAAGAGAAGAAGAGAAAGAATAGTCACGAGGCAAACTTTTACCTCCGACCTTTGGCCACCCAAAAGAATCAACCCTTTACTCCGGTTCGGGTCCTTCCCCGACCAGAGAATCAAAGAATCAACCTTTCACTCCGGTTCGGATCCTTCCCCGGCCAGAGAATCAAATAATCAACCTTTCACTCTGGTTTGGGCCCTTCCTCGGCTAGAGAATCAAAAGAATAAACCCTCCCACTTTGGTTCGGATCCTTTCCCGGCTAGAGAATTAAAGAATCAACCTTTCACTTTGGTTCGAATCCTTTTCTGACCAGAGAATTAAAGAATCAACCTCTCACTTTGGTTCGGATCCTTCTCCGTCCAGAGAATCAAAAAAAGAGACCCTTCTCTTCAGCCTCACACGGCTCGCTACCCAACTCCTTTTTGGCTCAGCCATTTCGATCAAGGCCCACTACCAGGATTAATCCATCCGGCCCACCGCGCTCCCAATATCTCTTGGCTTTTCAGCCTACCTTTTAATATCCCAACCTTTGGCCTTCGCGGCCTGCTTCCAAGTTCCGGCCTTCGCGGCCTACTTCCCAATTCTGGCTCTCGTAGCCTACTTCCCTTTGGCCTTCGTGGCCTGCTTCCCTCTGGCTCTCGTAGCCTACTTCCCTTTGGCTCTCATGGCCTGCTTCCCTTTTGGCCTTCGTGGCTTGCTTCCCAATTCTGGCTCCCGTAGCCTGCTCCCCCTTTGGCCTCCGTGGCCTGCTCCCCAATTCTGGCTTTTATAGCCCGCTTCCCAACTTTGGCTCTCGCAGCCCGCTTCCCAACTTGGGCTCTCGCAGCTCGCTTCCTTTTGGCCTTTATGGCCTGCTTCCCCAATGTCCCTCGGCTTCTATAGCCCGCTTCCCTGATGTCCCTTCGGCCCTCCGTGGTCTGCTTCCCTAATACTTTTACTACCACTACACTTATACGTAGCAATAATATTTCCTTATGCAAAAATATAATAATAACACAACACGACAACAAAAAAAAAGAAAGAGAATGCTCGGCTACCTTTCTTGCGTGCTTGCTTATAATATAGAATAACACACCTCCTTGAAATTTTCTAGGACCTTATTTCCTTGCTAAATAATAATGCCCCGAGTCCGGATGCACGTGCGTCGCGACATATGCTCAAAGGGAACCCAGTTATGGCAGGTGCACACGTCAAGGGGAAGAGGCATGGCTAAATTGTTAAGCCCAACTCACAAAACAAACCTGAGGCAACGCTCTCACACTTCGCACTTAACGTGTTCAATAGCTTTCAACCATAGGGATTGCCCGAATTTCTTCTTAACACTCTACGGAGACTTGAATTCCTGCACTCGCGTGAAAGGTAATCGTGAGGAAAAAGCTGCCTCCCCCCCACTGTAAAAAAAAAGGGAGGAGAAAAAAAGAGAGGAACGCGGATCCGAGTAGCCGGGAATCTCCACTGAAACAAATGAAGAGACTCGCGCGAAATGGTGAAGCGAATCACAATAAGGACGAATCTTAGTAGCCGGGAATCCCCATTGAGACACATGAGGAGACTCGCGCCGAACGGTGAAATTCGCTACCAAGATAAATATATGGGGGCTGTGTGAAGCTATCGAAAGTCGAAAGCCTAAAACTAATTGTAGATTCGGATTAAAATCCACACTTAGGAATAAAAATAATAATAATAAATGAATAAGATGTAATAAAAATAGCACGAGGTGCTTAAAAGGGAGTTGTGATCGCCAGAGGGATTACCTCAATAAGAAGAAAAGGAGATCGCGTGTACCTGGTGGAAATTGGGATGCGGGATGGATGTGGATTTCCTCCTCCAACTTCAATCGGCCGGCCGATGAAGCGGGTCTTCTTAGTTGATTACCTTGCAAAACGGACAATAAACACAAACAAAAAGAGAGGGATCAGCCCAAAATGCAGTAGTATCTATCCAAATAGACATGTAATAATGAAGGAAAGAAAGGCACATGCGCACCTTATTTTTTTGGTTGTTTTTTTTAAACCCCTTAACAAGACTTAAGGGAGGGGGAGTATGATGATAAAAATGCGATAAAGTGTGAATAAATATGAAGGATGAACGTATATGATGAATGGAGTGATATGAATAAAAAAAAACAAAGAGATGAAAAGGCTGAGAAACCCTGCTGTCAAAACAAAGAGATGAAAAGGCTGAGAAACCCTGCTGTCCCTGGCGACAGTAAAGGGAAAATTGGGTGAAGATGACGGAAATAGATGGATGAAGCACCGGATGAAGCCCAACGAAAAACGCAGAGAGGATGCAGCAAAGGACGAAGAAGGCTCTGTTCGTGAATGCTTAAACCTTTTGAAACCTGCTTAACGTGCTTCACCTGCTTCACGAGCTTAAAACTGCTTAACCCTTTTACAATGCTTCAACCTTTTTCACGATCGATCAAGGCTTCAATTATAGCTTCGATTGGATGTGATCAAGCAAGGTAAGATCAGAACGGGTAATGAGGCATTCAAGGAAGGATTAAGATCGAGCAAGAGACCAAATTATGATAGGGAACTGTGAGGGAAAGATCGAAAAAGGAAGGACTCTGGAGCGCGAAACACGCCTTAATCGAGGGCGTCTCTTGATGAATTGACGACTGTAACAGAGGCGTTTCTTGAAACACGACCTAGAAAAGGA
>JAHNEJ010002690.1:0-141245 GCA_022559845.1 Amorphophallus konjac | reverse complement strand
CTACCCCAACCATCGCCGTCATTCAGAAATTCCCCCAAATCTTGAACGTCTTCCTAAGTCAACTACAAAGATTTTTCCACTAGTTTCGTCGCCAACGGAGCTTGGGGGAGTCCGCAGCAGTTTCGACACCGACTGTCTATCCTCTGTTCTAGATCGTGGATAGAACAGTCATCATCCTTTCAATTAGTTCCTAGCTTCACTCTCCCCTCCCCGCCCGGCCGGCTTACAGCCCCTCCCTGTGGGAGGTAGTGTTTAAATGTAATTTTGACTTCCCTTCCCCAAGTTCAACCCCCTTGCATGGGGCGTAGTGATGTAAAACCTTGAATAGGTCGAAGCTACACCGGCGCGGCGTGTGGGGAACTCACGCTTCCCCGCTCGCCCACGTCTCCGAGCGGGACCGGTTTCTTCAAGTCGGTCGAGTAAGTGCTCTATCCCTTGCTCATATTTAGTGCCTTGTTCTTTCAATATTAGCTCATAGCTCCGCTGGCCCGTGAGAGTGAGTGCCCGGTCCGCAAGCTCCATTGCTTCGAGTGGCCGCCGTGGAAGAGAGTGTAACCCGTGCCCTTGGCACAATGTCGGCTCCATTGAATTGGGCCTCCATACCCTTGGGAGAGCCATTGGCTTTGCTGGCCCTCTACCAGCAAGGGCCCAGCCCTCACAACCTCCACTCGGCATCACCGAGTTACCCCAGGTCTTGGGTGAGTGTCGGGTGAATGGCCGCCGATATCGGTCCGTTTCGATTGCGAATTGTTCTTGCTTGATAAGGTCCAAGGTGCATTGGTCTTGTGACTATCACCCCCAAGGTGGTGTCACATCAGTTTCGCCCATTCACCCACACAAACACCCTCTCAAGGACATATGGGGTGAGCATGAAACACCGGTAGGCAACTCCACTGCCAGGTCACAAGACACCTCAGTAGCCGACTCCTCAAAATCCTTTGAAATGAATGAATGGGATGTACCAGAATCAAACAAAACTTGAGCCGCACAACCCATAATCAGAATAGTACCTTCCACCAACTGCGACGCGTCAGCCTCTGCTCTGGTCATGTGAGTAATTCGGCCTCGGGATCTCTGCCTCCCTACAGTAGCCGATCGAGTCAACTGTGGAAACTGACCCTGCTGCTGGTACTGCCGCGGATGTGGTGGAAACTGCTGGAGCTGAGACTGCTGCTGCTGCTGTTGCTGGAACTCATGCGGCTGACGCGGTCTCTGCGGACAGTCATGTGCCATGTGCCCTAGTTGGTCGGACCTGAAGCAAACCACGGGCGCCGAGCACTGTTGTGCCCCTGTGATTTTGATGATTGGTTTTGATGTGAGTCAATCACTGTGAGTCACCATGCGATGTTCAATCATTTTGTCTCATCTTAAAGCATTCATATATATACATCTGTAAGGGTTATGCCTTTTCAGTTGCTGCATGCCACATTATCGGTGCAACCTTTGGTGAACTGCATCCTTCTTGTGTATTTGGTCATGCCTCATTATGTTTACATCCTTGATGATATAATCTTGATGTTTATGATAAACTGACAGAACAGCCTTTTAGAATGACTTACGGGTCATGAAAAGGAAGTCAATCAAGTCAAAAGTCAACCAGTGACATGTAAGATCAGTGCACTATCAGATCAGGTAATGCTCTGTCTACTCTCAGATCTGAGCATCTAGTCAGTGCATGATTAGGTCTCATGCTATATTGCAAAGTCTGTACATTCCTTGGGCGCTGCATAAGCATTCTCAGTGCATAAGTTTTTGTATAAAGTCTGTACATTGTTTCTCAGTTAGCCTTGTGTCTCACATAGCGCTTCATGTCCGTGCATAAAGTCTGTACATCGTTTACACTCCACACGACATGAAGTCGGTGTAGCCTTGTCTGCCCACACACACAAGTCTATACATTGCATATGTTTGTGCATCACTCAAAGTCTATACATTGCATGCACGCACACACAAAGTCTATACATTGCATGAACGCACACACAAGTCTATACATCTGTTTGCCTTGCTTCACGCACAAAGTCTATACATCCATAGCAAGTCTGCACATTCCTTTTTAGCAAGTCTGCACATTGCTTGCACATTACACAAAGTCTGCACATTCATTGGTGTTATGTCCATACGACAGTTCAGCAAGTCTGTACATTGCCCTGCTTCAGGCACGCAAAGTCTGTACATCATCTTGGCGCAAATAAAGTCTGTACAGAGTTTGCCTAGTCTGCATCAGTTCAAAGTCTGTACATCGTTTAGTGCATTACATGCATTCATCAAGAGTCTGTACACTCGGTGTCTGCATCTCATGAATCTCAAAGTCTATACACTGCCTCGCTGCATTACCCAGCGTCTCATGTTGTGTCTCAACATACCTAGCGTCTTTGTGCATGCATCGTTTCTCAAGTCTGTACAACGTCTAGCGTCTCACTTAGCGTCTTACCCATCATCTTTGTGCATGCATCGTTTCTCAAGTCTGTACAACATCTAGCGTCTCACTTAGCGTCTCTGTGCATCGTTTCTCAAAGTCTGTACAGCCGTGGTCGCAAGACCAAGTCTGTACATCGTCTTATGCATGCAGCATTTCCAAGTCTGTACATTGCATCATGTGCTTCAAGCATTTTCAAGTCTGTACATTGCATACTTCTTCCTTATGCATCTGTACACATCTCAAGACAAAGTTTGTACATTCGCCACCATGCATTCAAGTCTACATGTTCTGCTGCATACAGAGGGTAGTGTCATGCATACTCATTGTTTGTGCATTGTGCTGTCATGCTTTAACACTAGGCATTGCAACATCTGTACATGGCTCTGCGCATTAGATACAAAGTCTTTACATTCGTAAAGGCATGTCTGTGTATTCAATCTCGATGTTCATACTTTCCTATATGATGCATCATGTCTGTACAAACTCAGTTCAATCTCTGAACTTACTCAGTGCATCCTCGTCTGACCTGACAGAATATCTGCTTGAGGAAATTGAGAAGGGCACGTGATCCGAGGCTGGAAGAGCTGACAGGATGATGACACGTGGAGGAACCTTCTGGACGGGAAGGCGTGGGAATCACACGCCCAGTGTTGCTCCTGCTGGAACTGCTATAAAAAGAGGACTCCTCCATCTGGAGAAGACTGATCGAAGCAGAAGGGGTAGAAGCAGAGAGTGAATTAGAGCCTGCACGATCCAGTGTGAAGAGATCAAGAAAAAAAGAGAAGCAGAGAGGAGAAGAAAGAAGTTGCCGAAGAAAAGGAGAGAGAGAGAGAGCTCGTGAGTATCAGAAGAAAAAGAAAGAGAAGCAGAGAGGCAGAGTGTGAAAGCAGAAGAAGAAAAAGAGAGAGAGAGAGAGTTCGTGGAGAAGAAGAAAGAAGACTTTATTGAAGATCTGTCTACTGGACCGTGGATCAAATCCAGGCCAGTCAGCTCCATGGGAGCCACATCTATGTTATTATCCTTTACAGCTTTCAGTCACCGTGTTTTTATCATTTCTTATTTTTATTTTTATTTGATCACTATGTTTTCCGATTCTCTGGTTTGAGATCGGGGTTCCTCCTGTGGTCTCAGAAGAAGGGAGATATGTTCTCCAGTTGCAAGTGACGGCGTGTCACTTGTGGGTTCCCTCCGGTCTCAGAGGAAGGGAGTCTCTGACTCTGGATTTGCAGGTAGTGGTTGCTACCTGTGGGTTCCCTCCTGGTCTGGAGGAAGAGATACTTCGGTCTCTGGTTGCTAGTGATGGGCTGTCACTAGTGGTTTCCCTCCGGTCTGGAGGAAGAGGGGAGGTTGCTCCCCTGGTCAAACTGTTAGGCAGCACCTGTTTGCAGACTGAGTCTGCGGTTCTAGCTGTTGCTAGTGGAAACCTCACTCCAGTTTGGAGTGAGGGGTGGACGTAGGTCTGTGGACCGAACCACCTAAAAATTTCTTGTGCAGTGGTTTGTTTGTTTGATTGATCCCGCTAGATGCATGCTAGGACCGTGATCTAATTAGTTGGCCATGTCCTAGTGATTGATGGGGTATGCATCTTGGATGTATGATCTATTTGTCCATTGAACTTGTGATTATCATCTTATACGGATTTTAAATTGGTTAAAATTCATTAGAAGATCCATTCACCCCCCTCTGGATCTGTGTTTATCTATCGCACCAACCTATCAATTGCCTGCCTGGATGAGAATCGCCGCACAGAGGACACCCGCCCTGAGAACCACTCACTGAATCTTGGCGCTGGAACGGAGTAGGCTACTGAACACTACTCGTTGACTGCTGCCTCGACTCCCTGCGATCCTGACGCCTTCTGATAAACCCAGCTTCCCTGAATATCTTCTTGAGCTTCGATCCAATGGACGATGAATCTGCCGCTGACGCCACAGACGGAGATGCCCCTAAACCACCTGCTGAGGGTTGGACAGTACTCTGCTGCTGCACGGCCGTCGGCTGACCAAAGCCCATCTGCGTCTGACCTGCACTACCCTGACCTCGAGTCTTCTGCAAATCTCTCTCCAATGCCGTTGCTACTCTGCAAGCTGCATCCAGGTTGGTCAAACCCGACGCAAGCAAGGGATGCCTCAGCTCTGGCTTCAAACCCCCAACAAACTGCTCAGTCCGCACCTCCTCATCTGCCACAATGTGCGGTGCATAACGGCCCAGCTCAATAAACCTGGATCTATACTGCATCACGGTCATGTCTCCCTGGACCAGCTCTAGAAACTCGCGCAGCTTCTGCGACCTGAGGAAGGATGGACAAAAAGCACGCTCGAAAGCCGGGACAAACTCCTACCACATGATCTTTCGAAGAGGGCGGGACTAAAATATTGCCCCCCACTCTGACGTCCACCAAGTCCGGGTTGGCACCTGCAATCGATGCGTAGCCAACACCACCTTATCCTCCTCGGGACACTCCATCGAACTGAACACTCGCTCCAGGTCATCTAACCACTCCCTGTCCACCTCTGGATCTGGTTGCCTGCTGTAAAGAGACAGTTGAAACTACAAGAAATCCCACAGCACGCGACTAGGGCCACCTAGGGACGATGAACCCTCGCCAACAACGCCGCCATGCTGCTGCTGAAGAACATACTAATACATGCCCCGGAAGAACTCCTCTGGTCCGGGAACTCTCGCCTCTCCAGCTGCATCATCCGGAAGCACTGCTCTACTCTGCCCTTCCTGACCCCACCTGACTCTCCCTGCTGGGAACGAGTCGCTCTCCTCGGCGCCATAACTCCTATTAACAAAAACAAATAGCAGAATTAATAAAACACACGGGGCCCTAAGCCAGTCGCCAACTGTACAGGACATTCATGGACCTTCTGGACCACTGCAATCATCTCAGGTTCTTGTGTACCTCCACAACCTACGCTCTGATACCAACTGTAACAACCTGAGATTTGAGTACCGAAAAAAAACCGGCGCGATTCGAATCCCGGCCCGTCACCCACGAGCCCGAAGAGTCGGAAGGGTTAAAGGAATGGGGTGGGAGTACAAGAGAAGCTGAAATAACCACATAGATAGCACAATAATTTAAATAAAATGCACAGAATAAAATAAATAATTAAACTGCTACAAGGTCGAGTGTATCTCATGTCCAAATTAAGCACAGTTAATAGAAAGAAAAGTACAAGTACACGGGGCATACCCCGGCTCTGGCAAACTGGCGACTAACCTTGGCTACTAGAACCACGCTGAAACTCCGTCGCGCCTCTCGACGACCCCGCCTCACCTAAAAACATAGGGGTGACCCTTATTTCATTGGCACAGTAGGGATCCCTCGGACCCCCACCGCACAATGAGGAAAACGAGACAACCAGGCGCGAACAACTGAGAAAAGTAACACTACCTAGCAGGAGTACTGTAGAAGCATCAAGCAGTAATAAATAAATAGAAAAGCTCCCTACAACTAACCGTACCAAGCCAACCGACCTCAAACTGGCGGAAAGACGAGTCCGTACCTGCCAGGAGACAAGAGCACCACCCAATAGAAGCAAAGCCGGATGCGTCCCCTGACGTCTTACACCGCACCTCCGTGTCTCCCTACAACGCCCCAGGCAGAGACTGAGACACACAACAGTAACCAGGAACTCATAACAAGGACTAGCTGGGGTCGCGCTCGTCAACGCGTGTCCTCTGCCCCCAACTACGCGTGCACACACAGACCAACTGCTCTAGGTCGGGTCCTCTAGCCGGTTTCCCCCCCAGTCGGACTCGGGCTGTAAAGGCAAGGGGCCCTACGGAAACCAGCCTAAAAACCGTCTCTCTTGGGTAAGCCGCTCCACCACTCCCGGGTGGGTCATCACACGCGTGCCGTAAGAAGGCTACGACTAGTAGACGTGTCACTAGAGGTAAGACTCAACTCACGAAGACCCCCGATCGAAAGGAAACTGAGTGGTGATCCTCACGGGACTGCCCCTCAGCCTTGCGGTCCTCTTTGGACCACAAGGGGGGCCTAGCAGTCCTCTTCTAGACCACAAGGTGAAGCCAAGCGGTCACCTAGTGACCGTAAGGGAATGGGCCACGAGGGACCAAACGGTCTATCGCCAGACCGCTAACCCCAGCCTAGCGGTCCTCCTTGAACCGCAAGGCAGCCAGAAACGGTCATCCCATGACCGCTAGGCAGCACGTGAACCCCAACGGTCGGAATCACGCACCCCAAGGGTGCTCGGTCAAACGGGGAAAACGGTCGTCTGACGACCGCTAACCCATGGGTAGCGGTCTATCGTGTGACCGCCTGTGGACGTGCAAAATTGCACGCCCGTATGTCCCAACTAGCCCAGCATCAATAGTAACCCCAAACTGAAGAAACTGTGTGGAAGATGGGTGATAACGCGAAAGTTCATCGTTTAAACCATGCGTATAACAATCTTAAAACCGCACTCGCACAAAATGATCAAAAGAGAATGTAGTATTCGGACAAGCACGGGTCGAATCCACAAGGAAGAATAGATTTTTAGAGTTAAAAACTTTGGACTCCTTTGGAAAATATTTGTGATTTGATTGTTTGAAGAAAAGTGAGGAAACAAAGAATGATTCTAACACTTAATTGAAAACACCATGACTATGCGCTTATGCTATAGAAAATAATTGTATGAAGTGGAAAGAAAATATAGAAGAAAGAGATAGAGAGGGAAGAAGAGCAAGAACTAGATCAAGAGAGCAACTTTCATTAACTTAAAAGGAAGAGTACATGAAATGTGAAATAAGTTTACACTAATGGCACAATGAGATTACAATGAAGTGAAATAAAACTAAAGCAATAACAAAAAGAGGAGCCTAAGGTGTGAAGATGGTAGTAGCAATGGTGATGACGCCGTCGTCTCCTCCTCGCCGAGCCTTGGAGAGGATCACTCCGCCTTGAAAGAGATCACCGTGGGAAGAGGTGGATGAAGAAGCCGTCGCCGTCCACGTCACGAGCCTTGGAACGTCGCCCGTCTTGATGTGCACGCCGCCATGAAAGGGGAGTTGTGGAGGACAAAATGGGAGCAACCGGAGGCCTAAGGTTGGGAGAGAAAGAGGGAGAGTGAAAGATTGCTCAAAGAAAAAACTCCCCTTCTCCTCCTTACCATGGGCTATTTATAGGGAAAGTTTGGTAGATAGAGGGTGGAGATTATATCAAAAGGAGATGGATGGCTAAGATTCAAATGGAATATGATGCATGGGGAAGAGTAAAAGTAGGTGGGCACCCCCTTTCTTGGACTTTAGGCACCCCATTTCCCAAGGCTCATCATGTCTCTCCTTTAATTCAAATTTTGGATGTCCTTTTCCTCCTTTCCAAACTTAAAGTTTGGATTCCTCCTTTTCAAACTTTGAATTCGAAATTTTAAACTTTCCTTTCCCTCCAATCAAAATAATTTGAATTCTTTATTTGACTTGGTCAAAATGGTGATGACCCTTTTGCCCCCAACTTCTTTTGTAATTGCCTTCGGTGTCCTACACACACATAATTGCACTTTAGTCCATACAAATTACCACAATGTGCACATAAATCTCAAATGCTCATGATTATGCAATGGAGAATTAATGATCATGGCCCTCAACTTTAATTTATTTATTAAATAAGATAATTGAATTAATCAATTTACGTGAAAGCTCCAATTTAAATGTGGAGTTGAGGTTAACTATGAAATATGCATAATTACCTAATTATATGCACATAAAATGGTGTTTATGCGATGTATTATCACAAGAAATGGAGACTTATCACACCCCCCAACTTGAACATTGCTAGTCCCTTAGCAATGTAAATAATTATAAAATTAGGACTAGCAAATACTCATGTGTCATAGATCATGGCAAGAACATTATGCATAATGATTTAGACTTTGGAGTATTACAAGTTCAAGTAGAATGTATTTGGTATAAATTTCATCAGTCCATGTGTTTAGACCTTTCCTCAGGATACACTCAAAATTAAATATCTCTTTGTGTATGAGTGATATAACTTGACTAGTGACTTCCAAACAATCTAGATGAATGAGTCTTCTACCTTTCACTTAAAGATGATTTTCAATTCTGCCCACCTCTTGAATTGAGCTTCTCGAATTACAGGTAGCTTCACTCTGCCAGTTTATACTTCTTTTTTTTTTATCTTCTTTTTTTTTTGACACACGGTGCTGCACATCCCTTCGCCGTTTGACGCGAACCTCAACTCTTGCCTTAGGAGAAGCAGGCCCGGTTACTAAGTTCAGGGGCATTTTCCATATGTTTTTTTTTTTTGGCAGGTAGCTTTTTCCTCACGATTATGTTCAACGAATGGGCATAATATTCATCACCACCTAAGTGTCAAGTAAAATTCCCATCATCCTAATGTTTGTCATCCACCGATCTTGTTATTGTGCAATTATGTGCAAGTTCAATAGAATTTTCAGGTGTATTCTGAGGAAAAGGCTAAAGACATAACCAATTAATTCATCCCTTTAATGTGCAACTTTCACATGTAAGACTCTAAGTCATATCATTCTAAGAAAAGTTTCTCATCATAAAATATGAACATGAAACACTTGTTAGAGGTGTGATGAAAGGTTGTAATTATTTTGAAGAAATTCAAGCTCAAGTTACCCCCCAACTTATGTGACATTGTCCCTAATGGCATGAGTAAGATATAGAAATGAAATAAAGCCATAAAAAGTAGAGGGAAGGATAGATACGACCTGAGAGAGAGATGTCGTCATCAAAGAAATATTGCTCCATGCTCCATGCTCCTTAGACAAAATAAGAAAATCAATCAAAAAAAAAATTTTTTTTTTTGAAAAGAGACAGGATAATTGGGTTGCCTCCCAAGAAGCGCTAAGTTTAACGTCTTCAGCCAGACACAATATAGCTCACAATGGGTCACTCAGCCTGAGAGAGTCCTCCTGCAGCATTGGAAGATTTTCAATGTAAGGTTTCAAACGTTGACCATTGACAGTGAAAGTTTGACCAGTTTTAGGATCAAGAATTGTTACCGCACCATGGTCAAATATTTTAATTACTACATATGGTCCATCCCATCGAGATTTCAATTTGCCTGGGAATAATCGCAGCCTAGAGTTAAAAAGCCAGACCTTTTGTTTGATTTGAAAAGTTTTGCGTGAAATGTGCTTATCATGGAATGCTTTTGTCTGGGCTTTATAAATCCTAGAGTTCTCATAGGCTTCATTGCGAAGTTCTTCTAACTCATTCAGTTGAAGGGCTCTATGGGAACTAGCCTGTGCTAAATCAAGATTGAATTGTTTGATTGCCCAATAGGCCCTATGTTCCAATTCGACTGGCAAATGACATGGCTTTCCAAAAATAAGCCTATAAGGGGACATGCCAATGGGAGTTTTATAGGCGGTCCGATAGGCCCATAAAGCATCATCTAATCTTTCTGACCAATCTTTCCTATCGGGCCGGACAGACTTTTGCAAAATGTTCTTGATCTCCCTATTAGAAACCTCCACCTGGCCACTAGTCTGGGGATGATAGGGGGTAGCAATCTTATGTGTTATCCCATACTTCCGAAGCAAAGCCCGGAATTGAGAATGGATGAAATGTGAACCCCCATCACTAATGATAGCCCTCGGACATCCAAATCGAGAGAAAATGTTCTTGCGAACAAATTTCATGACAATTTTGTGATCATTAGTCCTTGTGGCTATAGCTTCTATCCACTTAGACACGTAATCCACTGCCACCAAAATGTACTCATGACCAAAAGATGGTGGAAACGGTCCCATGAAGTCAATTCCCCATACATCAAAAATTTCCACAACCAGGATAGGGTTTAAAGGCATCATGTCCCTGCGTGACATGTTTCCCATAGCCTGACAGCGCTCACAAGATTTGCAAAATTCGAATGCATCTTTAAATATTGTGGGCCAGTAGAACCCACTCTGCAAAACTTTCGCTGCCGTTTTCTTACTTGAAAAATGCCCCCCACAAGCTAAGGTGTGGCAAAATGTCAAAATGCTTTGTTGCTCACCTTCAGGGGCACACCTCCGAATGATTTGGTCTGGTCCTAAATGGAATAGCTCAGGGTCTTCCCAAAAGAAGTATTTGAGCTTAGCAAAGAAGCGGTCTTTTTTATGTTTAGACCAACCTTCAGGAATTTTTTTCACGGCTAAGTAATTGACAATGTGTGCATACCATGGGGGTGGAATGTGAGATACACTAAGGAGGTGCTCATCTGGAAATGAGTCTTGTAAGGGTGTGGTGTCTGATGTGATAATTCGGGACAAGTGATCTGCAACAACATTTTCACTTCCTTTTTTATCCCGAATTTCCAAATCAAATTCTTGTAATAAAAGGATCCATCTAATCAACCTTGGTTTGGCATCTTTTTTAGACAGCAGGTGTCTGAGAGCTGAGTGGTCAGAGAACACAATGACTTTGGCCCCTAGCAGATAGGACCGAAACTTTTCAAGGGCAAAGACAACAGCAAGTAACTCCTTTTCTGTTGTGGTGTACCTAAGTTGGGCATCAGCGAGTGTGCGACTCGCATAGTAAATCACCACAGGCTTTTTGTCTACCCTTTGCCCTAAAACAGCACCTAAAGCATAATCCGAGGCATCACACATAATTTCAAAAGGTAATGACCAATTAGGAGTTTGTAAGATTGGGGCATTGGTCAATACCATTTTCAATGATTCGAAAGCCTCAAGACATGATTGGTCAAGATGGAATGGGACTTCCTTAGCCAGCAGATTAGTGAGAGGTCTAGCGACTTTGGAGAAGTCTTGGATGAACCGGCGATAGAAGCCGGCATGACCCAGGAATGATCGGATTTGTTTTACTGAGGTGGGTGGTGGCAGTTTGGCAATGAGATCAACTTTGGCTTTATCTACTTCAATTCCTCTTGCCGACACTATGTGCCCTAGAACAATACCTTCTTTAACCATGAAATGGCTCTTTTCCCAACTGAGGACAAGATTAGTGTCAATGCATCTCTTCATTACTTTGGCTAAGTGATCAAGGCAGGAATCAAATGTATCCCCAAAAATGGAGAAATCATCCATGAAAACTTCTAAAAAGTTGCCCACCATGTCAGAAAAAATTGCTAACATGCATCTTTGAAATGTGGCAGGCGCATTACATAATCCAAAGGGCATTCTCCGAAAAGCAAATGTTCCGTAGGGACATGTAAATGTGGTTTTTTCTTGATCTTCTGGGTAGATAGCCACCTGATTGTACCCAGAATACCCATCTAGAAAACAGAAGTATTTTTGCCCTGCTAATTTTTCCAAAATTTGGTCAATGAATGGGAGGGGAAAATGGTCCTTCTTTGTCATAGAGTTGAGCTTCCTATAATCAATGCAGACCCTCCATCCAGTGGTCAACCTAGTAGGTATCAACTCCTCTTGATCATTGGTGATCACAGTCAGTCCTGATTTCTTGGGGACTATTTGTGTTGCACTGACCCACTGACTATCAGAAATTGGGTAGATGATTCCGGCATCTAACCACTTGACCACCTCATTTTTGACCACCTCCTTCATGTGTGGATTTAATCTCCTCTGCATGTCTCTGCTCGGTTTTACATTCTCCTCCATATAAATATGGTGCTGACAAATGGATGGACTAATCCCTTTAAGATCAGCGACAGACCAACCTATAGCTCCCTTATGAGATTTAAGGACCTCAACTAGTTTCTCCTCATGCTTAGGTTCAAGGTCACTTGCTATGATGACGGGCAAGGTTTGGTCTGGGCCTATGAATGCATACTTAAGGGAGGCCGGCAATGGTTTTAGTTCAACCTGAGGAGGGGATTGCAAAGAGGGAAGAGCTGGTTCAGATTTAAGCTGAGGTAAAGGTTCAACTGGGGGCCATGTCCTAAGTTGAGTTGACAGGATGTCAACTTCTTCTCTTATTCTGGTCCTACTGTCCCCTTCAATCTCCAATAACTCCTCAATGGTGTCAACAACATAGCAATCTTCTTTTTGATCATAAAATTTAGATGCCTTGAAAATGTTGATGCTGACTTTCTGATCCCCAAAAGATATGTCCATAACTCCTGAAGCACAATCTATATTAGCCCTAGCCGTGGCTAAAAATGGTCTACCCAAAATGATAGGAGTATGCTTGATTTCTTGGGGAGAAACCATGTCCAAAATAAGAAAGTCGGCAGGGAAGTAGCACTCATTCACTTTAATAATGACATCCTCAATAAGGCCCTTTGGAGTCTTGATTGATCTATCGGCGAGCTGGAGAATAATGGGTGTAGGCTTGAGCTCACCGATGTCAAACTGCTCATAGATGGAGGTGGGAAGTAAATTCACACTGGCTCCTAAATCAAGGAGAGCCTTATCAAAGGTCACACCCCCAATGTTGCAAGAGATAAGGGGTGCTCCAGGGTCCTTTAACTTCCTTGGAAGTTGGTTGAGGACTACGGCACTAACGTTCTCAGGAAGCCAAACCTTTTCCGGGGTCACTCGTGGCTCCCGCCTAGGAGTGCACATTTCTTTTAAGAATCTAGCATAGGCCGGGACATGTTTGATGGCATCGAGGAGAGGGATGTTGATATGTACTTGTTTGAAGAGCTCCATCATCTCCTCATTATGGGCTGGTTGTTTCTTTTTGGGCTTTAAGGCATTAGGAAATGGCACTGTAGGTTGGTAAGTGCTAGGCCCTTCCTCTATTTTCCTCTTTCCCTTGACATCCTCTTCCTGGCTGGGCTCCTCCTCACTATCAGAAGATATGTCAGGGGCCTGGACTGATGAACTAGGAGTGGACCCTTGAGGATCTTCGAGGACTTTACCACTTCTTAAGGTCGAAATTGCTTTTGCATTTTCGAGTTGTGGGCCTTTTTGTGGTATTTGACCTGATGGGTGCTGGAGGAGAGGAGGAATTGGCTGGTTAATGGGGAAGTTTGGTTGTGGGAAGCCCGGAGGATTATTTCGTGGGTTGGCAATGGGCTGACTTGGCAATTGGCCCACTTCCCTTCTCATGGTGGCTTCAGCCAATTGGCCCAATTGAGTCTCCAACTTAGAGATGGTTTGCTGGTGGGCTTGGAGGGTCTGTTGGAAAGATTGACTTTGGGCTTGAATAGTTTGTTGGAAGGATTGATTTTGGGCCAGAATTAGTTGTTGTAACTGATGGAATCTATCATCAGTTTGGGAGTCCTGGTGGTGTTGCAGAGGAGGTTGATAGGTTTGTTGAGAATTGGAAGACTGCCCGTAATTAAGCTGAGGAGGTTGGTATGGGGCCTGACCCTGGTTGAATCGGGGAAGTGGTTGTTGGGCTTGCGGTCCTCGACCATAAGCATTTCCTTGAAATGGTGGTTGAGCTTGGAATTGGTGTTGGATCGGTGGTTTGTAAGCTTGAGATGCGGAGGAGATTGTCGGTTGATTAGGAGCTTGTTGATTTCTCCAATTGAAATTGGGGTGATTCTCCAGCCCGGATTATAGGTGTTAGAAAATGGGTCATAGTTGGGTTTAGAGAACCCCTGGGCTGCTTGGACTTGCTCCTGTATAAAAGATGGCAATTGGGCTGCTGTTGGGCAATCAGACACATGATGGTCCGAGCTAGCACATAAAGCACACGTCTCATGATGTGTTGGGTCCAGGTATGGGTTGGACGTAGTTGAGATGGTGGTTTCTTGTTTGTTTTGGGCCAGGAGCTGGTCTAACTTATGGGCCAGCATATCAACATGTTCTAGCTTTTGGGCCATGATGTCGACCTTGTCCAATTTTTGATGGATAAAATTCACATCCACTCTAGCATCAGGTTCTACCCGATACATCCCGGCCCGTTTAGAAGGCCCAATGGTTCTCTCATATGAGGATAAGGAAGCATGGTTGATTGAATTATCACTCAACATTTCAAATAAGGCATATGCCTCATCTTCACTCTTACTCATAAAGGCTCCACCACATGATGCATCCACAATCTGCCTAACTTGATCATCTAAGCCCTCATAGAAAGCTTGCACTATTTGCCATTTGGAAAGCCCATGATGTGGGCATTTTCTGAGGAGTTCCTTTAATCTCTCCCATGATTCATGTATTTGTTCATTTGGGAGTTGCGCGAATCCTGTGATTGCACGTCTCATGGTGTTGGTTCTACCGATGGGGTAAAACTTCTTAAGGAACTCATGCTGCATATCTGCCCATGTGCCAATAGGTTTCCCTAAGGTCCCTAGCCAGTATTTGGCTTTGTCCTTAAGTGAGAACGAGAATAAGGTCAAGCGGAGAGCATCATCTGTGAAATTTTGAATTTTCACAGTGGAACAAATTTCTAGAAATTCATCCAGATGTTTATAGGGATCTTCATTGGTCTTCCCATAAAAGGATGGGAGCATCTGGATGGTGCTAGATTTGATCTCATAGTGCAAAGCAGGGACATTAGGCAGTTGGATACAAGTGGATGGCTGATAATTTGAAGGAATGAAATATTCCTTCATCTGTTTGGGCACCCCTAATTGGTGTTGTTCAGCCATAGGTTGGGTTTGATTTTGAGCCGGATTAAAAATGAATCGCTCAATCTCACTAATGGGCTCAACTAAGTCACGGTGTTGAGATCTTCTCCCTTGCATAAACCAAGGTTAAAGATGAGAGATGGGAGAAAATTTTTTATGATGATTTTTATTTTTATTTTTTTTATTTTTTTGTTTTACTCAAATTAAGACGAAGAGAGAGAAGATGATATTTTGTTTTTGTTTTTATTTTTGTTTATTTTTTTTTTAATGCGAACACAAACAAGTTGTCACCCAGATTACTTAATGTCCTAGATGTGACCTACACCTACAAATTGGGTTTCACAAAATGGCTAAAGTGAAACTTAAGTTCACCCTCAATATTTCCACCGGCCAGGTAAGGGGTGGGGTAGTGGGAGGTTCCCCCTACTTTCGTAGGGACCTAATTATGCCAAACCACTAGCCCGCTTAAGGCGTTTGCCATCCGACCGTCTTGCCTTAGGCACCGGTTTTCATAAGAGGGTAAGCCCAAATAACACAAGAACCACAGTGTGAACCTAGGGCCAATGTCTACTGAATTTTATTTGAGGTCTAGGTGATGCAAAGATGCAAGAGACTTATGATTTGTGGGCTAAGGAAGGGTGATGAAATCCCCACCTTATCTTGCTTATGGGTGTTGCCCTTAAGATATTTTGAAATGATATGCAACAAAGTAAGTTCAAACAAGGGGTTCTATGCAAGCATGAAAATGCATGAGCATGCTTTTGAAAAAGTTAGAGTACTCACCTTGCCTCCCGCAATCTTCAACAATGTAATTAACAATAATTAGACAATAAAGAAAAAGAGCTTCTATCCTAAATGATGCATGACATAGAACATGAAGGTGTGATTTCTACTCTTGCAATGAAGATTTTTATTGAAGTTCAAGTGATGCCTTTTTTTTATGTTTTTATTTAGTGAACCTATCTAACCACAAGATATAAAATGTAGAGAAATGAAATTAAAATGAAGGATGAAAAGTTTGGATACTTACTTGAAAAGCGTTCCCCCGTTCTTTTTTTTTTTTCACAATGAATGACAAAAAGACTAAGGAAAAGGTGGAGACTTACCTCTAAATTTTTTTTTGAATTTTCAAGTTGCTTCTTTTTTTTTCTTTTTTCCTGTAAAAATAAGAAAAAAGAACTTTATTAGTACACTATATACATAAGGAAAACAAAGTTCTTAAGTCAAAAATCACCATTCCTCCCCGGCAACGGCGCCAAAAATTGATAACGCGAAAGTTCGTCGTTTAAACCATGCGTATAACAATCTTAAAACCGCACTCGCACAAAATGATCAAAAGAGAATGTAGTATTCGGACAAGCACGGGTCGAATCCACAAGGAAGAATAGATTTTTAGAGTTAAAAACTTTGGACTCCTTTGGAAAATATTTGTGATTTGATTGTTTGAAGAAAAGTGAGGAAACAAAGAATGATTCTAACACTTAATTGAAAACACCATGACTATGCGCTTATGCTATAGAAAATAATTGTATGAAGTGGAAAGAAAATATAGAAGAAAGAGATAGAGAGGGAAGAAGACAAGAACTAGATCAAGAGAGCAACTTTCATTAACTTAAAAGGAAGAGTACATGAAATGTGAAATAAGTTTACACTAATGGCACAATGAGATTACAATGAAGTGAAATAAAACTAAAGCAATAACAAAAAGAGGAGCCTAAGGTGTGAAGATGGTAGTAGCAATGGTGATGACGCCGTCGTCTCCTCCTCGCCGAGCCTTGGAGAGGATCACTCCGCCTTGAAAGAGATCACCGTGGGAAGAGGTGGATGAAGAAGCCGTCGCCGTCCACGTCACGAGCCTTGGAACGTCGCCCGTCTTGATGTGCACGCCGCCATGAAAGGGGAGTTGTGGAGGACAAAATGGGAGCAACCGGAGGCCTAAGGTTGGGAGAGAAAGAGGGAGAGTGAAAGATTGCTCAAAGAAAAAACTCCCCTTCTCCTCCTTACCATGGGCTATTTATAGGGAAAGTTTGGTAGATAGAGGGTGGAGATTATATCAAAAGGAGATGGATGGCTAAGATTCAAATGGAATATGATGCATGGGGAAGAGTAAAAGTAGGTGGGCACCCCCTTTCTTGGACTTTAGGCACCCCATTTCCCAAGGCTCATCATGTCTCTCCTTTAATTCAAATTTTGGATGTCCTTTTCCTCCTTTCCAAACTTAAAGTTTGGATTCCTCCTTTTCAAACTTTGAATTCGAAATTTTAAACTTTCCTTTCCCTCCAATCAAAATAATTTGAATTCTTTATTTGACTTGGTCAAAATGGTGATGACCCTTTTGCCCCCAACTTCTTTTGTAATTACCTTCGGTGTCCTACACACACATAATTGCACTTTAGTCCATACAAATTACCACAATGTGCACATAAATCTCAAATGCTCATGATTATGCAATGGAGAATTAATGATCATGGCCCTCAACTTTAATTTATTTATTAAATAAGATAATTGAATTAATCAATTTACGTGAAAGCTCCAATTTAAATGTGGAGTTGAGGTTAACTATGAAATATGCATAATTACCTAATTATATGCACATAAAATGGTGTTTATGCGATGTATTATCACAAGAAATGGAGACTTATCAATGGGTCATCCAGACTCCCCGAACGCACACACACTGCCGTGAAGCTGTCTCCGGAATCACGACAGTGAAGAGAAATCAACCGCCGGGAGCCCCACAATCCATGGGCCTCGAAGAAAATCAAATGGGCCACAACTCGCGCTCACAACAGGCTCAGAACTGCCCATTTATCCCTTCAGCGGCACGCCCTGGCAACCTTCAGCGGCACGCCCTTGGCAGCCTTCAGCAGCACGCCCTGGCAGACTTCAGCGGCACGCCCTAGCAGCCTTCAGCAGCACGCCCCTGGCAGCCTTCAGCAGCACGCCCTGGAGCCTTCAGCGGCACGCCCTCAAGGCCCTTCAGCGGCACGCCCTGGCAGCCTTCAGCGGCACGCTTGCCATGTTCTCCAGCGGCACGCCCTTTTGGCCCTCTCAGCGACACGCTTGTTTTGCCCGCCAGCGGCACGCTGTCCAGGCTCTTCAACGGCACGTTCCGGCAGATGAGATCTTGCGCGCATGCCCTATAGATCCTTGGCGCGCAGTGAGCTGTCCGAGGTGTCGACCAGAGGCTGGGCCACGCAGGCTACTCCTCTGCCACCAAGGACGGGGAGGTCAAACCCCATTCAAGTCTCCCATCACCTCCCGCCACCGTCGTTCGCGCCCGAACGCTCCCGCCGCTGGGGTATAAAACGCCCCCCCTTCTTCGGCCAATAAAAAAGGAAAAAAGAATAGACGAGAGAGAAACAGACGGAGAGACACGCAGAGGCAGACGCAACAGAGAAAAGAGAAGAAGAGAAGAAGAAGAAGAGAGGAAGAGAAGAAGGAAGGGGAGAGGCTCCTGCTCCACCACCGCCGTCCACGCAAAGAGAAGAGAGAAGAGAGAAGGAGAAGAGTGAGTGAAGAGAGAGAGTGAGGTCTAGGAGGGGTGGAGTTCATACTCCGTCCCCCCCCCCACTGTATTTCTTTCTTTCTTCTTTCTTTTCTTCTTTTTCTTCTTTTTCCTTTCTTTCTTTCTTCCTCCCCGTCTGGGTTGGAATGTATGCTTTGAAGTACACGGCCGGTTATGGCCTTTTCTTTCCATGAATGAAAATCCCTCTTTTTGGGCGTCTTACTACCGTGCTTGATTTATACCCGGATGCGTGCGTTTGAACCCTCCTCCCCCTCAATCTTGGCCTTCTTCGTGAGACCCCTGGCCTTCACCATTTGTTTTTGCCTTCCTCGCCTGCCGTTCACGCCCTTCAGCGGCACACACCCAGGGTAGCCTCCAGCGGCACACCCTTTTTGGTGCCCCCAGCGGCACACTCCTGAAGTGCCCCAGCGGCACAACACCTTCTTCGTGCCCTTCAGCGGCACACCCAGTTGTGCCTCCAGCTGCACACCCTGACAACGGCACACCCTAATTGTGTCTTCAGTGGCATACCCCAACCAGCCCATACCGGCACACCTGGCCCTCTCCCTTCCAGTCAGGGTATCCTTAGGCTGCATTTGCCCAGTGTTTCCCATCTGTCGTCCCCTCCGAGTTTTCTGAGGTTTTATTAAGGTGTTGCCGCTCTCAGGCGCCCACCTCCAATTGTCGGGTTCCGCCACTCCATGTGGGCACGTTCCCTGTATCTCCCTTACGCTCGGGTCAAGGGGAGATGCTGCCGAATTTTTATTAGAAACGATAACATATTAAAAAGACAAAAGGAAGTAACAAACAAATGGGGCAATAACGAATTAAAAGACAAAGAGAAAGCAACAAACAAATGAAACCAACAATAATAAAACATTCTAATCAACTAAAGGAACATCCCTCAGCCCCTCCAGCGGCACATTCCTCACCCCCAACGGTACACTCCTTAGCCCCTCCAACAGCACACTCTTCACCCTCAGCGGTACACTCCTCAGCCTCTCCAGCGGCACACTCTTCACCCTCAGCGGTACACTCCTTAGCCCCTCCAGCAGCACACTCTTCACTCTCAGTAGTACACTCCTTAGCCCCTCCAGCAGTACACTCCTCACCTCAGCGGTACACTCCTTAGCCCCTCCAGCAGCACACTCTTCACTCTCAGCAGTACACTCATTAACCCTTTAGCGGCGCACTCTCCATTCTCCAGTAGTACGCTTCAACCTTCCTCCTACCCCATAAAAAAAAGAAAGAAAGTATAATAATGATAATACAAAGGGAAAAAACCCACCCGATAATCATAAAAAAATGCAATAATAGAAGAGTGAGAGATAATAAAAAGATAATAAAAAGGGAGATAAAAAAATATAAATTAAGGAAGAATTCATGATCTGCGGGTGACAAAAGAAATAATAACAAAAAGGGGAACAAATAATAATGATAATAATAAAATAGTAGATAATAATAATAACAAACTTAAAAAAGGAGATAAATAGAGAAATGATAATAATAAAGACACAAGTAATAATAACAACGAACTCAACAAAAAATAATGAATAAACAAATGATAATAAAATAAGTAAAAAAATAAATAAATAATAACAACCGACTCAACAAAAATAATAAATAGACAAATGATAATAAAATAAATAAATAATAATAACAAACTCAACCGAAGATAACAAATAAACAAATAATGATGGAATAAACAAATAATAATAGACAAGCCCACCCCAACATATATATATACATATGTATATATAAAGAATAGTAATAATAACAACAAAGAAATAATAATAATAAAATAATAATTATTAAAATTTAAATAATAATAAAATGGCGAGATCTGCCCTGTAGCCTTGTCTCTCCTCAAGACCCGGTATAAAGGGAATATTACCGCCCCCCACCCCCCCAAGTCGAGTTCGGACCTTGGGAACCATCCCGACACGGCTGTAACCCGACATTGCTCTGGGCCGATAGTTCGTCGAACCGGACTCGTTCCCATTGGGATTCGTTTCCGCTCTTTCATTGGAATTGCCGTAAACTCAGCATACATTTGTACGGATTTACTTCCGTTTGCGTCGTATCTTTAATACGGACCTCTGTCCGAACATAAAGTGGTCCATGAATGACTGACAAAATCTGAATGGGACGAGGCGGCTCTCGTCATCCCCGGACCCTTTGCATGGGAATATCAATAAGGCCTTCGTGGGCCACGCTCAGACCTCGGGTCCGCCCCGATCATGGTCATTGTCTGACCCATATCCTCGGCCTATAGCCCGCTATCTTTAGACGTGTCCTTGTTTTAGGATCTAATCTCGAGACATTTTCCCGCTACAACTCTGGCACCGGAAATATTGACGCTGCCCACGCGAGCCTGGCTTCAACCGTGGGGGGCCCACCGCAGTATGGTCGCAGCTTGATCTTGCACAGGGCCGACAAACTTATCCGTTCCCAACCGCTTTAACCGGGATTTAACCAAATATTTCTCGTTTCTCTGAACAATAAATTTGTCGTACCCCGGCATACAGATGCCCCGGTTTTCCCGTGATAATTGCCCTTTTCTCGAGCCGGACATTCGTCCGAATATTAAATGGTCATCACATGGCCGGCATGATCTCGAACGCTTTCTTTACACTCTCATACGAGGACTTCAGCGTTCTTAATAAATCTCTATGCAATTAATTTTCTGGCCATGAGGCCCTAATTCTCGGCGATTAATCAAGGGTATTCCCTCGTATGGGGGATGTAATTGACGACGTGACCTTTATGGCACGGCGGGTTTTGGTCCCGACCCGAACCACACAATCGTCTGACCGAGTCAGATTGAGCGCACCATGGGCTCTTCGGAGCCCGAACAAATTGTCACTTCGGTGATTGGCACGCCCACGCACTTAATAGACGAACCACTTAAATAAGCGAATTTTAGTGCGTCCACAAATCTGGCACGCCCGATGGGACCAAAATCACCCTTCATCTCTTCGCCGGGATTCAGGGTCTCATGGCCTCTTAATAAACGATGTTTACCTGCTTTGATGAATTACAGGCGCTGTCTTCGCCAGCCCTATGGGGAGAAAAGCCGGACTAGGTGCAACTGCCATTGTGGCCTCGAGGATGCTGCTTCGAAGCATATGCAGCTTCCAGGAATCATGGGGGCTGTTATAAAAAAGGGAGGGAGAAGAGAAAGAGAAAAGAAGGGAGGGGAAGTCAAACCCCTTTTCCCTAAGAAGAAAAGAAGAAAGGAAAAAAAAGGGAGAAGCAAAAATAGAGGAGAGAGAATTGGCGAGAGAGGGTTGTACGGCCATATCCGCCGACACCCGTGCTGAAAAAAGACTACCACTGTGGGATTGGTGTGGTGGAGCGAACCACTCATCCCCTCCTTGGGGGGGTGAGCGCTCTCCTGCGCTCCCACCTTGGCCTATTATGCAAAAAAAAAGAGAGAAGAAAAGAAAAGAAAAGACAAAAAGAAGAGTTGGCAAGCATCACCGGCCAAAAGAACAAGAAGAAGGACGGCATCCCGCCTGGCTCCAGGAGGCTCCAAGTCTGCGGTGCAATGACCCGGCCCGTTCCTCTTTCCTGCTGCCTCTATCCGACATAAGACGGCCCCTCGAGTGGCTGTTAAAAGACCCAACAAGCCGCGATTGTAGCTTGAGGAATTGCTGCCCACTGCGGGGAAGGCTTTATAGTAATGAGGCCAAGCACGGCCACCACTCCCTAAGAGAGCCTGCATATACCCCGCCACAGGGAATAAGAAGAAGAAATATACCCCGCCATGGGGGCATAAGATGCAAGAAAAGCTACACCCCGCCATGTGGGCATAGGAAGCAACAAAGAATTCACCCCGGCCCGGGGGCATAAGAAATAAAGAATACACCCCAGACTTAGGAGAATCTGAAGAAGAAACATAAACCCCGCACGGGGGCATGAGAAGCAAAAGATACAGCCCGCCTTGGGGGCATTTGAAGCAGGACAAACAATATTCCCCGGCTTAGGGGCGCATGAAGAAAGGAATGCACCCCGCTTAGGGGCACATAAGCATAAGAAGAAGAGACTGCCCCGGCCTGGGGTCATGAGAAGAAGCAGAGTTGCACCCCGGCTTAGGGGGCATATGAAGAGAAGTGTACCCCACCCTGGGGCATAAGAGGTAGAAGAATCAACCCCGACTCAGGGGTAACTGAAGAGAAATTCACCCCTGCCTCGGGAGGCACAAGAAGCAAGAATTCCACCCCCGCCATGAGGGCACAAGAAGCAACACCCCCGATTCGTGGGGGCATGCGGGATAAAGAATACACCCCGGCTTAGGGACATTAAAAAAAAACACATACACCCCCGCACGGGGGGCATAAGAAGCAAAAGATACACCCCGTGCCAGGGGCATATGAAGAGAGTACACTCCATCCCGGGGGCGTAAGAAGCGGAAGAAACACACTCCGCCATGGGGGATAAGAAGGAGGAAACATACTCCACCATGGGGGCACAAGAAGCAACAGCTGCACCCCAGCTCAAGGGCAGGTAAAGAGAAGTCCACCCCGGCTTAGGGGTATTTGAAGAAGAAACACACCCCGCCTGGGGGCATAGAAGCCGCAAAGAACACGCCTCGGCTCAGGGGCATTTGAAGAAGCTACATCCTGCCTTGGGAGCATAAGAAGAAAAGAGTCCACCCCATCTTAGGGGTATTTGAAGAAGAAACATACCCCACCTGGGGGCATAGAGGTCATAAAGAATACGTCCCGGCTTAGGGGTATTTGAAGAAGAAAGATACCCCGCCTCGAGGGACATTGCAAGCAGCGATACACCCACAGGAAGCAAACCACACCCCGCCATGGGGGCACATGAAGAGGATCCACCCTGACTCGGGGGTACATGAAGCAGCAAAGAATACACCTCGCCTTAGGGAAATCTGAAGAAGAAGCATACACCCCACCAACGGGGGCACAGGAGCCATCGAGAACACACCCCACTTTGGGTGCACAAGAAGCAAACATCCCCCAGCATGTCGGGGCAGAAGAAGAAGAATCCCCCCCCTCGGGGGCATAAAAAGCAAAGATATACCCGGTGCCCGGGGCATATGGAGAGAAAGACACCTCCCTTTGGGGGCACAACAAGCAACAAAGATACACCCTCGTGCCAGGGGCATATGAAGAGAATACACTCCATCCCGGGGGCATAAGAAGAATAGAGAATCCACCCCTGTCTGGGGGCATAAGAAGCGGAGGACACACCCCACCTTGGGTGCAAAGAAGCAAAAATCCTACCCTGTATAGGGGCGTATGAAACCAAAGAATACACCCTGGCTTAGGGGAATACAAAGAGAAATACACCCCACTCTGGGGCAGAGGAAGCGGAAGAATACACCCCGCCTTGGGGGCATATGAAGTCAAGAATCACACCCCCGTCTTGGGGGCATTTGAAGAAGAAGCATACCTCACCTCGAGGGCCTAGAAGCTATAAAGAACACGCCCCGACTCTGGGGCACATGAAGAGAAGTCCACCCCGGTCTAGGGGTATTTGAAGAAGAAACATACCCCGCCCGGGGGCATAGAAGCCATAAAGAATACGCTCCGACTTAGGGGTATTTGAAGAAGCTACATCCCGCCTTGGGAGCATAAGAAGAAAAGAGAATCCACCCCGGCTTAGGGGCATTTGAAGGAGTATACCCCCGGCTCGGAATCCATGAAGCAACATGCACCCCCCCGGGGGGGCATTTGAAGCAGAACAAACAACATCCCCCGGTTTAGGGGGGGTATGAAGAAAGGAATACACCCCGATATGGGGGGCATATAAGCAAAGAAGAAGAATTCACCCCGCCTCGGGGGCATAAGAAGCAAGAGTCATACCCCGCCTCAGGGGCAGCAATACACTCCACTCTGGGGGCACTAGAAGCAGAATACACCCCGTACCGGGGCCATGTGAAGGGAAATATACCTCGCTCTGGGGCACCAAAAAGTAGCAATTACACCCTACCTTGGGTGCACAAGAAGCAAACATCCCCCAGTGTGTCGGGGCGGAAGAAGAAGAATTCCCCCCGCTTTAGGGCATAAGAAGCAAAGATATACCCGCTCAGGGGCACATGAAGAGAATACATCCCGGCTTCGGGGCATTTGACAAAGAATTCACCCCGCGCTGGGGGCATAAAGAGCAAAAGAATACACCCCGGCTTGGGGATATTTGAAGAAGAGACACACCCCATCCGGGGGCATAGAAGTCGTGAAGAATGCACGCCGCCTTGTGGGGGCACAGAAGCAAAGAGACAGACATCCCGCTCTAGGGGGTATGTAAAGAGAAATGTGACCAACCTTACGGGGTAGAAGAAGCAGAACCTACCCCGGCCCAGGGGCATAAGAGGTAAAAAAACACACCCCGCCTGGGGGCACACAAAGGAAGAAACCCACCCCCGCTCTGGGGGCATATGAGACAAAACTATACCCCAGTTTAGGGGCATTTGAAGAAGGAATATACCCCGTCATGGGGGCATGAGGAGCAAAGACTATACCCCGCCTGGGGGCACACAGAGAAAGAACACACCCCCGCCTTATGGGGGCATCAGAAGCAAGGACTCCACCCCGCCTCAGAGGGCGTAAGAAGCGAAAGATATACCCCACCATGGGGGCACAAGAAGTAAAACACACCCCACCTTGGGGGCGTAAGAAGCCGAGGACATACCCCGCCATGGGGGCATTAGAAGCAGAATGCATCCCCGCCCCAGGGGCATATGAAGTAACATACACCTCGCCTCGGCAGCATATGAGGCAAGAAGCACACCCCGACTTAGGGGCACTCGAAGAGAAACATACCCCGCTCGGGGGCATAAGAAGCAAGGAATTTACACCCCATATATGGGCACAGAAGCCATGAGAAACACACCCCGCCTGGGGGCACAGAAGAAAAGCTACACCCCAACCTGGGGCATGTTAAGAGAAAAAAAAACACCCTAGTCCGGGGGCATCAATGAGAAAGGGAGAGCAGAACAAAGAATAGTCACGAGGCAAGCATGGTCTTTGCACCCGCCTCTCCACACACAAAAAAGAAGAGAAAAAATATTTATGAGGTAAACTTTTACCTCCGACCTCCAGCCATCCAACAAATAGAAACCAATAAACCTTCCGCCAACGGGGCGTTAAACCGGAAAATATCCAGCCATCGGGGCTTCAAGTCGAGAGATATCCAGCCATCGGGGCTTCAAGTCGAGAGATATCCAGCCATCGGGGCTTCAAGCCGATAGATATCCAGCCATCGGGGCTTCAAGCCAACAGATACTCAGCCATCGGGGCTTCAAGCCGACAGATATTAAGCCATCGGGGCTTCAAGTCGACAGATACTCAGCCATCGGGGCTTCAAGCCGATAGATATTCAGCCATCGGGGCTTCAAGCCGACAGATATTCAGCCATCGGGACTTCAAGCCGACAGATACTCAGCCATCGGGGCTTCAAGACGATAGATATTCAGCCATCGAGGCTTCAAGCCGACAGATATTTAGCCATCGGGACTTCAATCCGATAGATATTCAGCCATCGGGGCGTTAAACCGACAAAACCTTCTGCCGACGGGGCGTTAAACCGACTAAACCTTTCGCAGATGGGGCGTTGAGCCGACTAAACCTTTCGCCGACGGGGCGTTAAACCGACTGAACCTTCCGCCGACGGGGCATTAAACCGACTAAACCTTCCGTCAACGGGGTGTTGAGCCGACTAAACCTTTCGCTGACGGGGCGTTAAACCGACTGAACCTTCCGCTGACGGGACGTTAAACTGACTAAACCTTCCACCGACGGGGCGTTAAACTGACTAGACCTTCCGCCGACGGGGCGTTAAACCGACTAGACCTTCCTCTGATGGGGCGCTAAACCAACTAGACCTTCCGCCGACGGGGCGCTAAACCAACTAGACCTTCTGTCGACGGGACGCTAAATCGACCAACTTTCAGCCATCGGGACTTCAAGCCGACAGCTACCCCTTCATCGGCCTTCGGGCTGACAGCTATATAATCATCGACAAGAAAAACATCAAGCAAATGGAAATAAATAAGGATAGCAGCGAATGATAGTCAATTAAACGGCAAGAAAAACGCAAGGACTAGAATGGACAGAACCATAGCATAATCTTATGAATTGGCCGAACAAGCACGCAAGTATAGCAAGTCATGTGAGATCATAAAATTTATGTGGAGATGAATGTCATAGACACACGCTAGCAAGTACTCGGTGCAATGCCACACCTTGTCATTACAAACTCTCCGGGACACAAGTACTTTCGGGCGCTCCTCCCAAGACCAGACCGGGCCCTTTATGATGCGTTGGCATTGATTAGTGGATCCAAGATCCCAAGATATCTAGAAATTCATTAGAATCGGCCAAGAATTCCAAGGCTATGTTTATGTAACTTATCTCTAAGATCAAGCAAGTTTAAGATGAGAAGTCATAGGAATATGACTTGGAAGTCAAAGTTCATGAAAAATAATCATGAATCAAGGCAAGCTTTCGCAGTCCAAGGCCATCCTTGGCACGATTGCTACAACACATACAAACCATGAAAACCATGCTCTGCCTCAATGGTGGGGACACCGGGCCCACTACCGGACCCACTACTCGAAACCGACGCCGCACCGCCCCGACCGCATCGAGCTTGTGGCTCGGAGACTCATTTGAAGACTCGGCGTCCTGAGTACGTATGTATTGCATATGTGTGCATGTATTGTGTGTAATTTACTATGGTGGTATTTGTATTATTAAACCACCAAAATCAAAGTATTTTATTTTATTTGGTCCAATTCAAATATTGGTAGGTGGCTTTTGTTTTATTAGGCTAGGGTATAAATACTATTAGTGAAGATTGAGAGTATGAATGTTATAGCATTTTCCTATATAAAGGGGGGTAAGGTGTAAGGTTTACATATGAATGAATGAAAGAATCCTACGTGAAGGAGCTTCTCCTTTTGCCACCCTCCCTTTCCTCTTAGCTTTCTTGTGAGTTTTGAGCGTCACCCGGTGAGAGACCGTTCGGTGTGAGGTCGAGCTACGCGAGACAGTGGTTATCCATCATGTTCGTGATATCGGGGTGCCGTCAATCCTTCCTTGGACGCCGACCGCGTCAAATTTGGTATCAGAGCCCAACAACGGCGCCTCCATCAACCTCGACGTCCCCGTCGTCTTCCCCCCTTTCTTTTGGTTGTCGGAAGTAAAAAAAAAGGAAAAAGGAGAGAGAAAGGAGCTCTCTCGGTTGGGAGAGAGAGAAAAGAAAAAAAAAGAAAAAGAAAAGAAGGAAGTTCTCTCGGTTGAGAGAGAGAAAAGGGAAAAAGAAGAAAAAAAAATTTTGTTGTTTGCGTGGCCGGGCCTCGTTGCCCGTGCCATCCTTCAAAAAAACCTGTTGGCCGCAACGGTTGCCGCGACCCCTGCACCCATCGCTGCTCGGCCGCGCGCCCATGCCGCGTGCACAACCGCCCGCGCCCGCGAGCGCGCCCGGCTGCACCCGCCCGACCACCAGAGCCCCCTGAGCCCGTGTGGGAGCCTGCCCGCGCCCGCGAGCACACCAGCCCGCGCCTGCGAGCGCTCCCGCCCGCGCCCGCAGCGCCCACCCGCGCCCGTCCGGCCGCCAGAGCCTGCCCGCGCCGCAGCGGCTGCCCGCTCCGACCTACCGCCCAGCGCGCCGCACCACGCGTCCGCGTGTGCCACGTGCCCAGCTGCGCCCGCGTGCGCTCACGCCCAGCAGCCTGCCTTTGTTGGCCACCTGCCAACCTTGACCACCGACTGTGTTGACCCCTGCGTTCCAGCCGTGACTTGCGCAGGAGGAACGGGAGAGGTTTGAAGATTGAATATATATATCATTTGGTTGAACTATTGGTTGTGGCATACAAGTCCACAACGACGGCCCGGCCGATGCCAGATTCGCCCGGTCGTCGATAGCCGGTCCGTAATTTACGGAGTGTGAGTGTCCGAAAGTCTCCCTACGTGGAGGAAGTTTAAATTATTTGTTCCCCTGCACAGGAAAATTTTTAATTACACGGTTTTGTAATAATTATATCCTCCCTGCGTGGAGTGAATTTGTTGTAACCGCCCAAGCTTCGTCGACGCCATGCGGGCACACACGTTCCCGCTCGCCTCCGTCTCCGATCGGAGCTGGACTTTTCAGTCTAGCTAGGTACGTGCTCCCCTCACTTGCTTATTTAGTATCCTTATCAATTGCCGCGCGACGAAGAGAGAGAGAGCCTGATCCATGCAGCCTGTCTCTTAAGTGCATCGCTGTGGACGGAGAGAGAGAGCTTGTATGCACCTATCCTTTTAGCCCTAGAACTGCCGCATTAGGACACCCTAATTGTCAGGAGGTAGTTCCACAACTACTATGCCTACGGGCAAGCAACACTCCCTGACCGGTACCTTCGAATTGACCCTTTGCCTATTAGCCAACAAGGTCCGAACCTTGCTAATCTTTGGTCTAAGGTTGCATCATTTAGGTCCGAGCTCGTGCATGCCACGTTGGTCTAGGAATTCATCGGGCCGTATAGAGCGCAGTTTAACCTTACAACCACCCATGAATCAGGATAGCATGGATGCCATGTTAGCCCAGCTCGAACAACATCTTATGGCCCAAATTGAAAGATCTATAGGCCAATTGCGAGCGGAGCTAGGTGAGAGGATCTGAGCCTTAAAGGATCACGTGAGGAAAGAGGAAGGGACGTTGAATGGCCGCGGCGATCCCGTAGCCAACCCTAGGGAAGAGGGAGACCAAGCCCGCCAGAATCAGGCTCCTCAAGGTAGAGAGCAAGAGGATCGTGCGCCCCGAGGGAGAGACCACGGCGATGAGGATATCATCCTCCGGAACGTCAAGATCGACGCTCCGAGTTTTGATGGGTCCCTAAACCCCGCTACATACCTTGATTGGGAGACCGGGATGGATCAATATTTTGACTGGCATCACCGCATGACCCCTGCCACAAGGGTGAGGTTTGCCAAAATGAAACTCCTAGGTCAAGCCAAGACCTACTGGTGCAACATTGAAAATCTCCTAGCAAGGAGACGAGAGGAGCCCATAAACACGTGAGAAGAAATGAAGGAGAAACTAAGGGAGAAGTATCTGCCACCCTCCTACCATCAGCGTCTTTTAGACCAATGGTAGAAACTCACCCAAGATGGAAAGTCCGTGGACGAGTACATCGCCAAATTTGATGAATTCTTCCTTCGAAGTCGAGTCATGGAGGATGCCTCCGTCACCCTCTCATGGTTTAGGGATGGCCTACACGAGAGCATACAGCGGGAGCTATTTCTATGAGAGGTTAACACCCTCGAGCACGCCTACCAGGTTGCTCAAGATGTTGAGCGGTTTCAAAGGGTGGTCCCACTTCGTGTCCCCACCTACCGCCAACCCGAGTCCCGAAACCCCATGGTCCGCTACTCTGAGAGGCCTGGCCCCTCCACTTCCTATGTCCCTACTGCAACCCCACTCCGGGCCGTTTCCCCAACTGTTCCTTTCATAAGGAACCCCTTACCTGCACCCACTGCTGTGCCCAGGCTGGAGTACACTCCACCAACTGATAGGAGGGATGACAAGGGAAAGGGAGCCATCCCGAGCACCTCCCAACCAGTCCCTATCTCGGGAATTCGTTGCTTTAGGTGCCATAACCTAGGGCATGCTGCCACCAATTGCCCCACCCGAGCCTTGGTCATCACCGACCCCCAGCCTGTGGAGCCTCCACCTCAGGAAGGAGAAGACATTGAGAGATATATGGCCGATCCTGATCTCATCGCCCAATTTGAGGAAATAGATGCAGGGTATGATGGAACACATGTCGAGTACATGCAAGTGGGAGATATTATCGAGAGCTCTAATCAGGGAAGACTTGGTGTAGTTCGCTGCATCTTAACGGCACCCCCAGGAGGACGACTGGTGTCGAACCTCTATCTTCCAAACATACATCATGGTGAAATCCTAACCCTGTAAGGTGATCTTTGACAACGGGAGCTGTATCAATACAGTCTCTTCAAACTTTGTCTCCCGCCTAGGTCTACCTACACACCCTCATCCTAGGCCGTACAATGTGGCTTGGGTTGACGACACATCTATCCGGTCACCACTACATGTGTCATTCTCATCCAATTCCAGTCCTACCAAGGACAGATCTTATGCGATGTAGTACCTATGAAGGTCGGTAGCATCATCCTAGGACGACTGTGGATCTATGATGTAGATCTTACTACATTTGGTCGGTCCAATCAGTGTTCCTTCTCACACAATGAGAAGAAGATATAGCTGTACCCGGCACCCCCAAAGGTGACCCCGAGAAAGAGTTCCACCTCCACCCCCACTGGAACCCCTAAGGTTCAGGAGAGTCCCCGAACTCCCAATGAAGGGAAACTCCTCATTCCCTCTCCTTCCGCACCTATCACACCCATTCCCAAGGCCCCTAAGGTTGGTCACAACCTAGTTAGGCGTCTTAACTTCATCAGTGTCCGAGAGCTAAATAGAGAGGTTGCCGAGGGTGCCCCTGTTTTGGATGTTATCGTCACCATCACACCAGAGTAGTCCCGAGTCTCAGGCCCACCTGAAGTTCAGGCAATCATGTAGGACTTCCAGGATATTTTCCCTGAGGACTTACCCTCTAGACTCCCTCCCATGCGTGATGTACAACACGTTATTGACCTTGTCCCTGGGTCCACCCTACCCAACCTTCCCCATTACCGACTGAACCCCAAGGAGCATGCTGAGCTCCAAAGAATTATCGATGACCTTATCCAAAAGGGTTTCCTCAGGGTGAGCAAGAGCCCATGTGCTGTCCCTGCCTTGCTCACACCCAAGAAAGATGGCACCTGGCGGATGTGTGTTGACAGCCGCGCCACCAACAAAATCACTGTCAAGTATAGATTTCCAATTCCCCGTCTTGATGACATGCTTGACATGATGAGTGGAGCCACCATCTTTTCCAAAATTGACTTGAAAAGTGACTACCACCAGGTCCGAATCTGACCAGGGGATGAGTGGAAGACAGCCTTCAAAATAAAAGAAGGTCTGTATGAGTGGCTTGTCATGCATGTTTGGGCTATCCAATGCCCCCAGCACTTTCATGAGGCTTATGACAGAAGTCCTTCGTCCTCTCATTGGTCGCTTTGTTGTCGTCTACTTTGACGACATTCTCATCTATAGCCACAACCCTCAGGACCACATCCAACATTTGAGGGAAGTCTGCGAGACTTTGAGGAGAGAAACCATGTATGCCAACCTTAAGAAATGTGAATTCATGACGGATCGGGTCACTTTTCTCGGATTTGTGGTTTCCAGCCAATGAGTGTCTGTGGACCAATTCAAGGTCTAAGCCTTAGTAGATTGGCCAGAGCCCCAGATCGTCCATGACGTTTGAAATTTCCACGGGCTAGCCACTTTTTATAGACGCTTCATTAAGATCTTCAGCACCATTATGGCACCCATTACGGATTACATCTGTAAAGGGAATTTTGAGTGGACCAAAGCCGCCTCCCAGGCTTTTCTTGCCATAAAGGAGCTTATGACCAAAGCCCCTATCCTCCGCTTGCCAGACTTTTCCAAAGTCTTTGAGATATTCTGTGATGCATCTGGCGTAGGTATAGGTGGAGTGCTTAGCCAAGAAAGTCACCATGTGACTTATTTCAGTGAAAAGCTTTTTGATGCAAAGCTTCTATACTCCACATGTGATAAGGAGTTCTATGCTGTGGTCTAAGCCCTCAAACACTGGAGACACTATCTCTTACCTCAAGAGTTTATCTTATATTCGGACCACGAGGCTTTGAAATTCCTTAGCTCTCAGAAGGGCTTAAACCCAAGGCATGGTCGGTGGGTAGAATTCCTCTATTATTTCACATTTGTCCTAAAACATAAGACTGGAAAAAAAAATAAGGTGGCCGACGCCTTGAGTCGAAGGGTCTCCTTTCTTTCCACTGTTCGGGTAGAGGTCACTGGATTTGACCGCATGAAGGAACTCTATGGAGAGTGTCTTGACTTTGGCCCTGCCTACTCTACCTTGTCTACTGGATCCTCGACCACCTTTGCTGACTATCTACTCCAGGATGGTTTTCTTTTTCGAGGACAGCAACTCTGTGTCCCGAGGACTTCTGTACTGGACTTCCTAATTTGGAAAATACATGCTGGAGGTCTTGCTGGTCACTTTGGATGAAATAAGACCATCCATTCTGTGGAGGAGCATTTCTATTGGCCTGGCCTGAAGAAAGATGTGGCCAAAATTGTAGCCCAGTGTAGGAAATGCACAATGGCCAAACAGGTCAAACAGATCACTGGTCTCTACACTCCTCTCCCCATTCCTGATAGACCGTGGGTTGATGTGAGCATGGATTTTATCCTTGGATTACCACGCACTACTCACAAACATGACTCCATCTTCGTGGTCGTTGATAGGTTCTCTAAGATGGCCCATGTCATTGCATGTTCCAAAAATATCAGATGCATCTAGAGTAGCCCACATATTCTTTGATGAAGTTATGCGTCTGTATGGTCTCCCCCAAACCATAGTGTCTGACCGAGATGTCCGGTTCACTAGTTACTTTTGGATGACACTGTGGCACCTAGTTGGCACTAAGCTGAACTTTTCCACTGCTTATCACCCCCAAACCGATGGGCAAACCGAGATTGTCAATAGGAGTTTAGGGAATCTATTGAGGTGTCTCGTAGGGGATCATTCTGGCACTTGGGATCTCCTTTTGCCCAGAATTGAATTTGCATACAATAGCTCTGTCAATAGGTCCATAGGTATGAGTCTATTTAAGGTCGTGCATGGATACAAACCTAGGAAACCTGTGGATCTCATTCCCCTTCCCCTCGAGTCTAGAACATCCAAATTAGCTGAAGAATTTGCACAGCTGGTGCGGACACCCGAGCAGTTGAGCGGCACGACACGCCGAGCCACCGGTACCGCACACGGAGCACGACTCGAGCCACCTCCACGTCCATCTGGCTCGGAGACAGCCTGGAGACTCCGCCTTGAGCCTCCCCATTTATCATATTTAGTTAGCCTTTATGTGTGTGTAATTTGTGTTTATTTCATTATATTCGGTTTGCTATTTTGATTGTAAGAGGGGCTTATGTACAATTTGGACCCCGTGGGCCCCACGGGCCCCCCAGGCCCCTCCCATTGATCCACCTCAGCCATAGGGCCCCATGTGGGGTTGGTCAATATCCTATGTGGACATCTAGAAGCCTTGGACTAGTCAATTGTCTACATGGGGGACAAGGGACCAAAATGGTCAACAATTCCACCAACCTTCCACCTACCATGTCCCCCTAGCCATTCTAGTCAATAGGCCGCCCCCTTCCTTGTATTTTTTTATTTTAATTTGTGTGGATGGTCACATGCTATCCCTGCCCTCCATCTCACACGCCTAGATCCAACGGTTGAGGGTTGATTAAACATATGACATATATATGCTTGTAATTTTCAATTTTGAAGAATTAATGCATTCATTTGGAAGAAAATACCTTGGAGCTCTAGCTTGGTGCGCCCCTCCCTCTCCCCTTGAAGCTGTGAAGGCTTCCTTCTGGTGGTGAGACTCCACCCTATCAGTTCTGGTCGCCGCCGCCACCGCCACGAGCCGCCACCGCACCGCCACCGCCATCAACGAAGTTCTGCCTGCGCAGTACCACAGCAGCTTCCACGAAATTCAACCATCAACCACGAGCTCAGATCGACCTGGAAATTTTACTGGAGGTTCCAAAGGCGGTCAACGGCCATTTACAGGAAACTCATATGCTGATCTGATATTTCGGGAGCTGTGCAACAGAGGATTGAAAAATAGTTAAAGCCCAGGTCCGCAGAGGTTCAGAAGATTCCACTGGCCCTAGGTTGAAGGATTTTGAATCCTCTTTCCAACGGCGCTGGTTTCATCACATTCCGACGACGGGGCTGATCGTAGTGGCCGTTTTCGCTGGAGAGCGCGCTGCTAAAACAGCAACCTCAGCTCGTGGACAGCAACTTCAAAGCTTGGGAATCGGGACCGATCGACCCCCGATCGGTGTTCCCGGCCGACCACCGTCCGTGGAGGCGCGCCACCAGGGGTCCCCATCATAGTGGGTCCCACCCCCGCAGATCCGGAGGACAGTGCCATCCGTGGGCCCCGCGGGCCCGCAGAACCCGCCGTTCGGAAAGCACGAAAATGCGGTGTTCGGCACCACCGGGCGACATCAAGATGCTGCCCGTCAACCCAATTCACGTGATTCCAGGGCCCCGCATGTGACCTTTTACCTCCCTGCGTGGAGTGGGTCAAATCATTGTACTGCTGTAAAATTGTGTTAACCGGGGGTCCGTGATTGGCCGGGGTTGTCTTCGCCACGCCGGGTGCGTGGAGGTAATGGTCCGAACCTCTTGGCGTTCATTTGCTTAGCTAGTATACGGTCTTTTGCCGCTGTCAAGAGTGTAGGTACTAGCCCGTGTGTCCATGTCATCGCTGTGAGAGTGAGAGTGACCCGTCCCGTGACTCGATCCGAGTCCGGAAGTTGAGTCGGACTACCCTTGACCTCCGCCGGTTCCTTAACCGCGCACGGTCCGCGCTTTCCCTCGCTTGGGATGACGAGTGAGCTTCCACTTATGTTAGCGACGTTTTGCCACTAGGAGCTCGTAGTGTCGGGCTTAGTGTCTCCCTGGTGTGTGCTGCTGGTCGCGTCTTCATCTAGAGTCCGAGGGTGGCACCTAATAGTGTCGTCTCCCGTGTCCGTCCCGCATCAGTTTGGTATCAGAGCGAGTCGAGTCTAGGTAGTCGTTACATGAGTCTTGCATAGTCTAAGGTTACCCCACACACACCTTCACTCGGTATATCAAAAGGTGTTGTCCGATCGTTAGGTTACGCCTATCGGGAAGACCGCACACTTGTGCGAGTGACCTTCGGGTCGATTATCTCCGCCGCGTACCGAGTCTTGGTCGTGTCTAGGGTGTAGTCG
This sequence comes from Amorphophallus konjac, assembly GCA_022559845.1. Taxonomy (NCBI): domain Eukaryota; kingdom Viridiplantae; phylum Streptophyta; class Magnoliopsida; order Alismatales; family Araceae; genus Amorphophallus; species Amorphophallus konjac. The sequence goes on along the minus strand of JAHNEJ010002690.1, from coordinate 105,986 downwards.
AGTCTCATTCTTTTCAAAACAAAAAAAAGGGTGTTTTAAATTACATTATTTTCAAAACAAAAAAAAGGGTGTGTTTTCAAATTACATTTAGGTCTAGGTGCATTAGTCGGTGTTTGCATTAGTTAGTGCATTCCAACCTTGCATAGCCGGTCTAGTGTAGTGTCCAAGTGTCGGCATGTCCAACATATAGTTCCCCCCCAATTTCCCATGGATTCCCAATCACCCGGGCAATATGGCCGTTGGTCCACCCATGGGCTTGGCAACCACCCACTCCACTTCCGTAGGCCCGAAGCCTCGGATTTTTATGGCTCCAATGGCCCGGGCGACTACCTCAAGTGGGAGGCCGCCATGGACACATACTTTGATTGTTATACTATGTCCGGGGCAATGCAATTCTCTTTCTCCAAAGAGCGGCTTCTTCATGAGGCTGCCGAAAAGTGGGATTACATCGAAAGAATGAGAGAGGTTAGGGGGCAATGGCCCATCGAGTCATGGTGGGACATGAAGAGAGAGCTTAGGAAGGTCTACGTGCCCCAACCGGTCACCTCCAACCAGCCCCATCAAATCACTTCCAACCCAGTGAGTCCTAGTCGGAGGCAAAGAGCCCCACACGTAGATGAGCCAAGACCCACTCCTAGGACGGTTGACTACGGGCGAGTCCACCATGATATCCCTATTCCAACCCACTCCATTGCCGAACTTATGCAAATGATTTTGGACCGGTTGGATGGGGTGGATAGGACACGTACTCCTAGTGATGTACTCCAACCCGAGCCTAAGGAGGTCATCGCCGGTAGTCTTAACCCGGCCCCATCAACGGAGTCCCCAAGCCCTCTCCCCATCATAGTGGATCCTCTTCTCCCACCCACGAGAGCCCCATTGCCTACACCCCCTGTCCGTCAGGAGTATAAGGGTAGGGACCCACTTATCAGGGAGCGTAGTGGGTCACGACAGTAGTGTTATCGCTGCCAGGGGTTCGGCCACTACGCCGGACAATGTCCCACTCGGACATCTCTAGCCATAAGGGACAAAAGGGTTGGAGAAGCCCCACTCTCCGATCTTTATTCTAAGCCACCTCAGCCCGAGCCACCCGTGTTTCTAACGGGTATGCTTGTCATAGCCGAGCCACTTCTTAGCTGGCTCAAGAAGGGCTTGGTCCCACTTCCCTTCCCATCTATGGACCCTATCCTACCTCTGGTGCCAATCAATTCATTTCATACCACTTTCCGGTCTAGTCACTATGTGGATACATTGGATGACCTTCTTAAAGGGTTAGACCGGCAGTGGACATTTACGCACTTGTTGGCTCCAGGCTTCGACCGGCCCACCGGTCGTAGTTTCACTCATCTCGCTTTAGGGTCCATCACCTCTGTGTACACCGTGGGTCATGTTACCACGGAGGTTCTTCTACTCCTCCCTATGCCGGCCGAGTCCGACTTCATTCCCCTTTGCCCAATGGAGGAATCTTACTTTCTACCTATGACTGTCGTCCCATCTCTCACAATGAATGAAGGTGATCATTTACACCTCCAAGATTTCAAATGTGGGACAGTGATTTGTGGAAGCCTACTCCGAGGGGTCATACCTTCTTTGATCCCTTCGACCCATTCTCTTGTGGACCCCGTGACCCACCATATTTACTCCTCATTTTCGAGAGAGTCCACCATCATACCCCCACAGTCTCATCTCCCTTCATGGATGAAGGAGATCAACAACACCTTCTAGACCTCCACACAAGGGATCTTGAGATGAGGGAATCCATATCGAGGGGTCACACATTCTTTGATCCCTTCGATCCCTTTCTTAGTGGGCCCCTTGGTACACAATCTCCATTCCACTTCTTTAGGGGAGGTCACCATTATACCCCTCCCCCATGGACCGGGCCATCGGCACCCACCGAGTCCGTTCACGGGCGAGAGACACCCGACCCTCCTGTTCCACCCAAACCTCCCAAATCCAAAGGACCGTCTTATGGTTGTACCGACATTCAGTCACACTTAGGGTATGCATGGCACACGTTCGGATGTCCTGGACCACCTTGCATATGATTGGGTCGAACTAACATTAGGTTTGTTTAGGGTCGTGTGTGCATCCGTGTGTTTCTTTTCTTTTGCTAAGCATGTTAGGTCGTGTGTGCATCTGTGTTTCTTTTTTTTTTGCTAATCATGTTAGGAGTCTGCATGACGATGTCCGTCGTCACAGTTGAGGCTAGTAATGCACGGTACAAGGAGTTAGCCGATGCCCACCGACACCACCGAGAGTTCCACGAGGGTGAATACGTCATGATCAGGGTAAGACCTGAACGGTTTCCCTCTGGAACCGTTAAGAAGTTGCAAGCTCGCGGAGCCGGTCCCTTTAATTAGACTGTTGAAACGCGTTGGATCCAATGCGTATGTTGTGGACCTGCCCGAGGAATATGGTATAAGCTCTACCTTCAATGTATCGGATCTTGTTGCATATAGGGACCCAGCGGTGATCCCTAGTGAGCCTTTTGAGCCATCTCCTCCCCTTGAGAGTGATCTCACACCTGAGTGTCCACTTCCACCTCCAGCCCCTTTTTCACGGCAGCGTGAGCATATAGATCGTATACTGGACGAGCAAGTGACAGTTACCAGGAGTGGATCTTACCCGCGCTACCTAGTGCGATGGAGAGGACGGACCCCTACTGAGGACACATGAATCACACATGGCGAGTTGCAGCAGATCGATCCGGACCTTTTGGAGCGATACAGGAGCGATGCAGACCCTTACTCGACAGGGTCGAGTTTCTCCCACCCGGGGAGAATTGGTGCGGACACCCGAGCAGTTGAGCGGCGCGACACGCCGAGCCACCGGTACCGCACACGGAGCATGACTCGAGCCATCTCAGCGTACATCTGGCTCGGAGACAGCCTGGAGACTCCGCCTTGAGCCTCCCCATTTATCATATTTAGTTAGCCTTTATGTGTGTGTAATTTATGTTTATTTCATTGTATTCGGTTTGCTATTTTGATTGTAAGAGGGGCTTATGTACAATTTGGACCCCGTGGGCCCCACGGGCCCCCCAGGCCCCTCCCATTGATCCACCTCAGCCATAGGGCCCCATGTGGGGTTGGTCAATATCCTATGTGGACATCTAGAAGCCTTGGACTAGTCAATTGTCCACATGGGGGACAAGGGACCAAAATGGTCAACAATTCCACCAACCTTCCACCTACCATGTCCCCCTAGCCATTCTAGTCAATAGGCCGCCCCCTTCCTTGTATTTTTTTATTTTAATTTGTGTGGATGGTCACATGCTATCCCAGCCCTCCATCTCACACGCCTAGATCCAACGGTTGAGGGTTGATTAGACATATGACCTATATATGCTTGTAATTTTCAATTTTGAAGAATTAATGCATTCATTTGGAAGAAAATACCTTGGAGCTCTAGCTTGGTGCGCCCCTCCCTCTCCCCTTGAAGCTGTGAAGGCTCCTTCTGGTGGTGAGACTCCACCCTATCAGTTCCGGTCGCCGCCGCCACCGCCACGAGCCGCCACCGCACCGCCACCGCCATCAACGAAGTTCTGCCTGCGCAGTACCACAGCAGCTTCCACGAAATTCAACCATCAACCACGAGCTCAGATCGACCTGGGAATTTTACTGGAGGTTCCAGAGGCGGTCAACGGCCATTTACAGGAAACTCATATGCTGATCTGATATTTCGGGAGCTGTGCAACAGAGGATTGAAAAATAGTTAAAGCCCAGGTCCGCAGAGGTTCAGAAGATTCCACTGGCCCTAGGTTGAAGGATTTTGAATCCTCTTTCCAACGGCGCTGGTTTCATCGCATTCCGACGACGGGGCTGATCGCAGCGGCCGTTTTCGCCGGAGCGCGCGCTGCTAAAACAGCAACCTCAGCTCGTGGACAACAACTTCAAAGCTTGGGAATCGGGACCGATCGACCCCCGATCGGTGTTCCCGGCCGACCGCCGTCCTTGGAGGCGCGCCACCAGGGGTCCCCATCATAGTGGGTCCCACCCCCGCAGATCCGGAGGACAGCGCCATCCGTGGGCCCCTCGGGCCCGCAGAACCCGCCATTCGGAAAGCACGAAAACGCGGTGTTCGGCACCGCCGGGCGACATCAAGATGCTGCCCGTCAACCCAATTCGCGTGATTCCCGGGCCCCGCATGTGACCTTTTACCTCCATGCGTGGAGTGGGTCAAATTATTGTACTGCTGTAAAATTGTGTTAACCGGGGGTCCGTGATTGGCCGGGGTTGTCTTCGCCACGCCGGGTGCGTGGAGGTAATGGTCCGAACCTCTTGGCGTTCATTTGCTTAGCTAGTATACGGTCTTTTGCCGCTGTCGAGAGTGTAGGTACTAGCCCGTGTGTCCATGTCACCGCTGTGAGAGTGAGAGTGACCCGTCCCGTGACTCGATCCGAGTCCGGAAGTTGAGTCGGACTACCCTTGACCTCCGCCGGTTCCTTAACCGCGCACGGTCCGCGCTTTCCCTCGCTTGGGACGACGAGTGAGCTTCCACTTCTGTTAGCGACGTTTTGCCACTAGGAGCTCGTAGTGTCGGGCTTAGTGTCTCCCTGGTGTGTGCTGTTGGTCGCGTCTTCATCTAGAGTCCGAGGGTGGCACTTAATAGTGTCGTCTCCCGTGTCCGTCCCGCATCAACAGCATGTCAAAAGTCTGCATGAGTCAATTAGCAAGCAAATAAACCTCAGTGATGAGACATATAAACGGTTGGCTGATTCGCATAGACGTCACTATAAATTTTAAGAAGGTGACTTGGTTATGGTCCGGGTTCGACCCGAACGACTCCCCTCGGGCGCCGTTAAAAAGTTGCAAGCCCGTAGTGATGGTCCCTTCTCAATACTACGGAAGATTGGCTCCAATGCTTATGTTGTGAACTTACCTCCCGCATATGGGATTATCTCTACCTTTAATGTGGCAGACCTAGTGGCCTACAAGGAACCCATAGCGATTCCTAGTGACCATTTCGAGCCTTCTCCTCCCATTAAGAGTGAGCCCACCCCTGTGCGTCCCACAGCCTCGAGAGCACCGCGCGAGTAAATTGAGAGGATACTGGATGAGCAAGTAACAGCTACACGGAGCCGGGTGTATCAGCGTTACCTTGTCCGCTGGTGGGACTATCCACCTTCTGATGATTCCTGAATTAGCCGGGAAGATCTCCAGCGCCTCAATCCAGCTCTGCTGGAGCACTACCACAGCAGTGTCCCCCCTTACTCGACGGAGTCGAGTTCCAGCCGTCCCGGAAGGGTTGGTTGGGACACCGGGCCCACTACCAGACTCACTACTCGGAGCCGACGCCGCACCGCCCCGACCGCACCGAGCTTGTGGCTCAGAGACTCATTTGAAGACTCGGCGTCCTGAGTACGTATGTATTGCGTATGTGTGTATGTATTGTGTGTATTTTACTATGGTGGTATTTGTATTATTAAACCACCAAAGTTAAAGTATTTTATTTTATTTGGTCCAAGTCAAATATTGGTAGGTGACTTTTGTTTTATTAGGCTAGGTTATAAATGCTATTAGTGAAGATTGAGGGTATGAATGTTATAGCCTTTTCCTATATAAAGGGGCTAAGGTGTAAGGTTTACATATGAATGACTGAAAGAATCCTACGTAAAGGAGCTTCTCCTTTTGCCACCCTCCCTTCCCTCTTAGCTTCCTTGTGAGTTTTGAGTGTCGCCCGGTGAGAGACCGTCTGGTGTGAGGCCGAGCTGCGCGAGGCAGTGGTTATCCATCCTGTTCGTGATATCGGGGTGCCATCGATCCTTCCTCCGACGCTGACCGCGTCACTCAAGGGTTGCAGTCATACTCAGACCGCTAGAAAGGAGTTAACGGTCCAACTTGGACCACTTATCAGGTTGGGTATAGCAAGGCGGTTCAGTCGACTCAATCGGGTCCTCGATCAGCCTGAGGTAGGGTGGGATCGAACCAGGGTCCAGCCCACACAACCTAGGTTGATAGAGGGGACTTAGGTCGACTTGATCAAGGTAGGGTCGACTTGGAACAAAAATAAGTCGACTAATCAATTCGGCACACAGCCAGGTCAGAGGGTACCTAACGGTCTAGCCAGGGCCGCTAATGAGCCTTAGCAGTCCCAGGAGGGGCCGCTAGCAGGTCGAACAGAGCATTAGTCCCTATTTTGGGCTGCCCAAAACGCGAGTCATGCAAGTCGGTGGGTTCAGGTCTGGTGGTACAACCTACCCGGCGTCCTAATAGGAATCCCAGGCTCGCGGGGACTAACGGAGGTCTCATAATAGTGGTCCTAGTCGACGGAAGGAGTATCCGGCGGAGAGTCCCAACTATTACAAAATTGAGGCTAGAAAACATGGAAAATAAGAACGCTGCGGTCAGTCAATACCACCGGAGTGGCATGACTGTCAAACAATCTTAATATTTAGCAATTCAACAGCAATAAAGTAGCAATTAAATGAAATCATGGACAATTGGATTGACTACTCATTTGGCATTTGAAAGAAGTCTATTGATAAGTCATGATATGAAGGAATTAAGATATTTATTTCAGCAACTATGATTAATATAAGCAACTTGTACTTAAATGTTCCACATAACCCTAGTCATTAGGTGTGTTTTTACCCTACTCATGCTATCTAATCAGGAGAGATTACAGGCGAAAATATCGTGACACCACTGAAACCCAAACGTGTCTGGCAGTCAGGGGAAGGGCCGCTACCCTTGGTTAGCGGTCCACCTGCGACCGCTAGGGCAAAAATTCAAGAAGGAGCCTTGCGGTCTATCGGGTGGCCGCCAGGCCCAGCGGCGGTCCCTAGTACGACCGCAAGCAGGATCTCCGCGCTGGCTTTAGGCAAACCCGACACACCTTGTTTATAACTAGCAATTCGTGCAGTATAGTCAATGAAATTTGGGCAAAACGACATTAATAGAAAGAAGATAAAATTTCATGCAAGATAGCAATGATTAATTAGAATTTTAGCCTGTCAATCCTAACATCAGATTGATCTAAGTGAAACTAGCTTGGACGGTGCCTAACATGACATGCCTCGGCTAAAAACTGTAATACGGTCGCCATACTAACTAAAAATTAGGGCTTTTGATATCAGAATGGAGAGGACTTGAAGGCGCACATGGTGAAGTAGTTTAATTAAGATTGGGTTTGCTAGAACCTATCTTATTTGAAGGAGAAGGGGGTCGCTGGTTGTCGAAACCACAAGAGAACACCTCGCTCCAACTCGACGATTCCTCCCTCGAACGCTCCTACCGCCGGCCGCCTCAGCAAATGAGGGTTCTAGGTTACGCTAGGGTTCATTTTATAGAGGGGACTTCGATCCTAGTGGTCTGATAAGGGCGAGGAGAGTCTTGGAAGTCCTTCGTGCGCGAAACTCGCGCTTGACCGGGTCGCGCCACCTCTCACTCAAAAATTGGGTTACTAGGGTTAGGGTTTACGCGCAGAGATAGAGGGGAAAAGGTCTTCTAACCATGGTCGTTCGATTGGATCCGGATTGAGCCTAATTGAACTTGATTTTGGTTCGAATTAGGCGTTTTAAGGGCCGGTTGACTAACTCCGATTTTAACCCAAAGACTTCTAAATTTGTGTTTGATTAAATTTTATTTCGAGGTCGACTAAAGAAACAAATTGTCTAAGTTTTTGATCTACACGATTATGATTTTTTTCCATATTTTTATAAATTGGTTGGAATTTTATAAAAAGGGAAATTTAATTTAATATTAATAAAATCACTTGATTGCTACAAAAGTATTATTATTAATTAAATTCGGGGTGTTACAACAAAAGAGGGCATTAAGATAATTATGATAGTATCTGCTGCACAAATATTCGAAGTGTGATTCATATTGAGCTCACTTTCTCAGATTGTGTAAATTAACAATTGTATTCTGAAAAACCGCCATTACTAGATAACAACTTAATGTCTGTTTCACTTAATTCCTTCTGAGATGCTAGGAAAAATGTAGAAAAGAGGCATGGACAACAAAAGGGGATAAATGGATGTATTAATTTATATAACATATATGCATATATAGATAAACAGCTAACAGTCAAAGCATCCCCTTGAATGTAAATTGAACATTTCTCTCATACAAAAAACCAGAACAGGTAGCTAGTCATTAGGACAACAACCAAGAAATCCAAAATGTGCTAACAGGTGACATAACGTTTGTCAAACCCAAATGATGCATTATGTTTTATAAAAAAGTTTCACTGTCATGTAGTCCCAGTTCAGCTGTTTCTCCTCTTCACCCATTCATACAATGTGGGAAAAATGAGGACTTAGAGACAATGGACAAAAATGTAAGAAGCATCTCAATACCATTATCAACTAAAAAGATTAAGACAAGGGGAGCAAGAGGCAACAATGACTATGAATTAAATGTTAAACAGTGGTCAGTGGTGGGATGTCTTTATTGGAAAACTTCCGTGCGAAGACATTCAGTTTGCTCTCGATCGCTGGGATGTCTGGATTTTGCCAGGTATATTTTATGCATAATCTTTGTCCTGTATATTTAAGGGGATCCAACAAGCTTCTTTCAAGTTGTATCAAATAACAGGTTACCATACCATTGGGAATGGATGAGAATCTTCCTGTGTCAATTTCCCTCCTAGCAAGGCATGGTGCAGATTTATCTTTGCTTAGTCTTGTCCAAATGATCTACGGTAATATGAGAGAACAAGCAGGGGATACTCAGAAAGCAGTACATTGAAGTTACTTAGAGCTAAAGGTAATTGTTAGTTTGGTTAGTCCCACATTAGGTTATGGCTTTGTATAGTCTTTGACTTTGTCCACTTTCTACTTCGTTTTGAATCAACTGTTCTTACATGGTATCAAAACTAGCCTATGCACAGTTTGGTGTTCTCTCCATTTCTTACTTGGCCTCATTTGCATCGTCTGTCCCACATGCTAGGGTTTTTATTTTGGCCCAGCAATTGTGGTTAATCAGATATTGGTTGTGTATTGCTGAGCTATGGGTATCTACAGTAATGAGCCTCTCATCTCGGTAGCATTTGGTTTTGGGTTGGCTGATCTAAGAGTAATATTGAGCCTTTTATCCGTTTGGCTATTTCACTGTGATATTCATGTTATGGGTCTGACTATATGTTATATTGTTACAGGATTTTATGGAGAGAGCTTGGCCACAATCTGCTTCTGTTTAGTACTGAGAATTCATATTGACACAGTTGATATTACTCCATGCAGTTGGCTATTCAAATGCCTGAAGTCCCAAATTAATTTTCATCGTATCTATTGATATAAATATCAATAAAACAGCTATTAAATTGTTTCACTTTGAGTTTCTCTTATTATTGAACAAGAGCCTAAACCTGCCCTTTTTCTTATGGAAATTATGTAACCAAAAGTCTGGGAGGTCTAAGATGAGGTGTATGATCTTGTTAGCTATCATTGATGGCATTTCCGTGGAAGAAGTTGATTTCGTATACAATTATTTTCGTATCCAAGTGGCCGCTTTTTCAAAGAAGGGAATCCATATAATTCCAAAATGTCCTTTGATTTTAAAGGTAACAAACAAATAGCAAATACTGAGTCAGGGCTATGAAATACATGAATTTACAAGGGAATCTACATGAGAAAATATAACTATTTGAAGACAGAAAGTTTGATATTATAGTAGTCCTTATTCCAGTGATTGTTAGCCATTCATCGAACAAAAATTTATTACCTATCCTCCATTGCAATGTATTACCAATCTAACTTCAAGATCCCGACAATCATCTATCAATGGCTGGAATCCATGAAAATAGCCTTCTCTCAGAGATGACAATGTTCAAAGTTACATGAAACAATAAATCTGGCCTTTACTTGATCTATATGGTGGATTAACATGGCATGGCCTATGTCAACATGATGTTGGAGACAATGAGATAAGTACTTGCTGCAGACATTCTTAACCGTCTACGCTTCCTCCCCCTTTTTCTACTGTGAATGTCATGGGAAAAAACCAATAGCAAGTAACTATAAGAAGAAACTATCTTCAGAGGAAAATAATATCAAGATTGTATATGCCTATGATCTACACATGGGCTCATTGTAGATTTCTAAACTCTCTCTATTGACTACACCCTCCAAAATAGAAAGAAGTAGTATATGCCATGGTATCTAATCCAATATCAGAACACATCTATTTAGTCTAAATCCCACATGCTTTGTGTTCTTCATAAAGTCCATACAAAACCCCCTCCCTACTAAAAGGAAACATACTAGAAAAAGCTAATGGGCTTAGTTAAACGCCATACCTGGTGACAACCGGAGAATTAGAGGAGGAGGAAGAAATGACCTCCGTGTTTGATGATGTCGTCCCACTGCAAGAGTATCTAGAGGAGGAAGCAGAGAACCTAATTTATAGTTGTCCCGTCAAGCGCAATCAAAATTAGAGAGGAGAGGAAGAAATATCATGGGTGTACAGAAAAGTCACTGCAAAGCTGCAGCAAATAGTTTCTGCACAGGGAAGGGAAATGGCCCGTGACCCTTGGGGGTGGGGAAAGGAGCTTTCGGAAGATGAGACTGTGCTTGTGAGAAGACCCGACCGACTACTTTCCTGACAGTGAGAAGACGAGACCAAACCGAAAGCTAAAACCCTAGCATCGCAGCCTTGACTAGAGAAGAGAAGACGATGTTGAAGATATTATTTCTCCACGATATACTTGCGGTGACCAAAAAGCAACTGTTGGATCTCCTCGTGGCCCCTCCAGACGAACGCGACAGCCACCGGGAAGCGACAGTCACTGAGAGACCTTTGTCGTGGCCCCTCCGGACGAAGATGAGAGCCATCAGGAAGAAGATGCCTGAGGTCGCGAGGGAGAAGACCACAAGATCCCCCACCGCGTCGCCACCAGAGGTGTCTCCGGAGCCTTCTCGCCCACGACCGGGAGCCTTCGCCGCTGGGAAGCAGAGATGGAGACCACCATAGGTGAAGGCAGGGGGTATTATAGGGCGAAGTGGCATTCGAGAGAGAAGACCACCAGATCCCCCACTGTGTCGCCACCAGAGGTGTCTCCGGAGCCTTCGTCGCCCACGATCGAGAGCCTTGCGCCGCTGGGAAGCAGAGATGGAGAAGAGGTTAAGGCATGCGGGGGGTATTGCAGGGCGAAGTGGGGGTGGGTTTACTGATTCGAGGGCACTCCCTCGAATCATTTGTTCGGCCGAATAAGGAGGTTATCTCACCCGAGGCCGAGTCATCTATTCACGGTATCAAAGTGAGGCAAGTCAATCGACGTCGAATAAATAAACTTACTCGGCCTTATTCTGTTGTCAAAGCGGGCCTTAAAGGTTTGATCGAGTTTGATTGTCTAATCTAAAAAATTTTAATATGATTATATATAGCTTCACTTGCAAGGGAAGAAGTATCTATAGCTTCACTTGCAGGGGAAGAAGAACTGGTAGGACCCTGGAACCACCCAGCTGGCTCCCCCCTCCAACATGCACGGAGAGGACACACCACACAAGACTTCGATGGCAAGCCAAACCCTGTCCCTTCCATTTCTTGCTCTACCTTCCCAATTTGTTTTTCGAGTGGTACCGTCGGCGCCGAAACATGACGTCCAAAGTGAACCATTAATCTGCGACCTCTCTCTACAACAGTGCACAAGTCCCATCTTGCCTTGTGAATAAATACGAGAACAGTACCATACAGTGTACCCATGCATGGAACGTTTCTGAATTGTTCCCATTCACTAGATTCAACATCGAACATTTCGGTGCATGGGCTGTCTGGGGGCCGAAGTGGCACATCATCTTGGATTGCCCATCGATCGATCACATGGTGCAGAGATGGATGCATGCGGAGTCCATTAGTCACAGTTAATGCCATGGTTGGTATGGATATTTACTCGCTCCTTCTGCCTTAATTTCTTGACGTAGTTAATCTGTGTGGATGGGACGGTACACAACATGCACCACTCGAGTTAAACGTTGTTAGTCATCATCAGTCGGAAGGTACGTAGCATCAAGTAGCTGGCTCTCTTTTTGACCCTCTAGGGTTTCAAAAGATGAGCCATGGAACGAAATTCTGATTTAATGCATGCCTATCTCAAACCAGAGAAACATTATCGGCGGTCCTCTAGCATTATTGGGTTCTGACATTTTTATAAAAAAAGGAAAAATCATGGACAGTGACAAATACAGTGACCCTCCATTTTTCATATTCTAGATGTTCGGACTCAGACAGAAAGGCCTTGGAACAATCTGGCTGCCCTGGAGGCCGGATATTTAATGCCCCCCATCGCTTCACCCACTTGCCACATCAACTGGGTGGATTCATTCCACCTCTGCCGGCTCTCTCCCATTGTATATTATGTGCATTCATATCCTCAATACTAATCCAGTACCACTCGTGACGTTTCATGCATGGGATGACGGGGGTTGTCCCATGTGTCTCTGTGTGTGTTTGTGTTGTAAACTCTCTATTGGTCGGGGTATGATGGACTCAGTACAGAGAACTTTGCTCTCGAATATGTATCCATGCATTCTCTCTCCATGCGGCGCGCTCTCTTCTTTGCCTCCGGCGGCCTTCTCTCGCCCCCACCCCGGCCCTCCCCCAGCGCGCAAACTGGGCTCGTGAATAGGAAAGAGATCCGAGGCGGTGCCGTGGACAGATGCATTTTGGTGTTTGCATGGGGGGGGGGGGGGGGGGGGGATGGTCAATGGGATTGGGAGGGGGGGGGGCATCATGTTCGGATGGGAGGGGGCATGGACAACGCCACATGCGACTATTGTGCCTCCCTCGTGAAGGGCCACCCCCAGACAGCCCGGGCTTTTCTTTGTCACAGATTAGGAGGAGAGGGGTTACGTACGTCTGGCTTGCGGTCTGACTGGCGAAGGGCGCACAGCTGGACGGACTTAATTTGTGGCAAGAAGAGTTGGTCTATCTCGAAAATCTTACGACTCTTTTGATATTGTCCCTGCTAATGAAAGGCCTCACAATACTGCCACCACAAGAAATTTATATATGTCCCCAGGTGCACCGTTCTCAGATTACCGTGTGCTCCACATGATTTATCGATTAGATCGTACCGATCGTATTGATATTTTATTGATAAAATATGTTACGTCATCATATTACATCGTATCAATACGTGTCAAGAAATAAATATTATTTTATAAATATTTAATATAATAAAATATAACAAAAAATTATATGTAACATGATTGGTTACAGTATATGTGATCAAATCTCACTTTTGTTGCGATTTTTTACTTCAATTCATGAAGAATAATAAAAAGAAGAAGAAAATCTCAGTGTCTTGCAACTCAAAATCTTATGTCTATTTGAAATGCTCCTAACCAAATCACCTATGAAGATATATTTGATACAAAATAAAATATATAATATTTATAAGAATATGAATTTGGTTACAGACGATACACTACATATCGATCAATGATTAATACGGGACGATACATATAGTATACATCGTACCGTATTGATTTATCAAACCTTAATACTCTATCCTTTATATATAAACTTCTTGCACGATATTATCCCCGCATATGTTCTATATCGCTCAGGTTGATATTAGAATTTTCGGGTGAAATGCTTAAACGATGAGAGAGAATTTGGGTGAGGCCCACATCCTCCTCTCACACACAGCGGCCCTATTCGACCCCGACAAGACGTGTTCAACCTCAAACATCTTATTCTACCTGAGAAACAAAGCAGCACTATATGTTTCGGCTATTCATCAAAAATTAAGGGAAGGGAAGAAAGCCCAAACAGAAAATGACCTATCAGATATCCCGAAGATGACTTAAGGCCAGGTTTCATCTCTCACACTTTTAATTCTCAAAAAAAATTTGGTTTGGATGGTAGGGGCAGTGTTAAAGAGGACATATATCTCTTCTGATCTATAATTCAATGCCCGAGGATTTGATCAGCTAGCTATAATTAGCTCGCGATTGATAGAGATCAGCAAATTAAATTTACATGTGTTCATACATGAAGGGTGCATAAGATTTAAGTTTTTTTTTGTTTTCGACCCCTATAATCATTTGTATTTCTACAACAATTTTTTCAACGAAGATATTCATTTATAACTCTTCAAAATCTCAAGCTATATATTTAGTGAAATACTCCATAAAATTATGAATAAATCCCTCAGCTATCTATGAAAAAAAACTTTAAAAAGAGCATTTAACACATAAATGTGTAAGTGTGTAGATTTAGAAATGAATATCTGGATTAGACGGGTTAAAATGTAAATGTGAAAGACGATGGAGATTAAAGTTCTTTTAATATTTAAGTTATATGTTTTACAATGGGAGCTCTCTTGATTTCCGCTATCAACAGAGGCATATATAGATGAAAGGGATCCAAAGTCTCCCATGACATCAGACTTGACCCAGCAGGGAAACACCTACGGTCCGTACGCACGAGCAATAGCTATCAGATATAACTCCCCGTGGACCAAACATTTAGGGCGAGTTTGTTTATCGATTAGGATAGGAGCGGATGGTATACGAGGAGATATTGTGCTAACTCACTATCTTACTTGGGGTGGAATAACTTATTAGACCAGAAATGGTGGAATGTGAAAATTGATCAAAACTCGACTTTATTCCTATGCAAGGGCGGTTAACAAAAAAGAGACATGTTTAGTGCCCGTCCCGGGCGGTAACCGCCTGCGGACGGGTATTAAATTTTTCTCAAGAAGAAATGATCTAAATCAGAATAACACATTCGACCCCATGTACGGGCTTTCCTCGATTATCAACTCGACCCTTAACGATTTATTTGTGTTAAATTATCAGTAATTCGATGACCTACTTGAGGTGACGTGATTGCCCCCTATTTCTATCGACCTTAGTTAAGTTATTCCACTTATTTTATGAGAACGAAAAAATTCACCTTAATCTCTATCCGAGAGGATTAAATTAAAATGAATCAAACTAAAGCAACTCACCTGACCCGGATAAGTCATCCTAATCAAACCTATTTAGTTATCAAAGTGGGTCTCGCGTTCAAATCTTGATCACTCCATGTTCCATTACGCTACCTTTGCCATCACGTTTGCAATCTTCCCGGGTCAAAAGTCATAATAATCAACTGACCCCAGTGGTTTGTGGTGGCGCATGGCATTGCAGAATTGTCGGCACTAATTACTTAATTAATGTTGACATGTGAGTTGCATGCAGTTGAAATGTTTTAATTGCTATACTAAGCTAATTACTTACATTACATTAACATCTTCTCCGGTAGTACAAATCTGTATTACGCGGAAAACGCCAATTTGTGAGGGCTTAATTATCGATTAGTGATCGGACTATTTTTTTAAAATTTAGAGAACGAAAGATTTCAACGGCCGATGAGAAACTGTCTAGCAATGTTTCAAAAGAGGAATCCCCGTGGATTGGAGGCCTCCATGCAGGGTTAGAGAGAGAGAGGGGGGGCGGAGGTGTTGGGCGTGTCGGCGGGGCGGGACCGGGGAGGGGGCCAAGGCGATGCGGCCGGGTCGCCCAGAAACCCGACATGGGCGCAGGCACATGAAACCTATTTGTCCCCCGCCATACGGAGCCCCCGCCCGCCACCTTTGGCCAACCCCCCCCCCCCCAACCCCAACCATTCAGTCGACGAGCCTCCCCCCCAGGCCCTTATAAAGCCCACCCACGGACGCCCCCCACCTTCTTCTTAATTCCACATCGCTTGCGATAACAAGAGCACTGGAAGATACCCCAGAGAGAGAGAGAGAGAGAGAGAGAGAGAGCGCTTCGGTCACAGGTCGAAGGCAAGTGAGAGATAATTAAGAGAGGGAAGCCGCACGTCAATGGAGCTGGAACTTGGCTTGGCCCTCCCAAGTGGTAATGCCCCCGCCAAGGGCCTCAGTTTCGATCTTAACGGCGGCGGTGATGCCTACACCGCCACCACCGCTGCCGCCGTCCACAAGAATAAGAGAGGCTTCACCGAGGCCTTCGGCGGCAGCGACGACGCCAGAGCCACCCTGCCACTCTTCCTCTGGGCATCCGCCCGTGATGACGACGGCCACAACAACATCGGGGACGGTGGCTGCGCCAAGTAAGCCCCCCCCCCCCCCCGGGACTCTCTCGATCTGTGTTACTAATTGCTAATCATCATGCATCTATATATACATACATACATATATATATATATAAATGTACGTGCTGATCACGATGAGTGAACAATTAAGCAGCGGCGGGTACGGCGTCACGGCTCCGGTGGGGTGGCCGCCGGTGAAATCGGCGTGGCGGAACCCCGGCGCCACCAGGTACGTGAAGGTGAAGATGGAAGGGGTGGCCATCGGGAGGAAGGTGGACCTCACCCTCCACCGCTCCTACGCCACCCTCCTGGACGCCGTCGACCGTCTCTTCACCAGAAACCGTACGTATCTATGTGGATTCTCTCTCTCTTCTCTTCCTTCTATTCTTTAACGACCAAGAACTTAAGAAAATGATACTCGCATCTATTTTATTAATCTCGCTGCACGCTTATGTAGTTAGTATAATTACGCACGTGTTAATTAAATACTAATTAATGCAGATGAGGAGGAAGGGCACCCCGCACTCCGTCACCGCAGGTTCACCTACCAGGTCGGCAACGGCGACTGGATGCTGCTCGGAGATGCGCCCTGGGAGTGAGTTCATATATGCAAACATACATATATATATGTATAGGGTACATTTAAGAATTATATGTATTTATGCGCTCAATTAAGTAACTTTTCTTTTGAATTTTTAGGCGCATGACTTGTGAGTTATATATAATTAAATTTTATATAGGTTGTGACTTCAACTATATGCTAGTTGATCGATTTAATACATGAAACTTATGACTGATCCCGAGGGGGAGGGGGGTGTCCATCTCTTTTGCAGAACATTCGTCAAGTCGGTGAAGCGCCTCAAGATATTGAGCTGCGGCGAGTGGAAGCAACGCACATAATATATATACATATACATATATATATATACATATACATATATATATATATATATATATATATGATGTATTCTCTTGATAGTTGTGCCAGCATGCATGTAATGTGGCTAAGACTACACGTAATGTAATCCAGACTTTGTGTTTGTTTCGTACGTCCGTCCTAGCTAGGTGTGGTTAATTTTGCCAGAGATATATGTAAAATTATGCAGAAAAGGCTAGGTTAATTTCTTGTAATTAATTACCGGACAACTGTTTACATATGCGTGTGTCTCTACATGTTAATCACCTTGTGTTTGTGTTAATTTATATTTATATATATTTTTCATGTCTAATATTGTATTGGAAGAAACAGGGTACTGCTGTGGGAATTCCTTACGCTTGATAAAATTTAAATCATGTCCAAAGCATTTCAACAAGATTCCAAAGAGGAAGAAAAAAGGAAACAAGATTAGTGGATCCGAAATTCCGAATGTGATCAGATTTTCCACATCAATTTTATATTTTTCTTGGGTTTTTCATATTTTAGTCCCTCTACTTGATATCCAATCTTTCTGAAAAGCTCTCTGATATGAGTAAGAAGCAAAAACTCCCCATCATCTCTATCTAAAAATGACACCTTTCTAGAGAATCTTTCAAAAGATTCAGGACCTCAGTTCTTTCGAATTTGCAAGACAGCTTAATTATTAAAGAAATTGAGCTTTTGTAATTTAAGAGTTGGAAGGGCCTCTCCGTGGGAATATATATATATATATATACTATATATATGTTTCCGAGATGGGGCCGGGCTTAATTGCAATCTATTAATTAAGACGCGTTCTTAGTTTGTTTAGCACCGCCGTACAGAACGGAGGGTTCACCTCCGAGCTAATCCTATATAGCCTTTTGATGGGGGTCCGCCTGATTGCAGTGGTAGATGTCGCCTTCCATGTCCACGGCTGCCCACTTAAGGCCAGGCATTCCCACGAAAGTGGCTGGCCGGTTTCTTGCATGACGACAAGCATTGCCCTCCTAGCTAGTGCCAATGAGCTAGCCTTGGGTTGAATTGAATTGAATGGTAGATGATTATTCTACCTAGTGATGCAGGACAAATGCGTTTCACCCTATCAAAATAATTTGAGCTCTTGTGGGCATTTTATCAAACATAGAATGTGCTTCAAATTTCTACTTTTCTCCAACTATTTCTCTATTTTTGTCTCAGAAATCAGACAGGATTATTCATAGGCAAAAGTCAAACATATTTGTGAAGGTATCAATTTAATACATCATGTCTTACACCGTACGTATACCACTATGGCACCATGGTTTCTCAAAGGAAGATGCTGCTGTTGCGGTGTCTGTGTATTCAAGAAATGATTTTTGTTCATGTAACCCTTGATGTTTGGATTACACATTCTGAACTAAATAATGCATTGTAAGCACTTGATCCCTCATATGCATCATTACCCGATACTAGATTTGTTTTATCAACTTAAAATCCCTTGTCCCTGGTCGACCGAGGTATATGACTCAAGTATCAACAGAAGTTTACCAGCCTTGCTGCAAACCGCCGGAGGTGGGGACGGCCCACGGAGCGGACGGACGACGACGCGGCGGCTGGCCGGCTGGTGGCAACGGCGGAGCGATGCAGGCGGTTGCGACAGAGGGGCCGCTCGCGGACGGCGTCGGTAGCGGCGGTGGCAGCCTGGGCTGCGGTGGGCCGGTGGCCGGGCAGATGTGGCCGACCTCGTGGGACTGCAGCAGCGGCTCCGACGATGAGGTTTCGCTGCGTCCGTGAGTCACAGAGGAGAACGCAAGAAAAGGGAAGGAGAAGAGGATGAACAGTACGGCTGGTGGGGAAAAGCACACGTTGCAGTGGAAACTTTAATGGCAGGTTGGGGAAAATTTAACTAAGAGTGAAGTGGGAAACAAGGGTGATTACAGTGGTGGAGAATGTGATTAAGATGGGGGAATAAGGAACGCAGGGGGAGAAGAGGAAAGTTGCGTGGGTAACACAGAGCAAAGGAAAAGGAATAAATGAGCAGTGATGGGGTGGGGCTGAGATCGGAAAGAAGAATAAACCGGGAATCAAACTAAAAAGAAGATCAGACGGGGGGTTCGGCTTCCGCCAGGAAGAAATCAGAGTAGGGTTTGGCCTCCGCCAGAAGAAGAAGGGAGATTTGGCATCCCGCCAGGAGGAGAAAACACACAGACGTGTTTCACAATTTTTTCTCTAACCATTGCTTAACCCTAATTAGGGCTAGCACAAGATTATTTATAAAGAAATAAAATTACAAACAGACCCAATATCGTTCCAACTTTAACACCTACGATATCTATACTATTAAAATAAACAAAACGGCATAATCGACTAAATAACCCTGAACTAAAAATAGCCTATAAATTCACTGCGAAAATACAAGAAAATGGAAAAATAATCTTCATCTCGGATCTTTTCAACGGCTCCTGATAAATTTGTATCTTCAAAAATAATCTGTGCAACTCGCTCCGCATCAATCTCCCACGGTTCGAAAAAACTCGTCCTCGAGTTCTAAAGATCTGGAGGATTGCTGCAATGATGATGGGAGCAAAATAAACAAAAGTAGGAGCCATATCCACATACTGAATATCCAACTGCGACTTTGCATAGTCACAAAAATCAGCCCATATAAAGTCAAACTCTATCAAGCTCTTCAAATCAACTGCACAAGAAACACCAAGATCCCCAACAGAAGATAGTGACTGAGATGTAGAGGCCACTTCAAATACTGACTCAGAAATCAAATTTAATCCTGACTCAATCATGAGCATTTGATCCCAGACATTTTGTAAAATAATATCAACTTGTGCATAGTAAAATTCTGAATGGATATCAATTGGTTGCTGTAAATCCACTAGATCACATGTAGAATGAAATGCAGTAGCCACAGCTGAATCTGGCTCATGGACAGAGTACACATCAAACACAAGATCAGAAATCAGATCCATTTCTGACTGAACAAATAGCTCTTGATCCCAGGAGTCAAGAGTTGGCTCCTGAAGTGAATCCATGTTAGAATGACAATGAACATCACCAAAGAGAGACTCAGAAATCATATGTAATCCAGACTGTAAGAATAGATCATGATCCCAAGCATTAACAACCTGTAGGACTGCATCCTGACCATTGTTGGCCTCTGATTGGGCATCCAGTGCTGCTAATGGGAGCTGCTCTAATAACAGATTGGGACTCATATCAGGACGCTGAGTGGTGACTTCAACTTCCGGTAATTCTTGCTGAAGAATTGGAGACGTAGTTGAATCATCAACCTCTTTTGTCAATTGAGGTTCTGGTGTGGGTGACACAATCAGATCCATGCCTGTATTTGAATTAACTGATTTACTGACTTTCTGTTGTCCCAGTCTTCTCATTTTATGGGCCTTATCAAAGTAAAGTGTACATTTTCTCCCAAAATGAAGAGCTTTCAGTAGGTATTCTTCAGGACGAGAAGAATCTAACATGCCACCACGTTTTTTCAACCAACATTTACCCACAATAATATTGAGCTCATCAGAAGGGTAAGGAATTACCCAAGCATCATCAACATAATTTATTTTCCCAAAATCACGAGAAAATTGCACAATAAAATCACCAGTTTGTGTAATCTCAATGTCATTAGTTTGGGATAATAAATCAACGACAGCTTGAGAAATACCATTAAGCCATCGACCTTCATCAAAAGTGAGATTTGCCCATTGGCCATTAGGAAGCCGCACACTTGTACTGAATACGATGGGATTCATAAGGAGATTTAAGGACCCCAATCTATAAAAATAAATTAGTTCCCTAAGCTCTTATACCAAATCTGATGCAGGACAAATGCGCTTCACCCTATCAAAATAATTTGAGCTCTTGTGGGCATTTTATCAAACATAGAATGTGCTTCAAATTTCTACTTTTCTCCAACTATTTCTCTATTTTTGTCTCAGAAATCAGACAGGATTATTCATAGGCAAAAGTCAACATATTTGTGAAGGTATCAATTTAATACATCATGTCTTACACCGTACGTATACCACTATGGCACCATGGTTTCTCAAAGGAAGATGCTGCTGTTGCGGTGTCTGTGTATTCAAGAAATGATTTTTGTTCATGTAACCCTTGATGTTTGGATTACACATTCTGAACTAAATAATGCATTGTAAGCACTTGATCCCTCGTATGCATCATTACCCGATACTAGATTTGTTTTATCAACTTAAAATCCCTTGTCCCTGGTCGACCGAGGTATATGACTCAAGTATCAACAGAAGTTTACCAGCCTTGCTGCAAACCGCCGGAGGTGGGGACGGCCCACGGAGCGGACGGACGACGACGCGGCGGCTGGCCGGCTGGTGGCAACGGCGGAGCGATGCAGGCGGTTGCGACAGAGGGGCCGCTCGCGGACGGCGTCGGTAGCGGCGGTGGCAGCCTGGGCTGCGGTGGGCCGGTGGCCGGGCAGATGTGGCCGACCTCGTGGGACTGCAGCAGCGGCTCCGACGATGAGGTTTCGCTGCGTCCGTGAGTCACAGAGGAGAACGCAAGAAAAGGGAAGGAGAAGAGGATGAACAGTACGGCTGGTGGGGAAAAGCACACGTTGCAGTGGAAACTTTAATGGCAGGTTGGGGAAAATTTAACTAAGAGTGAAGTGGGAAACAAGGGTGATTACAGTGGTGGAGAATGTGATTAAGATGGGGGAATAAGGAACGCAGGGGGAGAAGAGGAAAGTTGCGTGGGTAACACAGAGCAAAGGAAAAGGAATAAATGAGCAGTGATGGGGTGGGGCTGAGATCGGAAAGAAGAATAAACCGGGAATCAAACTAAAAAGAAGATCAGACGGGGGGTTCGGCTTCCGCCAGGAAGAAATCAGAGTAGGGTTTGGCCTCCGCCAGAAGAAGAAGGGAGATTTGGCATCCCGCCAGGAGGAGAAAACACACAGACGTGTTTCACAATTTTTTCTCTAACCATTGCTTAACCCTAATTAGGGCTAGCACAAGATTATTTATAAAGAAATAAAATTACAAACAGACCCAATATCGTTCCAACTTTAACACCTACGATATCTATACTATTAAAATAAACAAAACGGCATAATCGACTAAATAACCCTGAACTAAAAATAGCCTATAAATTCACTGCGAAAATACAAGAAAATGGAAAAATAATCTTCATCTCGGATCTTTTCAACGGCTCCTGATAAATTTGTATCTTCAAAAATAATCTGTGCAACTCGCTCCGCATCACCTAGGTTCGTGATTACAGAAAGTAATTAATCTCACTCAGAGATCACATGATTTAGCTAATTGCATGTCTGATAGTCCTCATTTCATTTGACGGCGTCGGGAGGTACTAGCTGGGTTCAGTTGGCCGTCGATACTCAAAAAATATTTCGCATACGTCTCGCCCGATTTTGAAGTACAAGATTCAACTTGACTCTTTGCCTCACCACATGAGCGGAGCTAGCCAACTCCACTCGCACGTCGCCCAGTCCTCAACAGTGGCCAACCAGGCCCCGAGTGCAGCGTAGAGCACATATGGCTCCGCAACCGCATTCATCTCCTCATTAATCACCCACATTTAATGATCCTCTAGGCTCAAGGCATCCTCAAGATAGGTCTCCACGATCCCCAAGAACACTACCATTCTTACAAGGGCGTCCCCCCCCCCAACTCAAGTTCTATTTGGTCACGAGCATGTTATTCAAACAAGCGCCATCTCCGACGAGATATTCTCTCTTTTTAAGTCCCGCATGTCTCTCGGATCATCCCAATCCACCTACGATCTCACATCAGGCAACCCAACGTGTATCAGAACGGTAGCAGTCTGATCGCTATCAAGATAGCCCAAGGGCCTATAAAAAGTACAAGAATACGAATGAGAACTCCTCCCGCAATTACTGTTACTCTCCTCTTCCAACTTGACTAACTTGATCGTCGGAAGATTCTCTTGGGGCACCTCACTCGACTCGAGAACATTTTCTTCATCTATGCAGGCAAGTGTAGTCCCGATAGAAATGGCAAACCAAGAGGGGGGATGAATTGTGTTTGCCCCCTTAAAATGCACTTTAGATGAAATTTGTCTAGATTAAACAGATCTGATCGATTGTAAAATACACTAGTCACAGCGCACACAAATTTACATTCAATTAGACGCGAGATGAAAAATAATCAGCGAATTCTCAGTGAATGAAGATAGATGAAATGGAGTAAACTATGAGACACATGAGATTTTTAGGTAGTTTGAATGCACCCATGTGCAACCTACCTCCACCCCTCACTATGTGAGGATTAACACACTATAAACCACCGCACACACGGAGAACCGATCTCCAACACACACTGCTCAGCATCAACAGACACACACACACGGAGAGCTTCGGTCTCTAGACACACACAGAGAACTTCGGTCTCCACACGCACACACAAACGAAGATCTACGATCTCCTCACACACGTTCGCTCAAGGTTGGAGATGAATACAGATATGTGCTAACAAAACAAATCTGAACATAGAAAATAAAAAATCTAGCATGGTAAGAGCTCCCCCTGTCTAAGTTCCGATAGTCTCCTTCACAAATGGATGATGATCTCATTCTTCTGGCAACAGCAACTCCTCCTTGATGCTCCACTAACCTTTTCTCCTTGCATCAGACGTACGTAGATTACGCTCTGGGGATGAAGCTTTCCAAATTCGGACGCTGGAACTATTGCTCTCCTAAGGAAGAAGTATGCTCTAGCGGCTATGCTCTATTTTTTTTCTCCCAGACAAAAGGATGCCCTAAATCATTTTATATGCTGTTAGAAGCTTCCAAACCAATCATTTTCATCCCTCACACGTGGGAAAGGATGGAATATTCATTAAAAGGACATTTAAAAAGATGCACACACGTGTTTTGGGCTACCACGAGCTGACACGTCTCGAGCATAACTGTTTTCGGCCGACCTTTCCATTGGATCGGACGACCTCTGCAAAACAGGTTGGTTAGCAGAACATGACAATAGGTCGAGCTCTGAAGAAGGCAGTGCTTTAACTGAAGCGAGTCCTTATATCGGTCGACCTTTCCATTTTCATATATAGGTTGACCTTTGCACACATCTGAAGATAATCTAGTAAGCTGGATTTGAATAGATCGACCTTTCTGTTGGCACATGTCAACCTCTGCACACATCTCAAGACAATCCAGTAAGCTGGATTTGAATAAGTCGACCTTTCTGTTGGCATAGGGCGACCTATGTTCACTTCTGCACAGATCTAGTAATAAAGTTTTGAATTGGTTGACCTTTGATTAATGCCGGTGTACCTATGCCCAACAACATGGAAACTTTTGCATACTTTAGACCATTTCTTAAGGCATTAAACTTGATGTTGCCTTAGACATTGTAGATTGAATTCTTTGGCATATGACGTCAATTTTTTGCAACGTCACTCAGTAACGAAATTAGACTGTCGATACACCAATGAAATTTATACAATTGTGAACTTGTGATATTATTGAGCCTTAAGGACCTACACACATGTGAGCAAGAATTTCAATCATAGTGATGCATTATCATCATCAAAATAAACATACTATCAAAATCAATCCGGGAGTTCAACAATCTCCCCCTTTTTTATGATGACAAAACTCCAAAGACATTGAACAGTGCCGAACTAGACATCGAGTAGTACAGAACAAAATTGTATCTTTTCAACAATCAAATCACAATGATGAACACAAAACATCATCGTCAAACTATGTTTGGTATTACTTTTCTCAGTTTGTTTTCAGATTTTCCTAGCAATGAATGCTCTTGAACCTAGACATTGACCTAGACATATGATCTATAAGTGATAAGTGATATGCTCACACATTCATACACTCACACAACATGCACATAAGCATATAATCTACTCCCCCTAAGTATAAGCTTTTGTAGTTACTCCTCAATTTTCTCCCATACATTTTCTCCCACTTTGGCATCATCAAAAAAATGGGGGTAAGAGTTAAGAAAAGAGCAAATCACTAGTCAAGAGAACTTGTCAACAGAGTCACCTCCGAGAGTAATTTGAGACTTCAGAGAGACTTATCATGAATTCTTCAATAAGTGGAGTTGAGTCTCCTCTTGGGTTGTAACACTACAAGAAAAATGAGAAATACCGACGTAATTTTTCGACGGTAATATATCCGTCGGAAAGACGTCGGAACTATTATAACTTTCCAACAGAAAATATTCTATCGCAAATCCATCGGTAAATACGGATTGATTTCTGACCTATTATTTCGGGCGAAAATATATCTCTAAAAAGAGACAACTTTGAGACAATTTAAATTTCATCGGAATTACGTTGGTAATTACCCACTGATTTTCGACGACAAAATTTTCGTCACTAATATTTACATATTTTTATGTAATAATTATCATAAATGAACAGAAATATGTGTGTAAATTCTGACTTATTTCTGACTGAATAAGATTCCGTCGGAAACACCTGGAATAATTTATGTTTAATCGTAATATGTATATGTAATAAATAACAAAAAGAAATATAAATATATCAATAGTTTAGCTGGATAATATTCGAATTCGAATCCATAATAATTAGCGGATAATATTCTAAATCGTATTTATTATTTCGGATACGGATAATATTAGAATTTGAATCGGACCGGATACGGATATTATAATATTTGTTTCATAAAATATCAGTTCGTAATAATATATATCATATAATATATATTTATGTAAATAATATATTATAAAATATAAAATATATGATAAGATGGAAGATTGTTACACTTTTTGAAATTATAATAATTACCCCATTTTAACTATTTGACTTATAAAATTAAAATCAGCCGTAGTGAGACCCTTCGTCTTTAAAAACCTCAACTCATGAATAGTTGGCATAAGTTGGGAGAGACCCTTCGTCTTCTATCGACTTTAGGTCTCCACCGACTTTAGTAAACAAATACGAATACTTTATCAGCAACAGGAGTGTAGAACAGCAGGACTGCAGGAGGGAGAGACGTGTGCCAGAAGTCACCATTTTTTCTGTTTGTTAATGCCCCCCTCTCTCTCTATCTCTCTCTCCCTTTCATTTGTCACCACTACAACTATTTTTCACATTTAGACACACATTTGTTACCTTTAGAAACTATTTGTCATCCTTAGGACCCATTTGTTACCGTTACCTTTAGAAGTATTTGTCACCCTTACGACCTATTTGTCACCCTTACGACATATTTCTTACCCTTAGAAGCCATTTATTTTCCCCCATCCCTTGCTTTCCCCCCCTCGCCACAGACCATCGCCACCTTGTCCCTGTGTGCCCACAGGTGCCCTGCGCACCCTCCCTCTCCTCCGCGAACTAGCACCGCCGTGAGTGCTGGCTAGCCCACCGTTGCGCTCCCCCTTGCAGCCACTCCGGCAGAGCACCGCTGCCCCTCCGGTGACGTGCCGTGGCAGCCAGCCGCTGTTCCAGCCAGACCCGCCCACCGGCTACCGTCCGGCACCGCTGCAGCCGCTGTCCTCGGTCGCCCATCGCCATTCCGCCACTGCCGCCCGCGCAGGGCCTCTATAACATCACATCCAAGGTGTCACTGTCATGGTTTAATCCCTCATGTCATGATTCCTAATTTCATCTCTCAGTTCACATGTTGGATCTATTTTTATTTTGTTTAATATAATTTTTCAGGATGTACAAAAGTGGAAAATAGTCAATTTTTAAGGGAGATACTATCAAAAATTTTTAGAATACTCGCTCCATTCAAACCACAATTTTGAAATAAGCTCTTTTCTGAAGTAGGTATCATGATCTCTCTCTTCTGGAGAATCAGCAACGACCTGCCTGTATGTGTAAACCTTCTTGGTATGTCCGGGTCTAAAAGTATGACCAATGATTTGGCGAGATACCAAAACTATTGTTCTTGATTTTAGACTAGGACAGATGAGGAAGGTTTACACATACAGGCTGGTCGATGCTGATTCTCCAGAAGAGAGAGATCATGATACCGACTTTAGAAAAGAGCTTCTTTTAAAATTATGGTTTGAATGGAGCGAGTATTCTGAAAAATAGGAGTCTCAGAGGATTCTAGTGCCGAAACTTTTCAATCAGATGAGGGTGACACTACAAGAAAATTGGCCTTTACCTACATTTAAAAACGTAGTTATAGGTCCAAAAAATATAGGTAAAACCTTTAGCCACGTTTGCTTGCCATGCTTGCAATGTGTGGCGCTTGCTCGAGTGACTATAGGTTATACTTACGTTTCTATGAAACGTAGCCATAGCTCAACCTATTCCTACGCTTGTAGGCCCTCTTTGATTGGAAAATAGATTAAGGGGGATATCATAACCCGGGTTAGAGTGTACCAAAAAATGAACAATATTATTTTGATTGTATTCGGGTTAACTTATTCCACCCTTTTGCTAGAATATGTTTAACCCACCTTTTTAGCCCTTAACCCACTTATTTGTCGAAATACCTTATTTCTGCAACCAAATCAGTTAGCGTGAATAAGAATGGGATACCACACCTTATTCTTCAATCAAAGAGGGCCGTAAAGCGTAGGAATAGTCTAACAAAAAACGTAGGTAGATACTGACATATACCTACATTTTTAAAAGCGTAGGAATGGTTCCTATAAAAGCATAGGTAGATATCGACCTATACCTACACTTTTAAAAACAACATAGGTTAAAAATATATATACACACACATATAAGAGGCTGTACCTACATTTCTAGAAACAGGTATTACCTTTCGCCACTAAGTAAAAAAACGTAGGAATAAGGATTAACATCACTTATTAAAAAACGTAGGAAAATGATTTAACGTCGATTAATAAAAAATGTAAGAATATATTTTCTTTTTAAAAAAAACCTATTAATATCTATGCTCTCATCACCTATAATAATACATCTATTCATGTTCACATTCATTGATTGTCTCACTCACATCCATGTTCATCCACACAAATAGACATTAATGTACTCTCATGTATTCATACATCCAAAGCATACATTCATGTACTCACATATTCATCCACGAAGAACATACATTAATTTACTCATAGATACTAATTCTTGAACCACTATGAAAAAGATCTGATAAAAGGTACTTGTTCCCATCAATTATACATAAGTCAAGATCAAATGGTCTTTAACAGAAAAATATATAAGGCATCCTTGCAACTTAATCTTGTACAGATCTAACAAGCAGAAAAGAATTTGCACAAAGGCAAACATGTAAAAAACCTAGCATCACTGCAATGAAAAAAACAACTGTTGTGTCAATGGGTGTTAACTATGGATAAATTAACTACATAACACATAAAAGATCAGAGGGGAAAGTGTAAAATGACTAAACACTTCAGCTAGTTTCTGTCTCCTCAGCATATCACAGCCTTATGCATCTACTTTCTTCATTTGTGCTAAACTATCCAAATTAATAATATTCACTGAAAGATGCCAATGTGGAAAATGTAATCCTGTTCCTTAGTAGACAACCTATTTCTTTGATAGCAGACAACTACAACCTTGTATGTATTGCTAACCTTCAATTGTATGTAAAAGGAACAAACAATGGTGATTAGTGATCAAGGTGACGAGAGCATAGATATTAATAGATTGCCAATCAAATAAGTATGTTATTGCTAACCTTCAACTGTATGTAAAAGGAACAAACAATGGTGAGTCTACAGTAATGACTTTCCCTGAGATCCAGTCATAGAGAAGTATAAAGTATGTTCTATTGGAAATCTGGTTTTGATAATGACAACTTCTGAATCATGTTTAGATTGGATTAAATAAAGTTGCTGTAGGGTTTGCCTGATATGCCTTGCACTGTCTTAGGTTCATGCGATATTTGTTCAAGTCACATTCATGTCAGTACAATTCCGTGTTTGATCCACAGCATAGTCCTTGCATGGAATTCACTAGGTCGGTGCAATTCTTGTTGTTGCACACACGACCAAGTCGTTGCATCTATCAGGTGAGTCCGTGCATGAACAGTGCAGCATCGGTGCATCGTCTATTACATGCATTCTCTTTGTCGATGTAGAACTCCACTCTGTGTAGAAAAGAGTCGGTGCACACCTAGTGCGTGCGAGTCCGAACTCGGTGCGCACTGCAGTCTACGCATTCATGAAGTCGGTGCAATCCTTGCACCGAGGGCATAGAGTAAGTACCCATATCCTGAGTACGTCTATGCAATGTCTGTACTCTCGCACTCTGAATCAGTGCAAGAGAAGCCCTCGAGCAGAGTATATTGGTGCATAGTCAAAGTCACATGCATGCATAGTCAGTGCATTCTATTGTGTCTTCTTACAATGTCAGTGCATTCCTTCATTGCCCTTACATAGAAGTCTGTGCATTTTATCTCTGTCAGAGCACTTACTCTATGAAGTCTCGTTATACTTCAAATAACTGTACGAAAGTGACCTCATGTCTGATACTTCGGCAAGTATTTCACTTCTGGCAGCAAGCTGGAATGCTGCCATGTGATCAAGGCATTTGGGGGAGAATTGTGGAACACACGCGCCCTACCTCTCTGCAAGTATAAAGAGGAAGCTTCTCCTTCAAGAAAAAGGGGGATGTGTAAAAGAAGAGTTGAGCGTAAAATAGAAAGCTGAAGCGGAGAGATATAGTGCCTCCACGATCTAGAGAAAAGAAGTTCGAGAGAAGAAAAAGAGAGTTTCTGAGAGCAGAAGGTAGAAAGAGTGTGAAGTAAAGCAACGTCAGTATTTGCTGCAGATCTGTTGTTTTTAAGTGTCTTCCGGATCAGATCCAAGACATTGTGCTCCTGTGTGAGCAATTATGTTTCATCTTATTATCGGCTTTTCGTTGCTGAATTTTGTTTTTTGCTTTCATCATATATTTTTCTTTTCAAGCTGTTTGTCAGCGACTGCAGAGGTGGATTCCTATGGACGGCCAAGCTGTATTGCCCAGCGGACGGCGAAGCTGTAATGCCCAGCAGTTGAAGCTGTGAATCAGCAGTTTGTAGGCAAACTGTGAGGCCCAACGATTTCAAGCTGTTTGACAGCAGTAAGCCACACTCTGGTTTGAGTGTGGGGTGGACGTAGGTCGGAGGACCGAACCACCTAAAAGTTTCCTTGTCTACTGTGGTTTGGTTGTCCTACTCCGTTAGATGAATGTATAGGCCGATCTGTCTCTCCATGTCCTGTGAGCATGTTAGTTGCACATTTTCTATTTGATTAAGCTGCTCACTGCCCTTCAGACTCGGTAGAATCTAGTTAGTTCCTGTTCAGCATCTCTGATTGACGCAATTAACTTTTAATTGGTCAAAATTTCCAAAGGATACATTCAACCCCCCTTCTGAATCCGGGTCTAGCACCACAACATGTTCTAGATATACAACCAAAACAAGTGAGCCAAAACTTTAATGGAAACATGAGATTCACACCTGTGCCCCTGCAATCATTGCACACATGTTGCATCTGTTGGATCATGCCTAATCCAAGATGTTGGGTTGATACCTTGAATCCAGAGCCACGACAACCATAACATGTTCCTGAAGTTCCACTCTTTGAACCTTTTCTGTAAAAGCATTTTTAAAAAATTGTTAACATGATGCGCCTGATATTGAGGAGCGGATAACACTAATGGGCAACAAGTGAATCCCAAATTATAATGTCATATGTCACTTGGTTAAAGGTAAATGGAAATCTTATTGAAACAACGTATCTTAGAGGATAATGGGACCATTCTGTATGATTGTGAATAACATTTTTTAAATTCCATAGAATATCCGTGACTTAAGCACATGGGCTTATCAAGTGGTTAATCATGTGGAGGATTCTGGACAAATGAGATTCTGAGGGCATGTACCTGAATAGCCAAATTTTAGGGGTTAAAATGAATTTCCCAATCGGTAAATCAGTCTTACACTTGTAAAGTAGTATAAATAATACTTAAAGTCACTAAGCAATAAAATTTTAATCTGTGCAGCATCAAAACACCAGCATATACAAATAATTTCAAATGCTCTCTTATGTATACACAAGAAACTGAGGATTTCATCATAAACAAGGTAATCTTCACCTTACAAACCCCAATGGCCCAATGATTACCACCCAACCAGTCTCCTGTTTGTGGGGGGGACCTGCAAGTTGCAGTTGCAGCAGACCATGTGGACATTGACCGCATTGCAGATGCCCAATGTCCCAATCCATCCTCTCTCCCTCCTGCAAGTTGCAGTTGCAGTTGCAGATGCCCATGTCAACACATTGACACACCAGCATCGCTGCCCCCACCCACACCCACAAAAAAATCCTTTCTCTGTTTCCCTTCAGCCCATCTTAAACAATCTTTCCTGATTAAGGGGATCCATCTGATGTGGGCATCTCCTCAGGTTGCCCATGATCTGAGGGATGTTTTTTTCAACCATGCAACAACCAGCCATTCATCTTCAGACATGTCTCTTGGAGCATAGATTACCTGATGCACCACCATGCAAGCATGTCAACCTCACTCTCACTTAATAGCTTATAATTCTAACTACTAATCTGATTAAAACAAATTTGGACCAAGGTCATAAAGTATGTAAGCATGCATCTGTGACTGATCACCCACACCTTGTTGCACTGCAAGTCCTTACCTATGCTATATAACTTATGTGCTAATAGGGGTGTTCAGTACTAAACAAAGAATAGGTGACACATTAAAGAAGTGGTCTCAGGCTATCTGAAGCATTGGTTTCTTTAGAACTAAACCAGAGTTGTAAATGGCCGTCAGTCTCTTTAAAATTAAATCAACGTTGTAAATTGCACTGTTATAAATTTCAGAAAAGTCAAACTGGTAAGTAGTGGTTGCTTTATGGAATGGATGCCCATCAAGTATAGAACCCAGGCAGCTAATAGTGCTTTGCCAGGCTCATTCAATCAAACCCAAGCTTATTAACAGTAAGTGACCAAACAACAACCTATTACCAGTAAGTGACCCAACAACAATTGACTTTAAATATCACTTGAAACAGAAAGATAACAAATGCCAGATTGTTAAGCAATGCTAACTAGAATTTTAAACTGCTACAAGGAGAAAAATAGTGAAATTAGATAAAAAAAATTAGTCGAAAGTTAAGAATTTCAACTGTGATGGGGAGAGACATGGCCAATAAAATTAGAAAAAGATTAGCCAATATATATAAAGTTCCTTAGAACAATAAGAACTAATAAGGACTTATACAAAGCAATTCAAGTGCACAAAATTTGGATAGATCCATGGAAAACATAAAAAAAAGAAGGTGTACATAGAAGCTCAAAAATTACCAAGAAATAAACTATTTGCATAACAAATACAAATGAGAACTTTGAACAATCCCTTGGAATACTCCATGTCACTGCTTGTAAACAATCACAAGTTCTACAGAGATGGTCTTTCTTGTTATAACCTACATGCCTAAACATTGTGTCCACTAAAAGAACACTGCTAGATCACTAAAAACTTTTAAGTATTTTGGGCTTAACAAGTATGTGGATGAGACAAAGCAGAGTATATGTTAGCCTGTAGCTGCTTTCCAACTATCGTTTCACTGCAAGGCTAAATCATGTCACAGCAATGACAATTAAACTAACCACAGCAGTAGGATCTTTATGAAGCTGACACTAGTTTGATCACTTATTAGTATAATTAAAGCTCTTCAAAAGCCAAATACAGGTTCATGAAGCAATGATCCCAAGCATATGGAAATGCTTTTTGTTATTTATGATTAATCCGAGTCTATAACTAAGTATAATAATATCTCATGGAATTTTCTGTAACAAACCCAAATGTGCATACAACCAACCCAGAAGGTACAATTGATTGAGATAAGTAACAAAATGATGCTTCAGATTTTCAAAACTCGAATGTGTGCTTCTTTGGAAAATCATGCCCTACATAAAGATGTTCAAGTCTAGCATAACCACTCTAGTCCTAATTCAATCGATGACTGGACAAAGGTGTTTGATTTTATACATGCATACGCACACACAGAAGTGGTTTGATTTAGAGTTATTTAAATAATCCTATAAGAAAAATGAGAAGGTAGTACCCAGGTTGTGTTCCCAAACTATCTTTGCTTCTGAGATGGGAAGTATGTCCAGTATAGGAAGTTCTACGTAAGTATTTCACAAAAGGTTCCCAAATGGTGTCTAAAGGGATTATACTTCTCAGAAAAAACATCAAAGTACCTTACAGGAAAAAATATCAAACAACCATCATCAATTATCTATTTGCAACACTGTATAATGTCTAATTCTGTGTAAGCAGCTTTGATCAATTTTTCTAGTAAAATTATACCTAAATCAAGAGTGAAGTTATTCTGCATGTATAGATTGGCAGATTGATATAATTAATAAAGCATGCAGCTAAGAACCAATGAAGGTCATAAATCCATGTCAAGCTAAATGGCAAAAGAATCACAAAGCAAGATTTTATTTTGTTACCCAAACTACAAAAAAGCAAGCATCCATTTCCGACATATTACATATGTCTTTCAATACAATGTAAGTTCTCTCTCAGCATACCAGTAGGTTGTCCATCAATCTCAATGTCGAAATAAACCTTGTGTGTAATTTCTCTCAAGTTTTCCTTCTCTTTTTTGCCTGAAATGTTCAGCACCATAAGAAGAGAAAGGCTTTAGAAACACCACGACAATCATCCACCAAAAAAGAAAAGCTCGCAACATTGTATCAACTAGACTAAAGAACAGCCGAAATGCATGGAGCTAAAAAAGATTATCTAATTATATATTATTTTAATAAAATACCACCTCAAATGCCAGGCCATCGCCTAGGCGTTTGAGGCATGAGGCGAACCATTGGTCGCCTCATCGCCTCTCGCCTCTGACTACATAAGGTATAGTAGCATCCGATGTAGGACCAAGGAGGACATGGAACATGCCATCTCTTCCATATGCAGCTGCTTATGCTAATTTAGGAGTGTGATCTAATTTCCCTTCTTCCACATAGGCTGGACATAATCATGAAAATGGGAGTAGTAATAGATTAACTTACCATTTCGAACAACTAAAGCACAAAGTCCAGTAGGGTAGCCAAATATCTGCATAAGATTTAAAAAAGAAACAGAATAAGCAAATAAGAACATAATGGAAGTCAGATCTGCCGGAAAAAATGCACATCCACATATACCTTATAAAAAGAAAGGACAACAAAATCAGTTGAGAACCTAGCCAAATCTGGTGGTTCAGTAGCACATCCTTTTGCAGTATCAATCAGGATCATCCAACGACCACTGCCCCAGGAAGATTCATTTGCAAAAGATGAAATAAAGAAGCAATCATTTTGGATTGTATCATTGAGAAGTTAAAATGTTAAGGACAGAAGAACAAAACAGAGTGTTGCATGAATGAGACTGTATTGTCAAAAGGCTAAAAAAGTTCGATGAGAGCAATGAAAGACGGGCTGCAAAAAAAAAGGTGATACATCAAAGAAAATGATCAGATGGCAATAGGCAAACAGCTCAGAAAGGATCTTCCTGCTCAACACGATGCCAGATAAAACTCATGGGCGCCCAAGAGAAAAGCCAGAAACTCGAACCCGACGACAGCAACAAGGAACCAAATAATCGGCAAGGAAAAAAATGTGAAAACGAGGAAACAGTAAACTGGAGAGTTAATGGAGAGGAGAACCTGACGATATGGGGATCGATGGATAGCATCCGCAGCAGGCAGACCTCGCGGAGGGTGGTGGGCGGCACCCCCTCGTCGTCCTCCGGGAGGCGGGTCTTCTTGAGCGCCACGATCTTCCAGGCAAAGTACCAAATTGATCAAAGGACCGAAAGATGCCCAAAAGTTTTCGACTATCCCACAATAAGACAAGAAGCTTCTCTGCACGGTAAACAAGTTAGAAAGTCATAGGATGAACTGAACATCACATGTGCATCATAAATTAAATGGCTATTCTGCAGAATGATAACTTAGTAAAAATTCGGCATGGAAAAAATGGAAGAGTATCACTACAGTGCAATGCACCACTATTGGAAGTAAATAAAGCCTGTGTGAAAAAGAAAAAAAGATTATTCAGAATAGAGCAGGCCTACATCAATCCATCTCATTTGAAAGCAATCACCTACGGTTGAACAAAATTCCTACTCCTGTAAGTTAGATATCAGTATACATGCATGAACATAACTTCATTTGATGTCGGGATCTTGTAGATGGTGAAATCCATGGTATCAAAATACCTGCTGTTGGAGGCCAATCAAATATTGGTTAAATTGCTCAGTCCGCTCCCGTAGTTCAGTTTGCAATGTCTGGTTGGTTGTTGAATGGAAGGCATCCATTTCTTGGGCACGTGCCATCCATGCTTGTGCCTCCCTTAATTGTTCATCCTTAAAAAGTATTGTTTCTTGTGCAACCCTATGCTGAAAGAAAATTCACTATACAAGTTTGTTACCTTTGACTAGAAGCTTTTAGCATTGAATGAAAGGAATACAATCACTAAGAGAACTTTAATTTCAAAAACACCGGAATGGCATTATAGAGATACATACAAGGGAACAAGGCAATCATCGATGACTGTGCTTAACCAAGTTGTTTACTGAGGTCTAATTTCTAAGAAAATAAGACCCATACCAGTACACGTTATAAAGTTTTTTTGCCAATTTCTACCCAACAAATAACAGCATAAACTGCATTAGGCCCTGCTTAAATTATGGCAAAAAGAAACCATCAATCATTAGCATTCATCTATTATTTAATTTTCATGCTAAAAATCCCATTCGTATATAAAACCAAAGCCCGCATAGCCCTTGAAAGTTAAACTTTTGATGTCAAGAGTCACTCACGCTCATCTACCAAGATGAGATCATCTAACTAGCTTCTTAGATGGACATAACATCCATAGAATTTAAAATCATAGAAGAGAATTCTCCAGACAAAAAGAATCAGCACTGGAAGTGATGACTGAACCTGCTCTTCTAACTCAAGGTACTGATTTTACTTTTCCTGAAAGCATTCCTGAAGTTCATGGATTTGCTTAAGATGCTAGGCTCTTTCAACTTCCAAGTTATCACGTTCCGCTCTGGAATAAATGAAAGCATTGAGTGCTAAGAGTTCACAAAATTTTCCACCAAAAAATTGTGCCATTGGATGGGTCAAACTCAAGACCCTGAAGAACAAAATGAAAATAAGCTGAATGGTTAGCCACCTTGTTCCACATTCAATAACACCAATTAACAAAATTATGTAGAAATAATGACGGGCAGAAGACATTGTCAAAGATGATGTACAACAATAAGAAACGATAACAAGGCAGGGATACAAACCAGAAAGTTGCTAATTCTTTATTTTGTTCCCTAAGAAGGTCCTCGTTGGCCCATGCCTAGGGGAAAAATTGAAAAATGAGAGGTGAAAAACAACAGAAAAGACATAACCACCTCAGAAAAAGAAAAATAAAGAACAAACATAGACAAACAAACCGCTTCATTGTCAACTTACTGCCCGTAGCTCTCTCTCCTTTTCTTCCATCTTCATCTCTAACCCATGAATGTGTTGCTCTCGCTCATGAAGTTGTTCCTATTCAACCAACAAAAGCATGCAACTCCATCAAATTTATCAAAATAAATAAAAACACCACCATCTGAAACTAATGTCTGAACCATATTCATCCTTCACATTGTTTGATTGTGAGTGACAAATGTGTCAATGTTTGCCAACAAAGGCACTGAGAAGCCGAACCTATCATTTGATTACAGCAGTGGTAAAGAAGAATGCTATTGCTATGGCCAAAAGACTATTAATATCTTTCCAGGAATTAAATAGTCAGCAATCTTTGTTTGATCTTACAATTCAAATTTACTGCATTCTTATAAATCCAATTTCATGTTACCAGGATTAGAAACTTTTCAACTCTATTAAACACAGTCTTCCAAGTTATCTTACATGTCTAAATTTATGTACAACAGATTCAGAGTTTTCCAAGTAGGCAACCACTCTTCACTATCTTGATGTATTACTATTCCACATTTACATCAGAATTTATGGAGAACTACAATCATCTAGTGTCGATGCAATATACATTTTAATCTATCAAACAGTAGAGCTATGTTAATATCCACAGGAAAAAGATCATGTTGAACAAAACCAAAAAATAATGCAAAGAACTATTTTACTAAGCAAACTATGGTCATCAAAGTTGTCTTTAATGTAAACATCACATTTGCCAGCCGCACCTAGCAGATACCTAGAGTCTATAGACAAAGGAAACAAACACAAAGGAGCTAAAAATTCAAGTGGCAACCTTTCTTCAACAAATACGAATGGAGTATAACAGAGTTTGTGAACCATATGTCACGAGAGTTGAAGGGGATCTGAGTGTTATATATATCTAAATGCAAAAAGATGAAAAAAGATAAAATCCAAGATAGAGTTTGTGAACCATGTCACCCCATGAAATCCAGAGAGAGGCATGTATCTGCAAAT
Source organism: Amorphophallus konjac (assembly GCA_022559845.1). Lineage (NCBI taxonomy): Eukaryota > Viridiplantae > Streptophyta > Magnoliopsida > Alismatales > Araceae > Amorphophallus > Amorphophallus konjac. The sequence continues at coordinate 68,672 of JAHNEJ010002690.1, read as the reverse complement.
ATAAAATAAAATATTAGAGTCTTTTTCATTGAAATGTTGTCAAAGCAAGAATGGCTGTATACAGTTAACTAAAACCAACAATGGGAAAAAAATTGGATTTGCAGAAGCAATATCAGTGTTAAGTTCAGAAATGGGAGGGTAGTTAACAATAATCCCCAAGCCTCGTTCAAAAAAATGATTAAGCTCATCAAGTTCAACAAGATGTGGAGTCGTTTGAAATCATCAAGTCAATTAACAACAATGAATTTGGGCATGGATGAGAATGTACATCTACAGAAGATCTATCAATGAAATGGATACTCTAGACAAGTCACCAGCTTAACAGTTTCGAACGTGCATAAAACCATCGGTCCTTCATTAGATATCACATCTCCCAAGCAGATTGGCTATTGAGATCACCCCCTGCTATTCTACCACAAAAAAAGAGCACAGAACTCATTTGGACAAACGGTATTTCTGGCTTTCAAATTTTTTGATGAGGAAAAGGTGATGAAATGAGCTAAAAATTCTTTAAAATAGGAATTAAAGAATATATTAAGTTTTCAAGACAATGGACTAAAAATTAATTGCAGAGTCAAAAATTGGATTGGGAATCATTTTTCCCAAACATTAATGTCTGATATTCAAATGGCCTAAACTAGAATAGAAGCCACTGCAAAGAACACAAATAAAACTGATATCTACTAAATATGACACAAATAAAAATGATATCATGTTATAAGTTTTTTTGAAAGTAAATTCAATAAGAACATCTAGCAAAGGAATGTTCACAATAACTAGTACTAAAACAGAAAAAGGGGGAGAAGTACATGCTCTCCGGATAGAGCAAGGAAGGGCGACCAGGTAGAGGAGGGGGGCCAGACAGCTGGTGGAGCCAAGCATGGGACAGCTCCTGCAATGATGTAGGTGAATATAAATCAGTGTATACTATGGTTTGGCTAGGATCCAGGACACATAATGTAGGTGTGGGCATCCTCGGAGGAATTAAGGAGAGGATTCAACAAGGTAGGAGGAGCAGAGTTTAGAAGCACCTGGGCAAAGGAAGGAGGAGCAGCATGAGGTAGGCTGGTGCGTGCATCCTATGCAACATAAGACGAAGAGGGCAGGGCAGAGCCGCACACAGCAGCCCAAGGAGACGCGATCTGGGCACCAGGAGGGGGGCCAGACCGACCAGCGTGCACCGCAGCCTTGGCAGGGCCTACAGCAGCAGGACTAGCACTAGCTGTGCCAGCAGCAAGGGTATGCAAGCCGGCAGCAGGAGGACCCGTGGCTAGAGAAGCTAACCGGGCACTGCAAGCAGGAGGGGGCTGCAAAGCGCCAGCAACGACGCGGGGCAGAGCGGCCAGGGAAGGAGAGCCGCTATCGGAGGCAGGAGGGGGCACGACTAGGCCAGCTTCCACCGCACCAGCAGAAGGAGGAACCTACGATGCTTCAACAGCAGCAGTGGCCGGAGTTGCAGGAATGGAGGAAGGAGGGCGCCGGGCAGAAAGTGAATGGACCCGCGCGGAGGAGGAGGGATCGCAGGCAGATGAGACCACTGGCTGGCCAGCAACCGGAGCATCATCGGATGGAGAGACCAACGAAGGAGAAAGCGGAGGATCTGCCCCCCCCCCGGGCCAGCCATGGCTAGGGAGGGCCACGCACAGCAAGCCCTAGGTCCCGCTCTCCAGCAGGGGGAAGGAGGAGCGTGAAATTTCGATTCCACCCCCTCGCCTCCGTAGTTTGGCCTGGCCCTCTGGAAGACAGATCGGGTGATGACACCAGCGGTGGCGCCGACGGGCCCTCCTCCTTGTCCTCCGGCGGGTAGGTTAGCCGGATCGGCCCCCTCGGACGACTTGACGGCTTCTTCGTGTTCCCGGAGTTCAAGGGTTTCTTCCAAAAGCACCAACAGCAGCAGATTGAAGAAGAACGAAGAGTATCGGGAAGAAGGGTTTTTGTGGGGTTTCGTCTAGGAGATCGGAATGGGAGATCACTGATGACGGAGAAGAGGGAGCTTCACCGGTTGACGGGGTTTTTGTGGGGAAGAAGATGGTCAAGATGGGGAAGGGGTAGGGGAGGAAGAGAAGGAGGGAGAGGATGGGCGAAATTAAGGAGAAAGAGGGCGGGAGAAGTGGACGGGGTGGCGGAGATCCAGGGACAAGATCGGGGGAGAAGATCCAGGGAGAAGATCGGCGGGGTGGCGGAGGAATAGGAAGGGGGAAAGGTCCATCGAAGCTCGGGCTCATAAAAGCTCGGGCGGCCTCGGGCTGCATTTTTGCCGCCATCGAACTAAAGCCTATTGCGACGCTCTTCTATTTTTTTTTATTTTTTTCAATCGACTTATTGTTACGTTTGAAAAAATTCGAAACCATTGATAGGTTCTATTCTCACATTTACGAAAAAAACGTCATTATATATTATCTTTTCTTACATTTATTTTAAAATCGTCGGAATAAAATGATCATGTAACTGTACTATAATAAAACGTAGGAAATTTATCAACGTTAAATTAAAAACATCGTAATATGTCATTTATACCTACTTTTTTTACAAACGTAGGTAAAATTCGTGGTTATAGGCTAATTTTCTTGTAGTGTGACACTGCAGAGTTGGTTGCTTCTAATCTTCGTCTGATCGAATCTGTCGAGCCACTTCGGTTGTGTATAGAGGACGAAGTGGAAGAAGTCGGTCCAACTGAGCTAAATGAAACAATTATTGGGCAGGAGGAGTCGTCTGAGAGAGGGGATTCTTCTGCAACTAGTGATGGTGGAGGATGATCCAACGGATATCTGTTGATTTGTAATCGTAATTATAAAAAATGACACATTTGAATTAATGTAATTGTAATTTATTTTATTCATTGAGTTATATGTTGTGTGGATTTTATCGGATGATGTGTGTTTTATGTAGAGTTGTGTAGGTTATGTGTATAATTGTAGTTTTAAAGGATGATAAATAGATAACAGAAGTAAAAGATATATTTTGAAGCGAAACAAAGGCGATGGTTGGCGAGTGATAAAGGTGACAAATAGATGTTGTGAGTGACAGATAGCCGTTAGCAGTGACAAATAACTCTGTAACGGTGACAAATATCTCATGGCAGTGAAACTTGAAGAAACTCAATTTCGTTTGAAGGGTTTAACCGTGTATGGGTTTCCTAACTCTACCAACACGGATCTGAAGCTTTCCTAGTCATCAAACGACACTGATTAAATGAAGCGAAACGTTTACATTATTTTTCTATCATTTTCACAATTATGTGGTTTTATATTATTATTATAGTGTTACATTTATTAATTATCATTTTTATATTTTTTATCAATTTTTTATTTTTTATCAATTTTATAATTAATTTATTATTATACTGGTACATTTATTAATTATCATTTTTATGGTCTTTTTTATTTTCACAATTATTTTACTATTATTATACTATTACATTTATTAATTATCATTTTTATATTTTTTTTCATTTTCAATTATTTCATTATTATTTTACTGTTACATTTATTAATTACCATTTTTAATTTTTTTAGTTTTTATCATTTTTACAACTATTTAACTATTATTATGATGTTACATTTATTAATTATCATTTTATATAATTTTTATCTTTTTCATAATTATTTTATTATTATTCTGTTAGATTTATAAATTTTTAATTTGTATGGTTTTTTGGCATTTTTATTTATTTTATTATAATTACAGTATTATATTTATTAATTATCACTGTTAGACAGAAAGAAGAACAAGTTTTGAAGTTTTGGAGCCAGTAAGTCAGATAAGTCAAAATTAAGCGCGACGGCTAATACCGCATAGTGGTGACAAATAGTCATCAGTGGTGAGAAATAGGTTTTAGGGTTGACAAATGTCTCCTAAGGGTGATAAATGGATAACAGAAGTAAAAGATATGTTTTGAAGCGAAACAAAGACGATGACTGGTGAGCAATAAAGGGTGACAAATAGATGTTGTCAGTGACAAATAGCCGTTAGTAGTGACAAATAACTCTGTAACGGTGACAAATATCTCGTGGCAGTGAAACATGAAGAAACTCAAGTTCGTTTGAAGGGTTTAACCATGTATGTGTTTCCTAACTCTACCAACACGGATCTGAAGCTTTCCTAGTCATCAAACAACACTGATTAAATGAAGCGAAACGTTTATATTATTTTTCTATCATTTTTCACAATTAGGTGATTTTATATTATTGTTATAGTGTTACATTTATTAATTGTCAATTTTATATTTTTTATCAATTTTATAATTAATTTATTATTATACTGGTATATTTATTAATTATCATTTTTATGATTTTTGTCATTTTCATAATTATTTTACTATTATTATGCTGTTGCATTTATTAATTATCATTTTTATGTTTTTTTCTCATTTTCAGTTATTTCATTATTATTTTACCGTTACATTTATTAATTATCATTATCATTTTTTTAGTTTTTGTCATTTTCATAATTATTTAACTATTATTATGATGTTATATTTATTAATTATCATTTTATATGATTTTTACCTTTTTCATAATTATTTTATTATTATTATTCTGTTATATTTAAAATTTTTCAATTTGTATGGTTTTTTGGTATTTTTATTTATTTTATTATAATTACAGTATTATATTTATTAATTATCACTATTAGACAAAAAGAAGAACAAGTTTTTAAATTTTGGAGCCAATAAGTCAGATAAGTCAAAATCAAGCGCGACGGTTAACACCGCATAGTGGTGACAAATAGTCATCAGTGGTGAGAAATAGGTTTCAGGGCTGACAAATGTCTCCCAAGAGTTATAAATGGATAACAAAAGTAAATGATATGTTTTGAAGCGAAAGAAAGGCGACGGCTGGCGAGCGATAAGGGTGACAAATAGATGTTATGAGTGACAAATAACTCTGTAACGGTGACAAATAGCTCAGAAAAATGGGAAATACCGACGGTATTATCCGACTAAAAAGTTTTCGTCGGAAATACGTCGGAATGATTCGACTTTCATGGTTTGTTTGTTATTTTCTTGCCTATGTGATAAATTATTTTATTTATTGATTATCATTTTTATGGATTTTTTTATTGTTATATTTGTTTTCTCTTTTGGGTTCACCTTCTGTATGTGAGAACAGCGAGTAAAATGAATGATAAGGGTGATGAATGCATATTATTGGTGACAAATAAGTTGATAGGGGCAACAAATATACATTAGTGGTGACAAATAGGTTGACAGGGGTGACAAATGCGCATGAGGGGTGCCAAAAGGCTCTTAACGGTGAAAAAATGCACAAAGGCGATGGCTCCAAGGGGCAAAGGTGGACGGCTCCTGCTTGCTATAAGAGTGAAGGATGCCTATTAGTGGTGACAAATAGATCAACAGGGGGGACAAATGTGCATGAAGAGTGACAAATGAATCCTAACGATGAATTATGAGCATGAAGATAAGCCATACTAATATTAGAACAATCGACAAACCCTGCTACTTATAGGGGAAGAACTCCCCTTCGTAAAGGTAACCCCTACTTGCGATGGATGGTATCCTTCATTTGACGGCAACCACATCACACAAAGATCAAGCATCCATCATGCAAAGAGAGGTTGCAGAAAAAGAAATTATATTGATAGGGGAAGAGGGTACAAGCGGTTACTCGTCCTCTTTGGGACGGAACCTGTCAGGTTGGAGACTCAACACCCCCTTGTTACAAAACAGGCGGTCCACCTTCGCTAAGGTGTCCTTCCACCCTTACAGGTACCCCTGCTTGTATTCCTCCGAAAAGTCACCGCCGCTGCTTTCCCCTGATGGTTGGTCCGACATCGACATGGCTTCCTTTCGGAAGCACAGCCTTTTGGCGGGAACCTACTCTGACGAAGAATCTGACTTATCAGATGACGACATCTTCACGAGAGTGTCTTTGACCGCCAAAGCACAACCTTTCCCCACAGAGTCTCTATTTATAGGAAGGAGACGAAACCCCCAGAGGGCAAAAGAGTCTTCATGCCTCCCCAACTTTGTGGAAATCGAAGCGACGGGACCGCGAAGATCGTTCCATCTCCTCCAACTTTTCTGACTCTCGATCCTTCCTTTTTGTCGGTCATGAGATCGCTTGGACCGAGGTTCCTTTCGTCCGGATACATCAGCCGCATAGTAGACGAGAGGTCGGAGAGAGATACTGCAACGGCTAACACCGCATAGTGGTGACAAATAGTCATCAGTGGTGACAAATAGATTCAAGGCTAACAAATGTCTCGTAAGGGTGATAAATCGATAACAGACGTCACAATATGTGATGAAGCGAAACAAAGGCGACGTCTAGCGAGCAATAAGGGTGACAAATAGCTCGTTATGAGTGACAAATAGCCATTAGAAGTGGCAAATAACTCTGTAACGGTGACAAATAGCTCATGGCAGTGAAACTTGAAGAAACTCAAGTTCGTTTGAAGGATTTAACGGTGTCAACGAGTAAAATGTCCAGTACATTATTTCCCCATGCAGACAAAGCGTAGTACACTTCCTTACCTACAACAATAGTAATAACAAAGCAACTAATATGAAGAGGAGCAACACTACTAGAGTACATAATAGAACAACAATAATACAAGGCACATTTGACATTTGTGTAGTCTGTTGGCGTAGTGCCTGGTTCCTTGAATCATAGTCAGGCCCGGGACTTGCATGATATGTAGGTATGGGCCTTTCCTGTAGTTGAGGATGATCAACAAACGTATGCCTGCTATTGCCAACCCCATTTATAGCAGCATATGTTTCCTCTACTGAGTGAAAACCCTTATAACGAGCTCCAGGGTATCCATTCACTTGGACAAAGCATTCTGGCCAACTATAATGTACACCGGGTTCACGACCAACCCACACTACATAGCATTTAAACCTTCCCATTTTCTGAACCTCAATTCCTCAAGTGGTTATTGGTTACTATTGACATCCCTAATGGTAGAGGTCTAACGAAAAATAATACTTGTGCAGAGGTTAAGAACAAAACAACCACTGCATCCGTTTAATATGAAACTACCCAGAGCATATCATATACGAACATATGAAAGGCCTGTAAAATGCATAAACATGGAAGAGGATTAAAAAAAAGGAAGATGACATCTGCAGTAGGAACCAGTGACGACAAGGGACCGAGGAGGATGCAGAGGAGACGGGCTCTTCTATTGGGGAAGCCACCGCTACGCGCACTTATGGAGGGGATGACATTGCGGAGGAGCCTTAAGAACTTAAAATAGAAGAGCGGGTGTCAATGTAGGGTCACGAGGGGGATCGGTGTGTCGATTTAACACATCACTACAATGGAGGTGGTAACACAACCCCTCGGGAGCAGAAAAAAGGGGAACATCAGGAACCCTACCCGAACGATCGTCGCTCCATCGAAGCATATTACAGAGGTGATTGGACAAGAGAGGGTGTAGGCAAATACACTAGATAAGGGTGAAAAATACATATCAGTGGCGACAACTAGATCTGCAGAGTAGATAAATACACTGGTAAGGGTGAAAAATAGATCCTAGAGCTAACCAATGAAAAGCAAAAGGAGTTGAAAGGAGGAGTCAAGTTCACAAGAGGACAGAAATGTGAATAGTGTATCAAGAGTTTATAGATCAATCAGAAGAAGAACGAAGGGACTTGGTCAATGCCAAGACAGTCAATATCGACTCATCAAGGTCAACACCAGTCAAAGAGGACTCCAGAAAGCTCAACTTTTTCTTGACTACAGCCATGAGGTCCAAGTCAAAGTCAAAGGTTAATGAATAGATTAGTCAGCTACAGTGATCCCTCTCCTAGACAAGCAGCTAATGGAGAGAAAGAGGGCAACGGTTGGTCATGTGGTAAGATAAGAGTGATAAATATGCAGTAAGGATGACAAATAGCCTGTATGACTGACAAATGGACGATAAGCATGTAAATTAGCCAATAAAGCTTACAAATGGGCTGAAAGGGTGAATCACAGGCTTGGTGTGTCTGGAACACGCTCAACTCGAAGGCTAGGCTTTGCACATGATCCGAGGCTACCCTGTCAGAGGTATATGCTCTCTCATGGGACAAGGATATTTTCATATTTCAGCCTGATCATCTATTATTCACCCTTTGTCACCTCTTTTACACCATTAAGGCCTATTTTTCACCATTGGCCACCTATTTGTCACCCTTAAAGCGTAGCCAAAGCCCTTTTCATCCAACGGGTGACTTGGGTTTTTCTCTTCAGTAGTCTGAACTGGAGTCGGCTCCACGGTCGACTCTAGTCGACACTTGTGCAAGTAAAGCCTTCATCTTTTCACACTTCAGCCTAGTTCCTTAACCAAACTTGAATCTGTCTTCAGAAAACTCATTGATATTCATGAATTAACATTATCAAGCACACACATTAACAACATTAAAACATATAAAACTTTGAAGATCAAAATGTATGACAAAAGAAATATCAATGAAGACAGGTATGCCACATTCTGAGGTTTGAGACGTGAAATATTTAAGATCTTGTATTTCCAAAGGTAATGAGGTCGGCCCCAAATCGGGCTCTAAACATATTACAATCACCCTCATAAAATGTCCATGATGTCTCCCCCTTCCTTGACAATTCTTGAACATATTGCAGTACATAAATAGCACAGTTGAGGCTTCCATCTGCCTGTTGGGGACATTCGTTGTCGAATACAAGATCCCATTTCTCAACTCCCTCGAATGTCCCATAGAGCTTCAGAGACCCCCGTACAACTGCATCATGCAAATGAAAGGTTATAAATTATTAAGGAATAATTAAAAGATAATATAAATATATATGATTTTGGGTACATGGATAAGAAAAAGTACCCAATTTCTTGTAGTGGCATCATGGATGACCATGCCTCTCATGGAATTGTATGAGACAAAGTGGTGATTCTCCGTGTCAACAGCAAGTAGATGCCAGTGACCTCCAGAGTGTAACATGAAGAATAAATATTTGTTCTTATGCAGTTCTAATAATTCAACATTCTCGTAGGCGCACTCAAACAATTCATTGGATTTTTCATAGTTGGCCGCTGTCCTGCCATTTATGTGATTCACTAAAGTGGTGGGAAAACAAACCCACTGATGAAAGGTGTCAGATTCATTGAATCGTGAGTGGAGGAGGTACATCATGGCATCGATCACCTGTAAATTAACAATCACGATTCTATTAGCAGTAGAAACACAAGTTCAGGGTTGGGCGAGTGACAAAAAATTTCACAATTTTTCAAAAAAAGTACTGTATCATCTATCATATGGCTGTATAATAGATCAATGACATGACGACAGTTCAAAACAATCCTGTTCTGTAATTGAAATATGGGGCCACTATATTGGATAAAAATTTTCATGGTAGTCAGAGTAAGGCGGATCAGGATAATTATAGAAACTATAAGAGGACAACTTACTCAATATCCCCCGAGGCACAAGCATCAATGAATTCATTCACAATCGTGTTATCTTTCGGCTTCAACCGGCCTTTGCAGATCCAATCAGTACTCTATATGAACTTTATATAATGGTCGGCTTCATCGTCGTTCTAAATTTATGCCAATATACCAATCTTAGATTCTATACTGTAAGAAGTAGGAACAACGCAGACTCACCTTCTTCTTCCCCCGTCCTACAGTTTTCTTTGCAGGTACCCGCCATTTCCTCACGGACTTCTCGTCCCGTTGATGAAGGGACTGAGAAAGGACACCTTGACGACGGTCACCATGCCCATTGGTCGCCTCCATCTAAGCTTGGATATCGCCTTGCACATCCTCTTCAGGGGCTGTCTTATATGGCATAGTATCATCCGTACTTTGTTGAAGGGGCCTTGGAGGTGGGATATCGGCGACAATGTCCATTTCAGAGGTTTGACATATACTTTGCTCAACATTTTTAGCCACTTGCACTTCCTTGACAGGGGCTGCCGGAGGTGGCATGACATCAACCGTCACCTGTTCGATGGGCCTAGGAGGTGCTGCATCAGTGGCAATGGGAGCCTCTTGCACCCTAGTCAGAAAGAAGGCCCTCATTTCCTCAAGTAGCCGCTATTGGATCTTCAATGTAGCGGCAATATCTTGTAGGACAGGCATGCATGGAGCTGATGAGGACATCTCTTGAGCACTGGGTCGGGTCATCATCTGACCACCGTACCCCGTGTCCTTTTCACTTGGCTCAACAAGGAGCCCTTCGATCACCTGCATTTCAAACCACATCACTTCGGTTATTCATTAATGTTGAATGACAAAGAAGAAGTTTTTAGTACTCATAATACCTGTTGGCCTCGCAGGGATCCAATGGAGAATTTTAATTTCCTATCTAGGAATGGCCCCCACCTAAATAGTCGGGGGAATGCCACCTGCCTTAGTGGCTGCCGCACCCGCGTGTGCTCAAAAAACCAGACATGTAATATGAAATATATCAAGTTATTTTACAATGCAATAGAATTAATGATTGACACATTGATTATTACATAACAAAAATAAAAAAACTTACAGCAAGTGTTGTAGAATAACCAAATATAAATGTATGGGCCTGGGATGCATCCCCGACTCTTCTCTTAGCACGATCAATTGTACCTGACCATCGTTTCTAGACCGCCAACACTAATTGCTCAAACTTGTGCATTGTTACTGGAGAGGGGGATTTCCGCAGCCCACCACAAAGGCAGCCCAACAAGACCTACAAGGTCCAACCGGGCGAGCCCACCCAAGTGATAGCCCACAGGGCCCACTTCGGGAGAAAAGCCCAATAAATAAAGACTCGAGGAACCAACTCTCCCCGGCGGCCTTCTAGGCTCGGAGGGCCCGAGACAACGGTCAGGTCGCATGAAAGGTCCGGTCTAAAGCCCACTCTCCGACCGAGAGAAAGAGGCTCCAGCCGACCTATCCGACCCCACCTTCGCCGGGCCATGCCTATCGCTCGGACACGAGCTAGCATCCCCGTAGCTCGGTGAGACCGCTTGATTATCTGTAGGTGCGGCCGTTCAGAGTCCTCCGCCAGCGGGAGAGTCATGGGAGCTGCCGAACTCCAAGGGGATAACGCCCCCACGATCAGGCCATGAAAGCCCCCGCTGAAGACGTAACTCCCGCCGGGAAGCCCTCAGCTCACCGGACTCTTAAAAGGCGACGCACTATTTAAGCCAGGGATACCCTCCGGAAGATGGTAAGATGAACTAGCCATTCACACACCCTAAGCTCCTGAGCACGATTCGCTTCACCCTTGGTGGAGAGGATTCTCGCGCATCAGCTCTCTCCTCCTCCCGTTATCGCTTCCACCATCGCTCTACTGACTTAGCCATCGGAGGGTTTTCCCCCAGGGAGATCCCCTGGGCCCTCTGATACGTTTCCCTTCTCTTACAGAAACATCTTCTGGTGATCTACAGCCCGCTCAGGACACAGCGCGAGATTCCGCCTCTTCATCTGGCGCCGTCTGTGGGAAACGCACGAAGAGTCAAGATGGTGAGAAAAAGCTCAAGGAGGAGATCCGCCGGCGGGGCAGGTAAGGCTGTGGCAGCGGCGGGAGGCGTCCCCCCTAGGGTCTCGCAGAGCCCCCCCTCCAACGCCAGCGTCCCCACTAACGGACCACCACCCCCCCCGGCGGAGACAGGGGCACCCCTCGACGGTGGCGCCAATGCCTTCCAAGCCCTCAACGAGAAGATGGACGTCCTCGTGGAGCTCATGAGGGCCCAGGCGGCCCGGGACGCGAGGTCCCGCGCCCCGTCAGGGAGCCCCCCTCGAAGGAGTGCAACGCAGCACACCGCCGGAGGCCGCTTCACCCTCCGCGGCCGACAGCTCCTCCGCAACGACGTCGGAGGACCCTCGCAAGCTCCGCCTGCAGAGCAAGAGGCTTCCTCCACGCCGAGGAGAGGGAAGCAGGGGGCGAGGCCGCCGCGCCCGGGCACCAGTGCTCCGGGAGATCGCCACGACGCCCCCCCCAGCCCCACGGCGCGGCCACAGCCGGAACTGTCCCTCCGGCTATGAGATTTTGAAAGATGGTTCGCAGAGCAAGAGCGCGCTCTCCGCGCCCTGCAGAAGACCTCTTTCCCGGAGGACGAGGAGAAATCCCCTTTCTCCGAGTACATCTTGAAGGCAGAGGTCTCTCCTAGAGCCTCCATCCCAACCTTCAAGCTCTACGACGGCCAGGGCGACCCAGCCGACCACTACGACAGCTTCGACGCCCTGGTGACCCTGCATGGAACGCCGGATCCCATCAAATGCCGAGCCTTCGCGGCCACCCTGGTCCAGGGCGCTCAGGCATGGTTCCGAGCCCTCGCCCCGGGGTCCATCCGAGACTTCAGGCAATTCGGGCGAATTTTCAAGGAGAGCTTCGCCGGTAGCGCCCCCCAAGGTCAGTAGCGGGGCTCCTGGCTCTCAAACAGGCACAAGGGGAGAGGCTCCGGACTTACATCCACCGATTTAAATCGGAAGCCCTTAGGATCCCCCGCCTGGATGTGGCCTCAGCCACAACCGCACTGACCGGGGGCACCCGGGACGAGAATCTCCGCCGCGAGCTTGTCCTCCACCCTCCCTCGACCCTTGCCGAGCTAGTGACTCTGGCACTGCGCCACGCCGAGTGCGAAGAAGTACTCAGCGCCTGCCGAGACACAACCGGCTCGGGTCGGGAGGGGGACAAAAAGCGGACCTCCGAGCCAAACCCTGGCTCGAGTAAGAAACGCGATCGAGAAGGAGAGCGCAAGAGAAAGTACGAGCGGTATACCCCCTTGACCGCACCAGTCTACGAGATCTATGAAGGCATCAAAGACTCGGGACTTCTCCGCCAGCCCGAGCTGATGAGGTCGAAGAACCGCAAGCGGGACAGGCATTGCCTGTTCCACGGCGACCACGGGCACCACACCGGAGATTGCCATCAGCTCCAAGACGAGATCGAGCGCCTCATCCGTCTGGGGCATCTAGCCTGGTTCACAACCGGGCACAAAGAAGACCGAGACGCCGCAGAGGAGATCGACAACGCCCCCCGAGGGGTCCACATCAACGTCATCTCCGGAGGAGCGGCATCGGGAGGCGACACCAGCCGAGGAAGGAAACGTCATGCCGAGCGGGCCAGCCGAGCCTTAGAGCCCCCCAAAGGCCCGCCAATGGAGCCCCAGGTCATAGTCTTCTCCGACCAAGACCTGGAAGGGCTGAGCACCCCGCATGACGATGCCCTCGTTATCTCGGCCACGATAAATCACTGCAATGTAGACAGGATTTTGGTTGATAATGGGAGCGCCCCCGATGTATTATCTTATGACTGTTTTCTCAAGATGGGGGAAGACCCATCCAAGCTCCGCCCGATCCGAACACCCCTGTGCGGGTTTAATGGCCTGGCCACCTACCCCGAGGGAGCCCTAAGCCTGCCGGTCACTATCGGCACCCCACCCAAAACCATTACGGTCATAGTGGACTTCATAGTGATTAAAGGTATGATAGCGTACAACGCCATTTTCGGCCGAAAAATTCTCAGCCGAATAAAGGCCGTACCATCTACCTATCACCAAAAAATGAAGTTTCCCACCAAAAACGGGTTGGGGGAAGTCCGACACGGCTAGAAGGTGCTACAATATCTCGGTGGAAGCCTCAAGGCCGGACGGGAAGGATAAGGGCCCCAGGGGAGTCGAAGGAAAAACCGTGACCGCCGAGCCCGGTGGCGAATTATTAACGGTATTCCTGAACGACGACCCGGCCCTTGGAGTGAGGATCGGTTCCGACCTACCACCGAAGGAGCAGCAGCAATACAAGGAGTTTCTTTCTGGGTACGTCCGGGTCTTCGCTTGGTCCGACGATCAACTCCCTGGTATACCAGAGGAAACTGTGATGCACAGGCTTAACCTTGATGCCACCGTGAGACCCGTACAGCAGCGGAGGAGGAAGCATGCGCCCGAGAAACAGGCGATCATCAAGGCGCAGGTCACCAAGGGACAAGAGACTGGTCTTTTCAGACCGGTCCTGTACCCAACGTGGCTAGCCAACGTCGTCCTGGTGCCGAAGACCACCGGCAAGTGGCGAATGTGCGTAGACTTCACCGATCTGAACAAGGCCACCCCCAAGGACTGCTATCCGCTACCGAGCATCGACCAACTGGTTGACTCAACCTCGGGCAACGAGATACTCAGTCTCCTGGATGCCTATTCGGGTTATCATCATGGAGAGGGGGATTTCCGCAGCCCACCACCAAGGCGGCCCAACAAGGCCTACAAGGTCCAACCGGGCGAGCCCCACCCAAGTGATAGCCCACAGGGCCCACTTTGGGAGAAAAGCCCAATAAATAATGACTCGAGGAACCAACTCTCCCCGGCGGCCTTCTAGGCTCGGAGGGCCCGAGACAACAGTCAGGTCGGATGGAAGGTCCGGTCTAAAGCCCACTCTCCGACCGAGAGAAAGAGGCTCCAGCCGACCTATCCGACCCCACCTTCGCCGGGCCATGCCTATCGCTCGGACACGAGCTAGCATCCCCGTAGCTCGGTGAGACCGCTTGTTTACCTGCAGGTGCGGCCGTTCAGAGTCCTTCGACAGCGGGAGCGTCATGGGAGCTGCCGAACTCAAAGGGGATAACGCCCCCACGATCCGGCCATGAAAGCCCCCGCTGAAGACGTAACTCCCGCCGGGAAGCCCTCAGCTCACCGGACTCTTAAAAGGCGACGCACTATTTAAGCAAGGGAGACCCTCCGGAAGATGGTAAGATGAACTAGCCATTCACATACCCTAAGCTCCTGAGCACGATTCGCTTCACCCTTGGTGGAGAGGATTCTCGCGCATCAGCTCTCTCCTCCCCCATTATCGCTTCCACCATCGCTCTACTGACTTAGCCATCGGAGGGTTTTCCCCAGGGAGATCCCCTGGGCCCTCTGATACGTTTCCCTCTCTTGCAGATTCATCTTCTGGTGATCCACAGCCCGCTCAGGACACAGCGCGAGATTCCGCCTCTTCATCTGGCGCCGTCTGTGGGAAACGCACGAAGAGTCAAGATGGTGAGAAAAAGCTCAGGGAGGAGATCCGCCGGCGGGGCAGGTAAGGCTGTGGCAGCGGCGGGAGCGTCCCCCCTAGGGTCTCGCAGAGCCCCCCCTCCAACGCCAGCGGCCCCACCAACGGCCACCACCCCCCCCGGCGGAGACAGGGGCACCCCTCGACGGTGGCGCCAACGCCTTCCAAGCCCTCAACGAGAAGATGGACGTCCTCGTGGAGCTCATGAGGGCCCAGGCGGCCCGGGACGCAAGGTCCCGCGCCCCGTCAGGAAGTCCCCCTCGAAGGAGTGCAACGCAGCACACCGCCGGAGGCCGCTTCACCCTCCGCGGCCGACAGCTCCTCCGCAACGACGTCGGAGGACCCTCGCAAGCTCCGCCTGCGGAGCAAGAGGCTTCCTCCACGCCGAGGAGAGGGAAGCAGGGGGCGAGGCCGCCGCGCCCGGGCACCAGTGCTCCGGGAGATCGCCACGACGCCCCCCCCCAGCCCCACGGCGCGGCCACAGCCGGAACTGTCTCTCCGGCTACGAGATTTTGAAAGACGGTTCGCAGAGCAAGAGCGCGCTCTCGCGCCCTGCAGAAGACCTCTTTCCCGGAGGACGAGGAGAAATCCCCTTTCTCCGAGTACATCTTGAAGGCAGAGGTCTCTCCTAGAGCCTCCATCCCAACCTTCAAGCTCTACGACGGCCAGGGCGACCCAGCCGACCACTACGACAGCTTCGACGCCCTGGTGACCCTGCATGGAACGCCGGATCCCATCAAATGCCGAGCCTTCGCGGCCACCCTGGTCCAGGGCGCTCAGGCATGGTTCCGAGCCCTCGCCCCGGGGTCCATCCGAGACTTCAGGCAATTCGGGCGAATTTTCAAGGAGAGCTTCGCCGGTAGCGCCCCCCCAAGGTCAGTAGCGGGGCTCCTGGCTCTCAAACAGGCGCAAGGGGAGAGGCTCCGGACTTACGTCCACCGATTTAAATCGGAAGCCCTTAGGATCCCCCGCCTGGATGTGGCCTCAGCCACAACCGCACTGACCGGGGGCACCCGGGACGAGAATCTCCGCCGCGAGCTTGTCCTCCACCCTCCCTCGACCCTTGCCGAGCTAGTGACTCTGGCACTGCGCCACGCCGAGTGCGAAGAAGTACTCAGCGCCTGCCGAGACACAACCGGCTCGGGTCGGGAGGGGGACAAAAAGCGGACCTCCGAGCCAAACCCTGGCTCGAGTAAGAAGCGCGATCGAGAAGGAGAGCGCAAGAGAAAGTACGAGCGGTATACCCCCTTGACCGCACCAGTCTACGAGATCTATGAAGACATCAAAGACTCGGGACTTCTCCGCCAGCCCGAGCCAATGAGGTCGAAGAACCGCAAGCGGGACAGGCATTGCCTGTTCCACGGCGACCACGGGCACCACACCGGAGATTGCCATCAGCTCCAGGACGAGATCGAGCGCCTCATCCGTCTGGGGCATCTAGCCCGGTTCACAACCGGGCACAAAGAAGACCGAGACGCCGCAGAGGAGATCGACAACGCCCCCCGAGGGGTCCACATCAACGTCATCTCCGGAGGAGCGGCATCGGGCGGCGACACCAGCCGAGGAAGGAAACGTCATGCCGAGCGGGCCAGCCAAGCCTTAGAGCCCCCCAGAGGTCCGCCGATGGAGCCCCAGGTCATAGTCTTCTCCGACCAAGACCTGGAAGGGCTGAGCACCCCGCATGACGATGCCCTCGTTATCTCGGCCACGATAAATCACTGTAATGTAGACAGGATTTTGGTTGATAATGGGAGCGCCCCCGATGTATTATCTTATGACTGTTTTCTCAAGATGGGGGAAGACCCATCCAAGCTCCGCCCGATCCGAACACCCCTTTGCGGGTTTAATGGCCTGGCCACCTACCCCGAGGGAGCCCTAAGCCTGCCGGTCACTATCGGCACCCCACCCAAAACCGTTACGGTCATAGTGGACTTCATAGTGATTAAAGGTATGATAGCGTACAACGCCATTTTCGGCCGAAAATTCTCAGCCGAATAAAGGCCGTACCATCTACCTATCACCAAAAAATGAAGTTTCCCACCAAAAACGGGTTGGGGGAAGTCCGAGGTAACCAGGCCACGGCTAGAAGGTGCTACAATATCTCGGTGGAAGCCTCAAGGCCGGACGGGAAGGATAAGGGCCCCAGGGGAGTCGAAGGAAAAGCCGTGACCACCGAGCCCGGTGGCGAATTATTAACGGTATTCCTGAACGACGACCCGGCCCTTGGAGTAAGGATCGGTGCCGACCTACCACCGAAGGAACAGCAGCAATACAAGGAGTTTCTTTCTGGGTACATCCGGGTCTTCGCTTGGTCCGACGATCAACTCCCTGGTATACCAGAGGAAACTGTGATGCACAAGCTTAACCTCGATGCCACCGTGAGACCCGTACAGCAGCGGAGGAGGAAGCATGCGCCCGAGAAACAGGCGATCATCAAGGCGCAGGTCACCAAGGGACAAGAGACTGGTCTTTTCAGACCGGTCCTGTACCCAACGTGGCTAGCCAACGTCGTCCTGGTGCCGAAGACCACCGGCAAGTGGCGAATGTGCGTAGACTTCACCGATCTGAACAAGGCCACCCCCAAGGACTGCTATCCACTACCGAGCATCGACCAACTGGTTGACTCAACCTCGGGCAACGAGATACTCAGTTTCCTGGATGCCTATTCGGGTTATCATCAGATCCGAATGAGCCCTGAAGATGTCGAGAAGACCGCCTTCATCACCGACTACGGCGTGTACTGCTACACCCGGATGCCCTTCGGATTGAAGAATGCTGGAGCCACATACCAGCGACTGGTCAACCATATGTTCGAGGGACAGTTAGGTCGGAACGTCGAGGCCTACATCAACGACATGCTCGTCAAGACCCCGAGGGCCCAAGACCACCTCACCGACCTGCCGAGACTTTCGGCACCCTCATGAAGTACAGCATGAAGCTCAACCCCGCCAAGTGCGCCTTTGGAGTAAGATCCGGGAAGTTCCTGGGTTTCCTGGTCACTCAGCGAGGGATCGAAGCAAACCCTGACAAGGTCCAGGCCATCCTGGACATGCGCCCGCCCACGTGCATTAAAGACGTCCAACGTCTGACGGGGCGTGTCGCTGCTCTCAGTCGTTTCCTGTCCCGTGCGGCCGAACGATGCTTGCCCTTCTTCAAGCTAATGAGGGGGCCTAAAGTAGCATCTGCTACGTTCGCATGGGACGGGGAATGCCAGACAGCGTTCGCCGAGCTCAAAGAGCTCCTAGCTTCGCCCCCGGTGCTTTCCAAGCCCGTCCGGGCGAGGTTTTGCTGCTCTATCTCTCGGCGACGCCATCAACGGTCAGCTCGGTCCTAGTCAGAAATGACTCGGGAGTCGAGAGGCCGGTCTACTACACCAGCAAGGTGCTCGGCGAGGCCGAGCGGAGGTACCCCGCAACCGAGAAACTCGTGCTAGCGTTGGTTACCTCCGCAAAGCGCCTCCGACCCTACTTCCAGGGGCATCCCATCACCGTGCTAACCGGCGAGCCACTGAAGAAGATTCTGGCCCACCCCGAGGCCTCGGGGCGACTTGTCAAATGGGCCATCATGCTCGGGGCATACGACATCTCGTATCGGCCACGATCAGCTATCAAGGGCAAGCGCTCGCCGACTTCATCGCCGAGAGCACCGTTCCGGTCGAGGACAGGCCTCCGACAGCAACCGGGCCAACCTGGGAGCTGTTCGTCGATGGATCGTCCAACTCGGTCGGCAGCGGCGCAGGGATCCTCCTAAGGTCCCCCGAAGGAATAGAGTTGCAGTACGCCCTAAAGTTCAACTTCTGGCGTCCAACAATGCTTCCGAGTACGAGGCCCTTATCTCGGGGGCCCGCATGGCCCGACGGTTGGGGGCTGAGCGAGTCAGGATCCACACCGACTCCCAGCTGGTCGCAAGCCAGGTCAGTGGCGAGTACGAAGCTCGGGAGGCACCTATGATCAAATACCTCCAGTTGGTCCGGAGCCTGGCCCAGCAGTTCGAGGAGTTCGAGGTAGTCCGAATAGCTCGGGAGCAAAACTCTCGGGCGGACGCCCTCTCCCGACTGGCCTCCTCCCTAGACCCAGAAGGTACACGATCGGTCCTCCTAGAAGAGCTAGAGCGCCCGAGCATAGACTCGGAGCTCCTCGCCATTGACTCGGCCACTCCCGACGACTGGCGCTCCCCCTACCTATCCTGGCTACGAGACTCCCAGGAACCCTCCGACCCTCGAGAAGCCCGCCGGATGAAGTACCAAGCTCGGCGCTTCGTCATCCTCGACAACGCTCTCTACCGAAGATCGTTCTCCGGGCCCCTTCTGAAGTGTCTCGGCCCCGACGAAGCGAGCCAAGCTATTGAAGAGATTCATCGAGGCCTGTGCGGAGCACATTCGGAGGTCGGTCGCTGGCCAGAATCCTGCTAAGGCAAGGATACTGGTGGCCGACCCTACAGCGCGACTGCACGGCTTACGTACAACATTGCGACCGTTGCCAGCGGTTCGACCATTTGGTCCACCAGCCGGCCACGGAACTTGTCACCCTTACCGAGCCCTACCCTTTCGCTCGGTGGGGGATCGACATCCTTGGGCCATTCCCAACGGCTCAATCCCAGAAGAAGTTCATCATCGTCGCCATCGACTACTTCACCAAGTGGATCGAGGCTGAAGCAACAGCGAGGATCACCGAGACAGTCGTCTGGGGTTTCGTATGGAAATCGATCATTTGTCGCTTCGGCGTCCCCCGAGTGATAGTGAGCGATAACGGGCGGCAATTCGACTCTCGATACTTCCGAGACAGATGCGCCGACCTAAATATC
Source organism: Amorphophallus konjac (assembly GCA_022559845.1). Lineage (NCBI taxonomy): Eukaryota > Viridiplantae > Streptophyta > Magnoliopsida > Alismatales > Araceae > Amorphophallus > Amorphophallus konjac. The sequence goes on along the minus strand of JAHNEJ010002690.1, from coordinate 48,914 downwards.
CGCAACCACTTCACTTCGGTCGCCCACCCTCAGGCCAACGGGCTGGTTGAAAATGCCAACAAGACCATCTTGAAGGGCATCAAAACCAGACTCGGCAAGGCTAAGGGTAGCTGGCTCGAGGAACTGCCTAGCGTACTATGGTCGCACCGAACGACCCCCAGAACGGCAACCGGTGAGACCCCTTTTCAACTGGTATATGGCACCGAAGCCGTCGTTCCGTTAGAAATCGCCAATCCGTCTCTCCGAGTGATCAGCTTTTTGCCCGAGGCAAACGAGCAGAAGCTGCTCGAGAACCTCGACCTGGCAGACGAACTCCGAGAGATCGCGAACGTCCGAGCTACGGAATACCAGCGCCGCCTCACTCGGTACTACAACGCCAAAGTCCGAGGCAGACAATTCCGACCAGGGGACTTCGTCCTCAGGAAGACCGAAGCATCTCGACCACTGAGGCGGCGGGCAAGCTATCCCCCAACTGGGAAGGCCCCTACCGAGTGATCGAGACGCTCGGGAAAGGTGCGTACAGGTTAGCCACAATGGAAGGGGAACCCATTCCCCGGACATGGAACGCAACCACACTACGCAGATTTTATTTCTGAATACTGTATCAACAAATTGGGTAAAATAAACCCCCTTATCTTTCGCATTCATTCAAGATAACTGTTGGTACATCAGAAAGGCAACTGCCAATACATTACATAGCAAAAAGCAAAAATCCATCTAGCACCGCAGCAAACGGCCATCGCCCGGCCGACCCGGTCTTGACCTTCTCGCATCCAGCCACTGACTCTGCCTCGCGTAGAAACTGGCTCGGACAAGAGATGGTCGACCCAGTTGGCTCGGGTGGTCCGTGACAAAGGTGACAGAGGGACTGCAAGGAGAAGGCCACCTTTCACGCGAGGAAGGCTACCTTCCAAGTTGGCAACAACCTGGAAAAAGGGCACGCCGTGAAGGTCCCCTTTCTTCCAAACTGCCAACTCTTTGGAGGCGAACAGAAAGCAAGCAGCCCCCGAAGAGTGAAAGAAATGAAGAACAAAAGAGAGAGAAAGAGGCAGCGACGGGGTGAGGAAGGGACTGGAGCCGCCTCCTCCCCTCCCACGGAGGGGAATGGCGGCCGGCATCCCTAACTCCCCCATCCGCCCTCCATCTCGGCGTCCGCCCGGAAGCCTCGCCGGAGCCAAGAGGAGGCAAACGGCGTGCCCCCGCACGTCGAAGCCCTCTCCCGATCCGCGCGGCGACCGTCGGACCCGTCTCATGCACGCGCGGCGACCGTGGGACCCGACCGATATTCCAGGACAGCTGGAACCGGCCGCTCCCCGTCGTCTGCAGCATCACCTTCTGAAGGGTCCTCCATGCTCCGATCGCGGCGGCGCAACGCAAAGCGAAGACGAGGGAATAAGAGCAGACCACCGGCGAGAGTCCTAAGTGTTAAGAGAGAAGGAGCACCCTTCGGTCCTTTTTATAGGCCAAGGGAGGCCACGCGCCTTAAATGACTCCCCCCTCGAAAACACGCTACAGGACCTCCCTGAAGGTCACCTCAAATTCCTCGACCCCCGCCCTAGCGGGATTCGCGAAGCACCTCGACTTTCAAAGCATGGTAATACGGAAGGACGCCCGCCAGAAGTCTCCCGAATCGACATGCGAAAACGGCGCAAAAAATATCGGCACTTTCCAACTGCCTCGATACGCCAACCAAATCACAGCAAAGATAGCGATCAAATAAAGTAAGTTATTTATTGCCTCCCATAAAAGCCTCTTACAACAGGAAGACGGACAAAAAGGGGAAGGGGCAAAATAAAGTTACATCAGGCCTCGGGCCCACTTTGAAGCTCGGGAACAGCAGTAGGGGACGCGTCACCCCCGGTACCCTCGGCGACGGCCGGCCCGGACACTGACCTCGCCTGTGCGAGAACTGTCCCGGTCGCGAGCCCTCCCGAGGCCTCCGGAGCTGGTGACCCCGCTGGAGGCGACTCCTCCGGTTCTTCCCCGGCCGAAGATGAGGAGCTGGAATCTGACTCGTCCGAGTCATAACTCTGGCCATAAGGAAAATCACCCCCGGCCAGGTGCTCATTGGCATAGTTCATCGCCCGGCGATAGCCCTGCCTGAACCCCTTTCGAGCACCCCGGCGGAGAGCTACCTCGTAGTAGGGTAGGGCAGCTGCAATCAGGTCGGCCGAGTAAGCTTCCGAGCCTTTATAGCGCTCGATCGCCTCCGCCTCGACCTGCCCTTCCCGAGCCCGCTCCGCCTCGGCCGCACGCTCTTCCGCCCTCGCCAGACGCTCCTCCAGCTCGGTCATCCTCCGCTCGGCTTCGATCATCCGACCCTCCGCCCGGGCTCGGTCGCCTCGGCCTCAGCACGAAGGCGCTCCGCGTCCTCCGCCCGATCCTGCAGCTCGGCCGCTCAAGCTCCCAGAGGCCGTCCAGCTCGATGTGACGTTGACGCTCGTCTTCTAGACGTTTGCTCTTCCTCTCGAGCGATTCTTGGGCCCTTGTCAGCTGCTCGGCCAGCACCTCGGCTTCCCGTCGGCTCGACCGCGCCAACTCCCTGAATGCGAGGAACTCCCGCCGGAGCCCCTCGTGCTCCCCCTCGAGCCGAGCTAGTTTCCCCTCGCATCCACCAAGGGTCCAGGCGAGCTTCGACCGCTCCGCCTCCGTCCGGGCGTGCGCCTCTGCCATCACAGCCGCTGTCCGAGCTATGACCAGGCCGCCCTCCATCAGGATGTCAAGGACCCCGGCAGGAGTGCTGCGCTTTTCTCCGCCCCTCGTCCTATCGGCGATCGACCGGCAGATCCGGTACAGATCACCCGAGACACCAAGCCTGACCAGAGCTTCCGGCAAAGGGGACCGCTCCACCCTGGGCGCCCCGTCAGAAGGCCCTGTTGTGGCAGCAGAACTAACCGCCCCGCGCACCACGGTCGGTTGGGGTTGCAACGCCTCCCCGGGCGAACCCCCACCCTCGACCGGCGCCGCGGGATCAACGGCACCAGAAACTGCCGGCACTTGGGGTTGCGACACACCCCCATCTGCACCGACCGAGCTCTCGGTCCCAGCGCCGGCCACGCCGGCATCGGCCCCCTCTGTCCCCACAGAGGGGAGAGCCGACCCATCACCTCCCTCTGCGGGGCCCCTGGTCTCCTCGGCCCCCTCTCGCTCGGCTGATGGGAGAGCCAGCCCAGAAGGGTCGGCCCCATCCTGCCCCCGAGAGGGGAGCGCCGCCGAGCCAGAGTCGCCCCCGACGGCGGTAGGAAGACCGGCTTTCCTGGCCCTCTTCCTGGCCTTCGCGGCCTCCCGCAGTTTCCCCACCAGGGGATCCTTGCGCTTCAGGCCGGTCGATCGAGAAGTCCCCTCGGGGGCCGCCCCCTTGCCCTTATCTCGGGCATGAGCGCGACCCACCGAGACATCAGGCTCGTCGGCTGCCGAGTCTCTCCCAGATCGATGACCTCGGCCGCCTCCTCCAGAGGCTCCCGCCTCACGTCTGCAACAAGAAGAAGCCCCGGTCAGGAGGAGAAAAAAGAGCTACCACCCCAGAAGAAGAGCCTCAAGAGCCGTACCTGACGCCGTCAACCGCGAGAGAAGACACCGTTCGATGTTCTCCGGCGTCACCAGCTCCTCGGTCGATTGGCGATTCTCCAGCAGACGGGCAGCCTGCTGCTCCACGTGGGGAGGGAACTCCTCCTGGCGAGGGGGCAGATTCGGATGAAAGTTGGGCGAGGTCCGGCATCTCCAGATCTCGTCCGTCGCCATCGCCTTCACCCAGAAGAACTGAGTCTTCCACCCCTTGTGCGAGGAGTCCTTCGCCGCAAGCGAGATGCAGCTCCTATTCCTCCGCGCCTGGATGAAGTAAAAACCTTTTCCCGCCGATGGATGCGCCGTCAGCTCAAAGAAGAAGTGAAAAAGGTCCAGAGACGGGAAGATGCCGCGCTGGTGGCACAAAATCCCGAACGCCGAAAGAAGAAGATAGGAGTTGGCCACCAACTGGATAGGCGCCAACCGGAAAAAAGTGAGCAGCTGCAGCACGAAAGGATCGAAAGGAAGCCGAAATCCACTCTTCCAGGCCAAGAGGAAGGTGCAAATGTGCCCATTGCGGTCGTCCAGACTCGTCTCGTATGGAGTGGCGGCAGCAAAGCTATAGCGGAGAGGCAGACGGAAACGATGCTCCAGCCTCCGCACCTCCGCTTCTCCCAACTCGCTACAGTTGGGGACGGGATCGCGCCTCACGGGCACAAGCTCCGGACTCTGATCCGCCATCGGATCGGGAGAAGACCCCTCGTACGAGCTTGAAGACTCCGGGGGAGAAGGAAGCTGCCGAACTGCCTCCGCGGTTATCCTCGCCAACTCTTCAAACGCCGCCGTAAGGCTCCGCGTCTCCGCTGTGCTCTCACGGCGCATCAAGAAGCAAGGAAAGCCTAAAACCCTGGAAGCCTAGAACGATGAACAGCGCCCCCTATAAACTCCTGAGGGTGGCGGCGCGTCGTTCCGTGCTCCGAGAAAAAGGGGGGCCCCTTCGTTTCAAATCCGACAGGATCATCATTACGGGCCTCGGCAACCGCTATAAGCGGCTACATAACGCCAACGGAATTCCACCCACCTGAGCCACGCCGGTCCAAAGCCTCGAAAAACTACTCATCCGAGCCTCCTTTGGCTCGGGAGTAGGAGGGGGACAAGTGGAGAGGGGGATTTCCGCAACCCACCACCAAGGCGGCCCAACAAGGCCTACAAGGTCCAACCGGGCGAGCCCCACCCAAGTGATAGCCCACAGGGCCCACTTTGGGAGAAAAGCCCAATAAATAATGACTCGAGGAACCAACTCTCCCCGGCGGCCTTCTAGGCTCGGAGGGCCCTAGACAACGGTCAGGTCGGATGGAAGGTCCGGTCTAAAGCCCACTCTCCGACCGAGAGAAAGAGGCTCCAGCCGACCTATCCGACCCCACCTTCGCCGGGCCATGCCTATCGCTCGGACACGAGCTAGCATCCCCGTAGCTCGGTGAGACCGCTTGTTTACCTGCAGGTGCGGCCGTTCAGAGTCCTCCGGCAGCGGGAGAGTCATGGGAGCTACCGAACTCAAAGGGGATAACGCCCCCACGATCCGGCCATGAAAGCCCCCGATGAAGACGTAACTCTCGCCGGGAAGCCCTCAGCTCACCGGACTCTTAAAAGGCGATGCACTATTTAAGTAAGGGAGACCCTCCGGAAGATGGTAAGATGAACTAGCCCTTCACATACCCTAAGCTCCTGGGCACGATTCGCTTCACCCTTGGTGGAGAGGATTCTCGCGTATCAGCTCTCTCCTCCCCTTCATTATCGCTTCCACCATCGCTCTACTGACTTAGCCATCGGAGGGTTTTCCCCCAGGGAGATCCCCTGGGCCCTCTGATACGTTTCCCTTTCTCTTGCAGATTCATCTTCTGGTGATCCACAGCCCGCTCAGGACTCAGCGCGAGATTCCGCCTCTTCACATCAGATCCGAATGAACCCTGAAGATGTCGAGAAGACCGCCTTCATCACCGACTACGGCGTGTACTGCTACACCCGGATGCCCTTCGGATTGAAGAATGCTGGAGCCACATACCAGCGACTGGTCAACCATATGTTCGAGGGACAGTTAGGTCGGAACATCGAAGCCTACATCGACGACATGCTCGTCAAGACCCCGAGGGCTCACGATCACCTCACCGACCTGACCGAGACTTTCGGCACCCTCATGAAGTACAGCATGAAGCTCAACCCCCCCAAGTGTGCCTTTGGAGTAAGATCCGGGAGGTTCCTGGGTTTCCTGGTCACTCAGCGGGGGATCGAAGCGAACCCTGACAAGGTCCAGGCCATCCTAGACATGCGCCCGCCCACGTGCATTAAAGACGTCCAGCGTCTGACGGGGCGTGTCGCCGCTCTCAGTCGTTTCCTGTCCCGTGCGGCCGAACGATGCTTGCCCTTCTTCAAGCTAATGAGGGGGCCTAAAATAGCGTCTGCTACGTTCGCATGGGACGGGGAATGCCAGACAGCGTTCGCCGAGCTCAAAGAGCTCCTAGCTTCACCCCCGGTGCTTTCCAAGCCCGTTGCGGGTGAGGTTTTGCTGCTCTATCTCTCGGCGACGCCATCAACGGTCAGCTCGGTCCTAGTCAGAAATGACTCGGGAGTCGAGAGGCCGGTCTACTACACCAGCAAGGTGCTCGGCGAGGCCGAGCGGAGGTACCCCGCAACCGAGAAACTCGTGCTAGCGTTGGTTACCTCCGCAAAGCGCCTCCGACCCTACTTCCAGGGGCATCCCATCACCGTGCTAACCGGCGAGCCACTGAAGAAGATTCTGGCCCACCCCGAGTCCTCGGGGCGACTTGTCAAATGGGCCATCATGTTTGGGGCATACGACATCTCGTATCGGCCACGATCAGCTATCAAGGGGCAAGCGCTCGCCGACTTCATCGCCGAGAGCACCGTTCCGGTCGAGGACAGGCCTCCGACAGCAACCGGGCCAACCTGGGAGCTGTTCGTCGATGGATCGTCCAACTCGGTCGGCAGCGGCGCAGGGATCCTCCTAAGGTCCCCCGAAGGAATAGAGTTGCAGTACGCCCTAAAGTTTAACTTTCCGGCGTCCAACAATGCTTCCGAGTACGAGGCCCTTATCTCGGGGGCCCGCATGGCCCGACGGTTGGGGGTTGAGCGAGTCAGGATCCACACCGACTCCCAGCTGGTCGCAAGCCAGGTCAGTGGCGAGTACGAAGCTCGGGAGGCACCTATGATCAAATACCTCCAGTTGGTCCGGAGCCTGGCCCAACAGTTCGAGGAGTTCGAGGTAGTCCGAATAGCTCGGGAGCAAAACTCTCGGGCGGACGCCCTCTCCCGACTGGCCTCCTCCCTAGACCCGGAAGGTACACGATCGGTCCTCCTAGAAGAGCTAGAGCGCCCGAGCATAGACTCGGAGCTCCTCGCCATTGACTCGGCCACTCCCGACGACTGGCGCTCCCCCTACCTATCCTGGCTACGAGACTCCCAGGAACCCTCCGACTCTCGAGAAGCCCGCCGGATGAAGTACCAAGCTCGGCGCTTCGTCATCCTCGACAGCGCCCTCTACCGAAGATCGTTCTCCGGGCCCCTTCTGAAGTGCCTCGGCCCGACGAAGCGAGCCAAGCTATTGAGGAGATTCATCGAGGCCTGTGCGGAGCACATTAGGAGGTCGGTCGCTGGCCAGAATCCTGCTAAGGCAAGGATACTGGTGGCCGACCCTCCAGCGCGACTGCACGGCTTACGTACAACATTGCGACCGTTGCCAGCGGTTCGACCATTTGGTCCACCAGCCGGCCACGGAACTTGTCACCCTTACCGAGCCCTACCCTTTCGCTCGGTGGGGGATCGACATCCTTGGGCCATTCCCAACGGCTCAATCCCAGAAGAAGTTCATCATCGTCGCCATCGACTACTTCACCAAGTGGATCGAGGCTGAAGCAACAGCGAGGATCACCGAGACAGTCGTCTGGGGTTTCATATGGAAATCGATCATTTGTCGCTTCGGCATCCCCCGAGTGATAGTGAGCGATAACGGGCGGCAATTCGACTCTCGATACTTCCGAGATAGATGTGCCGACCTAAATATCCGCAACCACTTCACTTCGGTCGCCCACCCTCAGGCCAACGGGCTGGTTGAAAATGCCAACAAGACCATCTTGAAGGGCATAAAAACCAGACTCGGCAAGGCTAAGGGTAGCTGGCTCGAGGAACTGCCTAGCGTACTATGGTCGCACCGAACGACCCCCAGAACGGCAACCGGTGAGACCCCTTTTCAACTGGTATATGGCACCGAAGCCGTCGTTCCATTGGAAATCGCCAATCCGTCTCTCCGAGTGATCAGCTTTTTGCCCGAGGCAAACGAGCAGAAGCTGCTTGAGAACCTCGACCTGGCAGACGAACTCCGAGAGATCGCGAACGTCCGAGCTACGGAGTACCAGCGCCGCCTCACTCGGTACTACAACGCCAGGGTCCGAGGCAGACAATTCCGACCAGGGGACTTCGTCCTCAGGAAGGTAGAAGCCTCTCGACCACTAGAGGCGGCGGGCAAGCTATCCCCCAATTGGGAAGGCCCCTACCGAGTGATCGAGACGCTCGGGAAAGGTGCGTACAGGTTAGCCACAATGGAAGGGGAACCCATTCCCCGGACATGGAACGCAACCACACTACGTAGATTTTATTTCTGAATACTGTATCAACAAATTGGGTAAAATAAACCCCCTTATCTTTCGCATTCATTCAAGATAACTGTTGGTACATCAGAAAGGCAACTGCCAATACATTACATAACAAAAAGCGAAAATCCATCTGGCACCGCAGCAAACGGCCATCGCCCGGTCGACCCGGTCTTGACCTTCTCGCATCCAGCCACTGACTCTGCCTCGCGTAGAAACTGGCTCGGACAAGAGATGGTCGACCCAGTTGGCTCGGGTGGTCCGTGACAAAGGTGACAGAGGGACGGCAAGGAGAAGGCCACCTTTCACGCAAGGAAGGCTACCTTCCAAGTTGGCAACAACCTGGAAAAAGGGCACGCCGCGAAGGTCCCCTTTCTTCCAAACTGCCAACTCTTTGGAGGCGAACAGAAAGCAAGCAGCCCCCGAAGAGTGAAAGAAATGAAGAACAAAAGAGAGAGAAAGAGGCAGCGGACGGGGGTGAGGAAGGGACTGGAGCCGCCTCCTCCCCTCCCACGGAGGGGAATGGCGGCCGGCATCCCTAACTCCCCCGTCCACCCTCCATCTCGGCGTCCGCCCGGAAGCCTCGCCGGAGCCAAGAGGAGGCAAACGGCGTGCCCCCGCACGTCGAAGCCCTCTCCCGATCCGCGCGGCGACCGTCGGACCCGTCTCATGCACGCGCGGCGACCGTGGGACCCGACCGATATTCCAGGACAGCTGGAACCGGCCGCTCCCCGTCGTCTGCAGCATCACCTTCTGAAGGGTCCTCCGTGCTCCGATCGTGGCGGCGCAACGCAAAGCGAAGACGAGGGAATAAGAGCAGACCGCCGGCGAGAGTCCTAAATGTTAAGAGAGAAGGAGCACCCTTCGGTCCTTTTTATAGGCCAAGGGAGGCCACGCGCCTTAAATGACTCCCCCCTCGAAAACACGCTACAGACCTCCCTGGGAAGGTCACCTCAAAATCCTTGCCCCCCGCCCTAGCGGGATTCGCGAAGCACCTCGACTTTCAAAGCATGGTAACACGGAAGGACGCCCGCCAGAAGTCTCCCGAATCGACGTGCGAAAACGGCGCAAAAAATATCGGCACTTTCCAACTGCCCCGATACGCCAACCAAATCACAGCAAAGATAGCGATCAAATAAAGTAAGTTATTTATTGCCTCCCATAAAAGCCTCTTACAACAAGGAAGACGAACAAAAAGAGGAAGGGGCAAAATAAAACAAAATACATCAGGCCTCGGGCCCACTTTGAAGCTCGGGAACCTCAGTAGGGGACGCGTCACCCCCGGTACCCTCGACGACGGCCGGCCCGGACACTGACCTCGCCTGTGCGAGAACTGTCCCGGTCGCGAGCCCTCCCGAGGCCTCCGGAGCTGGTGACCCCGCAGGGGGCGACTCCTCCGGTGCTTCCCCGGCTGAAGATGAGGAGCTGGAATCTGACTCGTCCGAGTCATAACGCTGGCCATAAGGAAAATCGCCTCCGGCCAGGTGCTCATTAGCATAGTTCATCGCCCGGCGATAGCCCTGCCTGAACCCCTTTCGAGCACCCCGGCGGAGCGCTACCTCGTAGTAGGGTAGGGCGGCTGCAATCAGGTCGGCCGAGTAAGCTTCCGAGCCTTTATAGCGCTCGATCACCTCCGCCTCGACCTGCCCGTCCCGAGCCCGCTCCGCCTCGGCCGCGCGCTCTTCCGCCCTCGCCAGACGCTCCTCCAGCTCGGTCATCCTCCGCTCGGCCTCGGTCATCCGACCCTCCGCCTGGGCTCGGTCCGCCTCGGCCTCGATGCGAAGGCGCTCCGCGTCCTCCGCCTGATCCTGCAGCTCGCCACGCTCAAGCTCCCAGAGGCCATCCAGCTCGATGTGGCGTTGACGCTCGTCTTCCAGACGTTTGCTCTTCCTCTCGAGCGATTCTTGGGCCCTTGTCAGCTACTCGGCCAGTACCTCGGCTTCCCGTCGGCTCGACCGCGCCAACTCTCTGAATGCAAGGAACTCCCACCGGAGCCCCTCATGCTCCCCCTCGAGCCGGGCCAGTTTCCCCTCGCATCCACCAAGGGTCCAGGCAAGCTTCGACCGCTCCGCCTCCGTCCGGGCGTGCGCCTCTGCCATCACGGCCGCTGTCCGAGCTATAACCAGGCCGCCCTCCATCAGGATGTCAAGGACCCCGGCAGGAGTGCTGCGCTTTTCTCCTCCCCTCGTCCTATCGGCGATCGACCGGCAGATCCGGTACAGATCACCCGAGACACCAAGCCTGACCAGAGCTTCCGGCAAAGGGGACCGCTCCACCCCGGGCACCCCGCCAGAAGGCCCTGTTGTGGCGGCGAAACTAACCGTCCCGCGCACCACGGTCGGTTGGGGTTGCAACGCCCCCCCGGGCGAACCCCCACCCTCGACCGGCGCCGCGGGATCAACGGCACCAGAAACTGCCGGCACTTGGGGTTGCGACGCCCCCGCGGGCACGCCCCCATCTGCATCGACCGAACTCTCGGTCCCAGCGCCGGCCACGCCGGCATCGGCCCCTTCTGTCCCTACAGAGGGGAGAGCCGACCCATCACCTCCCTCTGCGGGGCCCCTGGTCTCCTCGGCCCCCTCTCGCTCGGCAGATGGGAGAGCCAGCCCAGAAGGGTCGGCCCCATCCTGCCCCCGAGAGGGGAGCGCCGCCGAGCCAGAGTCACCCCCGACGGCGGTAGGAAGACCGGCTTTCCTGGCCCTCTTCCTGGCCTTCGCGGCCTCCCGCAATTTCCCCACCAGGGGATCCTTGCGCTTCAGGCCGGTCGATCGAGAAGTCCCCTCGGGAGCCGCCCCCTTGCCCTTATCTCGGGCATGTGCGCGACCCGCCGAGACATCAGGTTCGTCGGCTGCCGAGTCTTCTCCCAGATCGATGACCTCGGTCGCCTCCTCCAGAGGCTCCCGCCTTACGTCTGCAACAAGAAGAAGCCCCGGTCAGGAGGAGGAAAAAGAGTTACCACCCCAGAAGAAGAGCCTCAAGAGCCATACCTGACGACGTCAACCGCGAGAGAAGACACCGTTCGATGTTCTCCGGCGTCACCAGCTCCTCGGTCGATTGGCGATTCTCCAGCAGACGGGCAGCCTGCTGCTCCACGTGGGGAGGGAACTCCTCCCGGCGAGGGGGCAGATTCGGGTGAAAATTGGGCGAGGTCCGGCATCTCCAGATCTCGTCCGTCGCCACCGCCTTCACCCAGAAGAATTGAGTCTTCCACCCCTTGTGCGAAGAATCCTTCGCCGCGAGCGAGATGCAGCTCCTGTTCCTTCGCGCCTGGATGAAGTAAAAACCTTTCCCAGCCGATGGATGTGCCTTCAACTCGAAGAAGAAGTGGAAAAGGTCCAGAGACGGGAAGATGCCGCGTTGATGGCACAAGATCCCAAAGGCAGAAAGAAGAAGATAGGAGTTGGCCACCAACTGGATAGGCGCCAACCGGAAAAAAGTGAGAAGCTGCAGTACGTAAGGATCGAAAGGAAGCCGGAATCCACTCTTCTAGGCCAAAAGGAAGGTGCAAATGTGCCCATCGCGGTCGTCCAGACTCGTCTCATATGGAGTTGCGGCAGCAAAGCTATAGCGGAAAGGCAGACGGAAACGGTGCTCCAGCCTCCGCACCTCCGCTTCTCCCAACTCGCTACAGTTGGGGACGGGATCGCGCCTCACGGACACAAGCTCCGGACCCTGATCCGCCATCGGATCGGGAGAAGATCCCTCGTACGAGCTTGAAGACTCCGGGGGAGAAGGAAGCTGCCGAACCGCCTCCGCGGTTATCCTCGCCAACTCTTCAAACGCCGCCGCAAGGCTCCGCGTCTCCGCTGTGCTCTCACGGCGCATCAAGAAGCAAGGAAAGCCTAAAACCCTGGAAGCCTAGAACGATGAACAGCGCCCCCTATAAACCCCTGAGGGTGGCGGCGCGCCGTTCCGTGCTCCGAGAAAAAGGGGGGCCCCTTCGTTTCAAATCCGTCAGGATCATCATTACGGGCCTCGGCGACCGCTATAAGCGGCTATATAATGCCAACGGAATTCCACCCACCTGAGCCACGCCGGTCCAAAGCCTCGAAAAACTACTCATCCGAGCCTCCTTGGCTCGGGAGTAGGAGGGGGACAAGTGGAGAGGGGGATTTCCGCAGCCCACCACAAAGGCAGCCCAACAAGACCTACAAGGTCCAACCGGGCGAGCCCACCCAAGTGATAGCCCACAGGGCCCACTTCGGGAGAAAAGCCCAATAAATAAAGACTCGAGGAACCAACTCTCCCCGGCGGCCTTCTAGGCTCGGAGGGCCCGAGACAACGGTCAGGTCGCATGAAAGGTCCGGTCTAAAGCCCACTATTCGACCGAGAGAAAGAGGCTCCAGCCGACCTATCCGACCCCACCTTCGCCGGGCCATGCCTATCGCTCGGACATGAGCTAGCATCCCCGTAGCTCGGTGAGACCGCTTGATTATCTGCAGGTGCGGCCGTTCAGAGTCCTCCGCCAGCGGGAGAGTCATGGGAGCTGCCGAACTCCAAGGGGATAACGCCCCCACGATCCGGCCATGAAAGCCCCCGCTGAAGACGTAACTCCCGCCGGGAAGCCCTCAGCTCACCGGACTCTTAAAAGGCGACGCACTATTTAAGCCAGGGATACCCTCCAGAAGATGGTAAGATGAACTAGCCATTCACACACCCTAAGCTCCTGAGCACGATTCGCTTCACCCTTGGTGGAGAGGATTCTCGCGCATCAGCTCTCTCCTCCTCCCGTTATCGCTTCCACCATCGCTCTACTGACTTAGCCATCAGAGGATTTTCCCCCAGGGAGATCCCCTGGGCCCTCTGATACGTTTCCCTTCTCTTGCAGAAACATCTTCTGGTGATCTACAGCCCGCTCAGGACACAGCGCGAGATTCCGCCTCTTCAGTTACCTGTTGCACGACGGCTGCCCAGTTGTAATCTGAAACTCTGCCAATGTCCTCTAAGCATGACAGCATCTGTTGTGGACAAGAATGCGTCGACCGTGGGCAAAGGAAAGCGGACAGTAAGAGTACAATCCACAGCCGGACAGTGTCGACCACATCCTGCTCTTCATCGGACCCAACAATTTGCTGGATGAGAGAGCACACTTTCTTCCGGTCAAATGTTGCTGCAAATCCAAATCGATGCTGCAACTTCGACTTATGTTTCGCGGATTCATAATGTTGAACCGGCTGACCGGAGCAAGGTAATCCTAAAATTATGCCCACATCTTCCACACTGAATGCGACCTCCTTACTACCCATACGGAAGTAATTTCCTCCACTATGGGTGCAAATAATCTCCTCCAATAGTGTCATGGTGAAGGTGACGGGAGAAGTATTGTCAACATATGGATCAAATGGTGTGGTCCTCATCAATGACTTGTGGCATTCCCGAAATGCCATCTGATCCTTGTCCTTCATGTAAATTTCCATAGAACATCGGGCGGAGATGACCCTTGTGTTCACTAGATTCAAAAAAATGTGTAAACAAGAAATTCAGTTAATTGACTGATCAAGAAATATAAAAAATATTAAGAGTAAGACAAGGGTGACAAATGTATAGACAAGGGAGTTTAGGTGTGGCAAATAGGTGCTTAAGGGTGACAAATGTATGAAATTCGGAGACAGGTAGGTCTAACTTTGACACAAATAGGTAGATATAAGCATGACAAATAAATAGGTCGATAAGGGGGGCAAATAGTTATGTAAGGGAGATAAGGAACCACACTACCTTTAACTTGTTGTCCTGAAGTGGAGGCCTTAGAAACCCTAGGTATGTAAAACATTTCTTCTTCGGCCGTAGGAACCGGTACAATTTCCTGAGATGCAGGTGGGACATCCAGTTTACGGCGGACGGAGCGTTGCATGGGTGTCTTCTTTGGCTCCATGGTTGTAAGTGATGAAAGAGAGCTCACAATTCAGGAGTGCTCGAATAGCAAATGATGGAGAGGTCACAAATGGCACCGCGAGGAAGACGAGGCGCTGAGCACGATGGAGAGACGAACTTGATGTGACACCACCCTTGGACCTATTTGCAAGCATTCAAGTTTGAGCAGCGGACTCACTCTAGCGAGCTCACCCGTATGGCGCACACGAGTGCCCGATGGCGACTAGGCGATGTTGGAGAGGGTCCGAGACGGGACCTTGAGGCTCCAATGGTTAGCTAGCTTGGGGAGAACCCCAAATGGGCCTAGGATGCCCAAATCATGGGCGGCCAACACACCAAGGGTGTGGGTTAAGTGGATGCTCTCACAACTCGCCCGCGGTGGTCACTCAATGTACTAGCAATTTGAGCCAAACTCTCACTCTCCGTCCGACGAAGCAATAGCAATAATACTAAGCTAAGCAAGTGATTAAACCAGTAAGAGAGGGACCGAGGCTCACCTAGCCGGCGTGAAGATGCCGACTCCGGCCGGAGACGGGGGCGAGCGGGGAGGCGAGGGTATGTACCCGCACGCCACGTCGATTGAAGCTTCAAACCTGCGACTTAATAATTACATGAACTACACCCCATGCAAGGGGGGGGGGGGATATTGGGGTGGGGATTATTTTTAATACATCCAAAACTACCTCCACGCAGGGAGGGGCCTTCAGCCGGCCAAGCGGGGTGGGGAGATATGCAAAGAGAACCGACTTCCCGAGCTTCGCCGATTCTACCTAGCTTCTGTATTTCTGGACAGAGGGTCGATGTCGATGCTACCAATAATTCCACCGAGCTCAGAATCTGATGAGACTTGCGCCAAAAGCTTGCTAACAGATTGAGGATGATGTCTGAATTTTGGCAGGAGCTCTGGAACTCAGGGCTGGTCGGGCCAGCGACTAAAACAGATCAGCAGCTTCTTCCTCTGGCTGGTGCAGAATTGGTACAGAAGGTTGCAGAGGGTACCATGTACGCTTCTGAACTCCAAATGTGACGAGCCTGGCGGTGACATGATCGTCGTCGGAGTAGCTTCGAGCAGGAATTGACGGGGCCCCAATCGGAGGTTGGAGAAGAACGAGGTAGCCAGATGAGCAGGGGCAGGTCAAACCTGGACCCACAGGGGGCAGACGACACACCCCGACGAAGAAAATGGTAAATGGAAGCTTCGGAGGCCGAATGAGGTCCTTCTTCTTGGAGGTGACAGCTAACTGGTAATAGTTTCAGCCCTCCAAAATTGGCACTCCGATCCCTCACGAGTTGGCCGAGGTCAACAGTTGAACAGGAGCTCTGTCTCTAGTTCGGACAGGAACAGTTTCTAAGCAGCAGATTGACAGCAATGCCACGACCGCTCCCGAACTCCAAATCGAGCGCCGTCAAAGCCGTTGGTTCGGCTGTCTAGTCTTCTACGCAGAAAAATTAACGGGGAAGCCAACCGATACCAAGGTTGTCCGGTAGCCTCAGATCACCGGTGAAGGGTCGCTGCAGACTGTGGGAGGACAGAACGTATACTTCCGGGGAGAAAAATGATATCTCCCAGATTCGAACGCCAAATGGAGCTCCGCTTTCTGGGGATGAAAGAGGTCAACAGTTGAACAGGAGCTCTGTCTCTGGTTCGGACAGGAACAGTTTCCAAGCAGCAGATTGACAGCAATGCCACGACCGCTCCCGAACTCCAAATCGAGCGCCGTCAAAGCCGTTGGTTCGGCTGTCGAGTCTTCTACGCATAAAAATTAACAGGGAAGCCAACCGATACCAAGGTTGGCCGGTAGCCTCAGATCACCGGTGAAGGGTCGCTACAGACGGTGGGAGGACAGAACGTATACTTCGGGGGAGAAAAATGATATCTCCCAGATTCGAACGCCAAATGGAGCTCCGCTTTCTGGGGATGAAAGAGGATTCAGAGAAAAAGAATTTTGATGAAGAAACCGAGCTCTGATTCTTGCTAGATTGGTCGTGGTGAAACTTCCAAATGCTCTCTGGTCTTCAGCCTGGGGCAGATTGCACAGTCGCACAAGATCTGCTCCACCGCACAGCTCCGAGCTCGGATGGATGCGGGACCACCTCTGTTGGAAAGAGGACTCAAAGACGATTCCAACGATGTATGAAGCGCCTTCAGAAGCCTCAGGATGACGATGTGACACCTTCTGCAAGTCACTGGATTTCTGCCACCTGCAACCTGCGAACTGTAGGTGGAAGGTGGTGGGAGAAATGGGGTAAATGGAAGTGGAAATGGGGGTGAATTGGTGTGGGAGTGACCCCTAGTTGTGAGGGGGCCTAGGAGGGGGTGTTCTAAGGTGTGGGAGAGGGAGAATGGGGTCTGGAATGGGGTGTTTTCAGAGGGTGAGAGAGGAGCTACGAATTTGGGCTGTGAGGGAGGCACAAGTGGGTGGAGGGAATGTGAGTTTAAATTTTCTTTGATGGGGAGTGATCAATGGTGGTCTTGGGGATGGGAAGAGGTGTCTTGGGAAGGTGGAGTGAGGTTTGGGGAAGGGAAATGGGTAGTTGGGGGTTGGAAGGTGGAGTGGGGATTGGGTGGAGCTCTCTTGGGACTAGGGGGTGGAATAAAGAGGGTTATAGGGAAGGGGAGAGGTTTAAATGGGATAGGTGGGAGATGGGGTGGTTGGGAAGGTGATTGAATGAGGGGAGGGGAGTTAATGAGAGGTAAATGGGGAGGAGAGAGAAAATTCCAAAAATTGGGGTGGAGGGAGAGAGAGAGAGAGAGAGAGATAATGAGAGAGAGAGATATTGAGAGAGAAGGCTAGAGGGATTTGGAGTATATCTGAAATTCAATATTCATCAAAATTGTTACATATGAGGAGTGGGGTGGCCTATTTATAGGCACATGACTTTTTCACAAAGGACCCTAACAAAAGACACAATGACTAATAACCGAAGGGAAGGGGGTGTCCATGGGCCTAGCCCAATGAGATGGGCCCAATAGCCTATCTAAACAACACAATGACTTAGAACATTGGTAGATAACCTACTAACCTAGGTACATGACTCAAATAAAGAGAAAATTACATGATTAAGACTCAAATAAAAATAAGAAAATTACATGACTCGACTTACAAACACTTGAGGAACATAATGGCGCTTGCCGACGAACAATCCGAGTCCGGAGAAAATGTGGAGGGGCAAGGGATGCCCTCATCATACCCCCGGGGTGGGAAAAACTCGACCCCGTCGAGTATGGGTCCACCAGGGAAGTAGTATATCGAACTGCGGCTCTGGGCGATCCACGATCTCCATACTCAACCCGCGACCATAGTCGGGGAACGGCGCTTCAGCTCGACAAAGTGACTCGGTCATACCCTCATGCTGGCGATGGGATCTTGCTTGCCTAGTATTGCCGCTGTGTGCTCACGTCGGGCTCTCAGGCTATTTGTGGTGGCACTCCGAGGGTGTCTCTCACAAGGGTAGGTGTAAGCTGGAGGCACTCACTAGGATCCACCGCGGTGCCCTTATAAGGTGCTAGATCCGCCACATGAGAAATGGGGAGAATCTCAAAACCCTTTTTGAAAGTTCAACCCATAAGCCGTGTTGCCAAAGCCACTAGGAACTTGGCAAGGTCTAAGTCCTCGTGCCCTCAATTTGGAGGTGACCCTAAAGTAGAGCCACTCCAAAGCCATCATCGCCAAGTTTGGAATTCAAAGTGGTGCTTAGGAGTTTGTGCTCGCTTCTTGTGAATCCCACCGCTTGTTACTTGATACTTGCTTAAATGCATATGACATGTGAGTTGACAATGTATGGTATGAAAAGGTGGTCCGGGGCAGCCACATGTAGATCGATCATGCTTTGATGCTATGAAGATTGTGACAGACTCAGGGGGGCCGGGACATCCATAGATGAACCTTTTATGCATGGATATGACAAATGTCGGGGGACCCGGAGATCCATGTATGCTCCTCTCATACTTAAGACTCATGATGAATGAGGGTGGGCCAATACATCCAAATACGGTCCACTTATGCTTCCTACTTGACATGTGGGTGATGTAAATGAATGTACCCGACTTATGAATCATGCCAAGTGGTGTTGTATGCCAAGACTTATGCACTCTTGTGACAAAGATGTCTCCTATGTGTGGGCCTTTGGACTTCCATTGGAATGGGTCGAAGGGGTCTAGAAAGGTGGATATCATGAGATGGGGCACTTCCTCGATCCCTAGGTGTATACCACCCAAAGTCATGGTTCCCATGGTGTAACCCGGGTCTGGGATGGGGTGGATTGGATCAAACGTGGTGGGTTGGGGTAGGGAAAGGTAGGTGGTAGTTAAGGTGGTTGGGTTACTCGGGTTCCTTGACTCCCATTGGAATGGATTATAGGGATCATAAAGTGGGTTACCAAGGGGCTCCATGTCCTCAAGGTCCTCAAAAGGTGATGAGTCGTCTTCTTCTAGTGGAATGGTTGGGCCGGTGTATGGGGTGGGTTGGTTGGTCAAGGTTTTAGGAATCACAATGGTAGGGGAGTGGACCAGGATGGGCCCTTCCACTATAGGGAGAAGGAAAAGGATGTCACTAGTGTAGCAACCAATAGTGCAAACCGAGGAGATAGACCCAATGCATGGATGGATGAGGTTAAGGCTCTTGGGTTGGTCCGCTCCTAGGGCCAATAAAGAAGTCAAGTCTGATTGCCACTTTAGACCTTTGAGGAGATCATCCCAATCTTCTACCTCATAGTAGGATTGGATTGTGGTGTGATAGGAGTGGAGGGGAACAATTTGGGATGGATATCCCAAAGGTGAGAGAGGTGGGGGTGAGCTAGGAAGGGTGGGTCCTTGCTTGAGCCATTGGAGTATACGCTCATTCATGGTGAAGGTGGGTGACTCTTGAGGATCCGGGCTATTTGAAGTGGTAAAGGGTTAAGGCTTTTTCTTACCATTGGTGTGATCTTGGGCTTCCTTATGGGTGGGAATGGGTTCCGGACTAGCATCTACTCCCATGTGGAGGTTTGTGGAGGTTTCAATTCCTAGTGTTAATGGGTTGGGTAGGTCTAATGCGGGAGAATTGGTGATAGCTGGAGCATGGTGCACTTGGGGTGGTGGGCAAGGGTGGACTTGGATCGGAAGGGGAAGTAGAGGAGGCCTAGGTTGGGGAAAGATTGGTGTAGGAAGCGGGAGGTGAGTTGGGTGAGGGGTTTTGGGTTTGGGGATGGTGGCCATTATGGGCCTTGGTGGAGGGGTGGACACGGTGTCCACATGGTTTTTAATGGTGAGGGTTGGATGAGTGGTGGTCACCATGGAGGGAATTGGGTCGGTTAGGGGTCTCTTGCCCTTGAGATTATTTGGTGTGGAAGTGGGGGCTAAAGAGGCTTGACTAGTGTAGGTTAGTGAAGGGGGTTTTGGTTGGGGTGTGGGGGCCCTCATGGGATTAGGTGGGGAGGTGGAGGCCTTGGAGACTTGGGTTCTAGTGGTAAGGGTTTGGACGGGTGGGTTTGGAGGAGTGAGAGTGCTCCTCGAGTTTTGGTAACCCGGGTAGGAAGGGGACATATATTTTGCTCTAAGTTGCTCCTTCATGTCCTTCCAAGTGGTGATGTGAGTTTCCCTTCTAAGTATCTTTAGCCCGACAATTTGCATCTAATAAGTTTCCGCCCGTTTGGTGAGTTGCATTTTGGCAACCAATGCCTTTTCATCCTCGGATATATGATACCAAGTGAAGTATTGGTCCATTGTAGCTTCCCAATCTAAATATTCTCTAGGAGAGGTTCCATCAAAGGTGGGAAGTGGGAAAGGGACCATTCTATCGTCTGTCCTTGGGGCGGGCCTATTTTCTCCAAGTTGGTTGAGTCGGCCCGATATGTTATCAAGCCGCTCATTGGCATTGGTCAAGGCTTTCATGAAGTAGTTGACATGGCCAGGGAAGTTATGGGTGTTAGTGGTAGGCATCTCTTGGTGGTTTGGACTTATGGAGTGGGTCGATTGGTAAGGTCGATATGAGGTGGCCATTCTAGGGGACAAGAGTGATGCACTTGAAGACTCTAAATGCATAGACATGCCCTAGGACCAACTTGATAGAGACAAGTTGTGAACTTGCTCTGATACCACTTGATGTGACACCACCCTTGGACCTATTTGCAAGCATTCAAGTTTGAGCAGCGGACTCACACTAGCGAGCTCACCCGTATGGCGCACACTAGTGCCCGATGGCGACTAGGCGATGTTGGAGAGGGTCCGAGGCGGGACCTTGAGGCTCCAATGGTTAGTTAGCTTGGGGAGAACCCCAAATGGGCATAGGATGCCCAAATCATGGGCGGCCAACACACCAAGGGTGTGGGTTAAGTGGATGCTCTCACAACTCGCCCGGGGTGGTCACTCAATGTACTAGCAATTTGGGCCGAACTCTCACTCTCCGTCCGACGAAGCAATAGCAATAATACTAAGCTAAGCAAGTGATTAAACCAGTAAGAGAGGGACCGAGGCTCACCTAGCCGGCGTGAAGACGCCGACTCCGGCCGGAGATGGGGGTGAGCAGGGAGGCGAGGGTATGTACCCGCACGCCGCGTCGATTGAAGCTTCAAACCTGTGACTTAATAATTACATGAACTACACCCCATGCAAGGGGGGGGGATATTGGGGTGGGGATTATGCTTAATACATCTAAAACTATCTCCACGCAGGGAGGGGCCTTCAGCCGGCCAAGCGGGGTGGGGAGATATGCAAAGAGAACCGACTTCCCGAGCTTCGCCGATTCTACCTAGCTTCTATATTTCTGGATATATGGTCGATGTCGATGCTGCCAATAATTCCACCGAGCTCAGAATCTGATGAGACTTGCGCCAAAAGCTTGCTAACAGATTGAGGATGATGTCTGAATTTTGGCAGGAGCTCTGGAACTCAGGGCTGGTCGGGCCAGTGACTGGAACAGGTCAGCAGCTTCTTCCTCTGGCTGGTGCAGAACTGGTACAGCAGGTTGCAGAGGGTACCACGGACGATTCTGAACTCCAAATGTGACGAGCCTGGCGGTGACGTGATCGTCGTCGGAGTAGCTTCGAGCAGGAATCGACGGGGCCCCAATCGGAGGTTGGAGAAGAACAAGGTAGCCAGATGAGCAGGGGCAGGTCAAACCTGGACCCACAGGGGGCAGACGACACACCCCGACAAAGAAAATGGTAAATGGAATCTTCGGAGGCCGAATGAGGTCCTTCTTCTTGGAGGTGACAGCTAACTGGTAATAGTTTCAGTCCTCCAAAATTGGCACTCCGATCCCTCACGAGCTGGCCGAGGTCAACAGTTGAACAGGAGCTCTGTCTCTGGTTCGGACAGGAACAGTTTCCAAGCAGCAGATTGACAGCAATGCCACGACCGCTCCCGAACTCCAAATCGAGCGCCGTCAAAGCCGTTGGTTCGGCTGTCGAGTCTTCTACGCAGAAAAATTAACGGGGAAGCCAACCGATACCAAGGTTGGCCGGTAGCCTCAGATCACCGGTGAAGGGTCGCTGCAGACTGTGGGAGGACAGAACGTATACTTCCGGGGAGAAAAATGATATCTCCCAGATTCGAACGTCAAATGGAGCTCCGCTTTCTGGGGATGAAAGAGGATTCAGAGAAAAAGAATTTTGATGAAGAAACCGAGCTCTGATTCTTGCTAGATTGGTCGTGGTGAAACTTCCAAATGCTCTCTGGTCTTCAGCCTGGGGCAGATTGCACAGTCGCACAAGATCTGCTCCTCCGCACAGCTCCGAGCTCGGATGGATGCGGGACCACTCTGTTGGAAAGAGGACTCAAAGACGATTCCAACGATGTATGAAGCGCCTTCAGAAGCCTCAGGATGACGATGTGACACCTTCTGCAAGTCGCTGGATTTCTACCACCTGCAACCTGCGAACTGTAGGTGGAATGTGGTGGGAGAAATGGGGTAAATGGAAGTGGAAATGGGGGTGAATTGGTGTGGGAGTGACCCCTAGTTGTGAGGGGGCCTAGGAGGGGGTGTTCTAAGGTGTGGGAGAGGGAGAATGGGGTCTGGAATGGGGTGTTTTCAGAGGGTGAGAGAGGAGCTACGAATTTGGGCTGTGAGGGAGGCACAAGTGGGTGGAGGGAATGTGAGTTTGAATTTTCTTTGATGGGGAGTGATCAATGGTGGTCTTGGGATGGGAAGAGGTGTCTTGGGAAGGTGGAGTGAGGTTTGGGGAAGGGAAATGGGTAGTTGGGGGTTGGAAGGTGGAGTGGGGATTGGGTGGAGCTCTCTTGGGACTAGGGGGTGGAATAAAGAGGGTTATGGGGAAGGGGAGAGGTTTAAATAGGGTAGGTGGGATATGGGGTGGTTGGGAAGGTGATTGAATGAGGGGAGGGGAGTTAATGAGAGGTAAATGGGGAGGAGAGAGAAAATTCCAAAAATTGGGGTGGAGGGAGAGAGAGAGAGAGAGAGATAATGAGAGAGAGAGATATTGAGAGAGAAGGCTAGAGGGATTTGGAGTATATCTGAAATTCAATATTCATCAAAATTGTTACATATGAGGAGTGGGGTGGCCTATTTATAGGCACATGACTTTTTCACAAAGGACCCTAACAAAAGACACAATGACTAATAACCGAAGGGAAGGGGGTGTCCATGGGCCTAGTCCAATGAGATGGGCCCAATAGCCTATCTAAACAACACAATGACTTAGGACATTGGTAGATAACCTACTAACCTAGGTACATGACTCAAATAAAGAGAAAATTACATGATTAAGACTCAAATAAAAATAAGAAAATTACATGACTCGACTCACAAACACTTGAGGAACATAATGGCGCTTGCCGACGAACAATCCGAGTCCGGAGAAAATGTGGAGGGGCAAGGGATGCCCTCATCAGAACTGGCTTCTGGTAGGTTGCGTAAGAGCCAAGACATGGCGAGAAGGGTAAATAAGTAATTGGGGATTTTTAATTTTGAGGATCTAGTTCGGCGTCATCATTTCTGTTGATGTGGCCTACGGCGTTGGATCGGCGGCAATACGCGAACAACACCCACGCGTGGCCGACGTGTCCCGTTGTCCACGTGGACCAATTGGAGCTTAAGGGTGACAAATGTGTCTACACGGGTGACAAATGCGTTAGCAAGGGTGAAAAATACCTTGCTAACGGTGACAAATAGGGCTCAATAGAGACAAGGCTGATGCACGGCTTTCAAGGTAGTGTAAGAGTAAGGGCGACGTCTTGTGGACTTTAGTGGTGACAATTAGCTGAGTGTGGGTGACAAATGCTCAACTGGAGTAACAAATAACTTCCTTAAGTGTATCGCTATTAATCATGAGGTCCCGGGTTCGAAACAACGTTATTTCGTGTTTTCATTTACATTTTTAAATAAGTTATATTAAAAAAACTTAAGGAAACCTTAAGCTGAAGCTAAGATTCGAACCTGGAGAAACCCGTTCAAACGGCAGAACAATAAACCAAATGATACAACATGTCATTTCAATTTATTTATTCCATTATATATATATATATATTATAGTTTTCCGTATAGGTACGCAATGTCCAATCCAGTCTCGAGCCGTGGCCAGGACGAACGGTTCGGCAGGGACGGCCACACGTGCCTCGAATGATGTGCACGTGACTCAAGGGCGACGTTGATTATGGCACCTGAGTGCTTCCACGTGGCATTCCCCGCGAGGAGCCCTAGCTCCCGAAAATTCATTATAGACGTGACGGTAAATTCAAAACACATGAATTTGACGGGGGCACAGAACAATAAGGAAATGGTCAACATGTGATCGATACGCCTCTGAGTACCTTTTCGCACCCCGATGTGGGCCTTTCAAGGTAGCTAGGCTTTTCAACATGATGTCTCTTCCTTTTATAGCAATCGACTTATCGGCCATGCAGCCCCATTGCTTAGCGATTAATGAAACATTTTCCCCTCTTATCGCCGTGATTGACCTTTATGGCACGGCGGGTCGCCAGTCCCGACCCGATGCCCACCATTGTCTGCTTAGTGATCAGAAGGAGTGCACCTTCAGTTAGTCCAAACCATTCCAGTCTTGGAACCTGAACACATTGTCACACACAAGTGATTGGCACGCCCTATCGTAAGTAAAACTGATAAAAGATACAATGATATTTGATTATGGCACCTGAGTGCTTCCACGTGGCATTCCCCGCGAGGAGCCCTAGCTCCCGAAAATTCATTATAGACGTGACGGTAAATTTGAAACACATGAGTTTGGCGGGGGCACAGAACAATAAGGAAATGGTCAACATGTGACCGATACACCTCTGAGTACCTTTTCGGACCTCGATGTGGGCCTTTCAAGGTAGCTAGGCTTTTCAACACACTATCTCTTCCTTTTATAAGAATCGACTTATCGGCCATGCAGCCCCATTGCTTGGCGATTAATCAAACGTTTTCCCCTCTTATCGCTGTGATCGACCTTTATGGTACGGTGGGTCCCCAGTCCCAACCCGATGCCCACCATCGTCTGCTTAGTGATCAGAAGGAGCGCACCTAGTCCAGACCATTCCAGTCTTGGAACCTGAACACATTGTCACACACAAGTGATTGGCACACCCTATCGTGAGTAAAACCGATAAAAGATACAATGATATTTGATTATGGCACCTGAGTGCTTCCACGTGGCATTCCCCGCGAGGAGCCCTAGCTCCCAAAAATTCATTATAGACGTGACGGTAAATTCAAAACACATGAGTTTGGCGGGGGCACAGAACAATAAGGAAATGGTCAACGTGTGACCGATACGCCTCTGAGTACCTTTTCGCACCCCAATGTGGGCCTTTCAAGGTAGCTAGACTTTTCAACACGATGTCTCTTCTTTTTATGGGAATCGACTTATCGGTCAAGCAGGGTTTGACGTCCCGCTCCGGAATGCCTCGACCCGCACGTCCCGACCCCACCCAAGTGGTGGGCGGGACACTCGGGTCGTGGGTCGTGACCGAGACGCTTCATTATTTTAATATTTTATTATATATATATTATATATATAAAGAGTCTTTTTTACTTTGTTGTATTATTATATATATATTATATATATAAAGAGTCTTTTTTACTTTGTTGTATTATTATATATATATATTATATATATAAAGAGTCTTTTTTTATTTTAACATTTTACGAGATGGACTGACACGGAGTGAATATGCACTGACCTGACCCGTCCCAGGTTAAGACCGGGACGGGCGGGTCGGTCGAGACCACAAACCCTGCTTTCAAGGTAGCTAGGCTTTTCAACACGCTCTCTCTTCTTTTTATAGGAATCGACTTATCAGCCATAAAAAAGTTAAAAATTTCTAAATTACAGATCTTAAAATATTAAATAATAAATTTTTTAGATCTAATGATATTTTTTACTGAGGGAGATTTTATCCTTTTATAGGAAGAAATGAATGAATGACAAAAAATCACGAATGAATGAATGAAAACATGGCGCCAAATGAAAATATGGCGCCAAATAAAAAGAGACAAGAACAGGCAGACGACCCCTCTCCTGACCTCCTTAGTCCTTCCCCCTTCCTCCTCCTTCAACCTCTGCATCCCTTTCCTCTCTCACAATCGCACCCGCCTCTCAATCTCTTACCCAGGGGAGGCGGAGTGGCGAGGGCGGGCGGAGGTGAGCTCCTGCAGCGACGGCGGTCAAATTCTTTTCAGAGGACACCCCCCCACCGCAGATATTCCCCTCTCTCCCTCTCCCGTTGGCCCCCCTTCTTGAGTACATATCATTCCCCAAGTAATATGTAGTCAAGAGTTGCATAGAGATTACTTTTAAGTAAACCAACTGCTCCTTTGAGAATTTTAACCTTCATACCTGATTTACAAGATGAACCTTTTCTCCTTATCACATGCTGTACTCTTACAACAGTAGATGAAATTCCAAGCCCCTGTTTTTATTAGGAGGGTGGGAAGAGGGATGTGGGTATAAATGTGTGTGCGTAAATGTGGATATGACCCTTTTTTCATTTTTGCCCCTTCAAGACTTTTGTTATGATATATGTGATTAGTATGCTTGGATGTGAATTAAATTGGTAGACATGTGTGGATGTCGATATGTAAGAAAATGTGTATGTGAATGCGAGTATGTTAATGGTTTTTTCCAGAAGATGATGTCGATGTCAACCATGGTGTGTGAATATGGAAGTGAAAGTGGATGTGGATATGGATGTATATGTGACCAAACATGATGTACAAGTGTGGAAAATAGTCAATATTTAGGGGAGATGTACACGCTATTTTCTTATATGTAGTGATAAGACATATTGATATGAATTTTTTAATATGTTAGGTAAATATGGCTAGAATTGATCGTTCATGGATGAATCGCAGAGTAGTTGACGGAGTGGTGTCAGAGGAGTTTAAGGATGGAGTTGATAGTTTTATTCAGTTTGTATTGGGGCATCCAACAGCAGTGGACCAGTGTGGTAACATCCGATGTCCTTGTTTATGTTGTAAAAACAAGAGATTTGATTCGCTATGGGATGTGCAAGCTCATTTATACAGGAAAGAGTTCACGAAAGGTTATATGAATTGGGTGTGTCATGGTGAGGAGTTCTGGTCGTATGAGCCTGGCAATGTTGCAAGCACAAGTACCTATGCAGACATGGTACTCGATGCTGTTGGCCCTAACTTTAATGTACAAGGGGAACACGTGTACAATGAAGAACCACCAAACAAGTCAGCTGAAAGATTTTATCAGTTACTTCGGGATGCTGATGAGCCGCTGTGGGATGGTTGTGACAATCACACTCGGTTGTCTGCTGTCTCACAGTTGTTGAATTTGAAATCCGAATTTCACCTTAGTGAGAGTTGTTTTGACCGTATGCTCCTCCTTATCAAGAGTATGCTACCTCGAGATGAGAAGCTGTCTGAAAATTTTTACCGTGCAAAGAAGATGGTCAATGAGTTAGGACTTGAATACCAAAAAATATATGCATGCCCTAATCACTGTATGCTATATTATGAAGATAATGTAGATAAAAGATCAAGTGATATTTGTCAACATGATAGATATAAACCTAAGAGAGGGGACAATTCAAAGCTGAAGGATGTGCCTTACAAGTTACTGCGATACTTCCCTCTCACGCCGAGATTGCAGCGGATGTATATGTTGTCAAAGATAGCTAGACATATGATATGGCACACGGAGAGAGTAGGTCATGTAGATGATATAATTAGTCATCCCGTCGACGGTGAAGCCTGGGCTCATTTCAATCGTACGTATACTGCTTTTACTCATGAGCCACGCAATGTTAGGTTAGGTTTATGCACAAACGACTTCAACCCATTTGGAGGTTCAGTGACATCTTACTCATGTTGGCCAGTGTTCATGACGCCGTACAACCTTCCACCGGGCATGTGCATGAAGCGAGAGAACCTTTTCTTAACTTTGGTGATTCCAGGTCCAAAAAATCCAGGAAAAAATTTGGACATATGTCTTAGGCCACTGATTGATGAGTTGAAAAAATTATGGAATGATGGAGTTGTTACTTATGATGCGTATAGAAAATAAAATTTCACTATGTAGGCTGCATTGATATGGACAACAAGTGACTTCCCTACATATGGAATGCTATATGGCTGGAGCACATACGGGAGGTTGGCATGTCCTTACTGTATGGCTGATACCAAATCCTTTGTCCTGAAATATGGTAAGAAATCATGCTGGTTCGATTGTCATCGACAGTTTCTACCAATTGACCATCCTTTCCGAAGGCAAAAGGACTCATTCATTAAGAACACAGTTGAAATGGATGAAGTAGACTTGGAACGGATGTATGGTAGACAAATGGAGCCACAGGTGCAAAACTTACCAGATATAGTGCAATTGTCGGGTGGTACACGACATCTTCGTGGATTTGAAGAGGATCACAATTGGGTGAAGAAAAGTATCTTCTGGGAATTGCCTTATTGGTCAGCCATTTTGATACGGCACAACCTGGACGTCATGCATGTTGAGAAGAATGTCTTTGATAATGTGTTCAAAGTTGAAGGATGTTTGTCAGCATGATAGATATAAACCTAAGAGAGGGGACAATTCAAAGTTGAAGGATGTGCCTTACAAGTCACTACGATACTTCCCTCTCACGCCTAGATTGCAGCGGATGTATTTATCGTCAAAGATAGCTAGACATATGATATGGCACACGGAGAGAGTAGGTCGTGTAGAAAAGTATCTTCTGGGAATTGCCTTACTGGTCAGCCCTTTTGATATGGCACAACCTGGATGTCATGCATGTTGAGAAGAATGTCTTTGATAATGTGTTCAACACCATCATGAACGTGAAAGCCAAAACAAAGGTCAATGCCAAGGCGCGAGCGGACTTGAGGATACTTTACAAACGACCAGAGTTGGAATTGCGGCCGGTACGGGGTAAAGTTGTGTAACCTAAAGTAGGTTACGTGTTGAAAGACACACAGATCAATGAACTGTGCCAGTGGCTGAAGCAATTAAGATTCCATGATGGATATGTGTCTAACATAGCCCGTTGTGTGAATGTCAATGAGAGAAAAATATATGGATTGAAAAGTCATGACTGCCATGTGTTCATGGAGAGACTTCTGCCCATTACATTCCGTGACATATTGCCAAAGCCTATATGGGGAGCATTGACTGAGTTGAGTTAGTTTTTCAGGATTCTATGTGCATCAGAACTCAAACTTGGGGACGTGCAAACTATGGAATAGAATGTGGTCACGACGGTATGTAAGTTGGAGAAGATATTTCCCCCCTGCGTTCTTCGATTCCATGGAGCACCTGATTATCTATTTGCCATACGAGGCCAAAGTTGGAGGACCGGTACAATTTCGATGGATGTATCCATTTGAGAGGTAATCAGTATGTATTTATTGATTATTTGACAATAGTTACATGTGTCTGTCATTGTCACTATATGTCATTGTCATATGAATTGTTGTCATAGGTGTATGTACGACCTAAAAATGAAGGTTCGCAACAAGGCTAAAGTAGAGGGTTCGATTACCAGGGCGTATATTATTGAAGAAATTTTGAACTTCTGTTCGATATACTTCAAACCCGAAATTCAAACTCGCCGCAATCGACCTCCACGTAATGATGATGGAGGAGAGGGGGGTCCGTCTGAATGGTTGTCCATATTTAAGTATCCAGGACGTGCACTCAGACGTTGTTCGAATCGCATATTAGAGGATAGAGAGTTGTTTGCCGTAGAGATATATGTTCTCTCGAATTGTGATGAGATTGAACCTTATGTTGAGTGAGTCGTCAACTCCACAGCTCCCGAAAATTTATAAGCATCTTGACGTTCTTCCTCCCATTTACGGTGATGTTGCATTCATCATTACAGCTAATTTGATTCAGAATTAATTACTCAATGTCCACACCTCAATGACATGGAGGTTCAAAATGAACGAGAGAGATCTTATGCCAGATGACTTAAAGGTCAAGTAAGTGTCAATCTACCAATTCCACAAAGCTTGAGG
The DNA here is from genome assembly GCA_022559845.1 of Amorphophallus konjac. Lineage (NCBI taxonomy): Eukaryota > Viridiplantae > Streptophyta > Magnoliopsida > Alismatales > Araceae > Amorphophallus > Amorphophallus konjac. The sequence continues at coordinate 19,453 of JAHNEJ010002690.1, read as the reverse complement.
TGTATGCACGTATCAAAAGAAAAGTAATGTGCTTTATATTCATAGGTTGAAGAAGGTTATGTTACTGATGAAAGAGTCAGGGTGATAAGTTATGGACCTTCGATGGTCGCGCATGCCTATCTAGGATTTTTTGTGAATGGTTATAGATTTCACACCAAAGATTATGGACAAAATAAGTCTACGATGAATAGCAGCGTATGCGTGAAAGGTAGTACATACAATGAAAATGATCTTGATTACTATGGTATTCTTGAGGAGGTCATAGAATTACAGTATCTCAGATAAGACAAGCATATATTCATTTTTAAGTGTCATTGGTTTGATCCTCATTTAGTTCGAAACGACGCAATATATGGGATTGTCGATGTCAAACATAGATCAATATTGAATACCTATGAGCCGTTCATTTTGGCCGCACAAGCCCAGCAAGTGTATTATTCAAGTTATTCATCGTCCAAGAATAAAGATTGGTGGACAGTTTGTAGTGTAAAACCATGGCTTGTGCCTAATGATGAGTTAGATCTGATTGAAGCTGTCTCAGAGGATTCTAGTGCCGAATTTTTTCAATCAGACGAGGGTGACACTGCAGAGTTGGTTACTTCTAATCTTCATATGATTGAATCTGACGAGTCACTTCGGTTGTCTATAGAGGACGAAGTGGAAAAAGTTGATTCAACTGAGGTAAATGAAGCAATTGTTGGGCAGGAGAAGTCCTATGAGGAGGAAGAGTATGAATCTAGTGAGAATGAGGAAGATGACGAAGATGAAGCTGAGTTTGATATATCTTCAGCATCTGAAGATGAAATAGATAATGATTGAATATTTTGTAAGAAATTTAACATATATGCACTTCTTATCATTATTAATTGCCATCTCTCCTCGTAATTAGTTGTGGACTAATATGCACTACTTTAATTGTTGTCAATAATTAGATGGTTCGAGGTCGTACCGGATCTTCGAGGAGAGGTGGTTCCGGGAGGGGTTCTACTGGTATGTTTATTTAAATTCTTAGATAAATGAGTAGTGAATATATACACTTTATTTTGGTAATGATATTTTATGTCTCTGCACCATATACACAGAGTACACCGCCCCCACCACCTGTTGCGAGTCTGTTTATTTAAATTCTTAGATAAATGAGTAGTGAATATGCACATTGTTTTGGTAATGATAGTTTATGTCTCTGTACCAGGTACACAGATTATACCGCCCTCACCACCTGCTACTGGTATGTTTATTTAAATTCTTAGATAAATGAGTAGTGAATATGCACTTCGTTTTGGTAATGATAGTTTATGTTTATGGCACCAGGTACACAGATTACATCGCCCCCACCTCCTGCTACGGGTCTGTTTATTTAAATTCTTAGATAAATGAGTAGTGAATATGCACATTATTTTCGTAATGATATTTTATGTCTCTGCACCAGGTACACAGATTACACCGCCCCCACCACCTGCTACTTGTATGTTTATTTAAATTCTAAGATAAATGAGTAGTGAATATGCACTTCATTTTGATAATGATAGTTTGTGTTTATGGCACCCGGTACACAGATTACACCGCCCCCACCACCTATTGCGGGTCTGTTTATTTAAATTCTTAGATAAATGAGTAGTGAATATGCACATTATTTTGGTAATGATAGTTTATGTCTCTGCACCAGGTACACAGATTACACCGCCCCCACCACCTGGTACAGGTATGTTTATTTAAATTCTTAGATAAATGAGTAGTGAATATGCACTTCGTTTTGGTAATGATAGTTTGTATTTATGGCACCAGGTACATAGATTACACCGCCCCCACCACCTACTGCAGGTCTGTTTATTTAAATTCTTAGATAAATGAGTAGTGAATATGCACTTCATTTTGATAATGATAGTTTATGTCTCTGCATTAGGTACACAGAGTACACCGACCCCACCACGTGCTGCGGGTATGTTTATATAAGATCGTTCATGAATGAGTAGTGACTTAGCACTTTATTTTGCTCACGATATTTTAAATATATGCACCAGGTACACAGAGTGCACCGCCCCCACCAACTGCTACGCGTATGTTTATTTAAATCCTTAGTGTTTCGGCTCCATGTTTTGATGTTGTCAAAATTTAGATTCATGTATACTCTTCATGTGGATAGTCAATGTGTTTTGTTGATGTAGAATCATCCATGGAGCTATAATGATTTTGTGTGTGTAGTTTACTTCTAAATTGCACAAAGAACAGGTTGACAGGTGCACATAGAACAGGCTGAAAGCCAGTTATTTTCTCAAGAAACGATGAAAAGTCAACGTGGTAACGTAGTCAACGCATAGTCAATGGAGCTAAGACAGTGGTCAACCCAAGTCTGTGCAGTCAAAGTCTGAATTCTTTAGAAATGATGAACAAATCTATTAAGATTCATACAAGGGAAGGCAGAAAGATAAGGCAGACAAATGACTCATTAGTGGTGACAAATAGGCAGGTAAGGCTGACAAATAGCTCTCTACGAGTGAAAAATAAGTTGTAGCACTGAATATGTGCGAAGTGTTGAAGCTGCATGAAGGGGAAGTCCACTTGTGTTTACCCGCCAGCAGAAGAAGCTAAGGACGACAAATGCACACATAAGGCTGACAAATAGACTGCTATGGGTGACATATACCCTCTTAAGGGTGAAAAATAGGTGTCAACGGAGACATTAGCTTAAGTGCTTAAGTGTTCGACATATGTTCTACGCAAACTCTTGTTAACATATTGTTCATTATATTTTAAAATTGGGTAGCACCAGATTTTTTATTTTAATGTGGGCATAGTTTTTAATCGGGGGATATATTCACCACCCCTCGATATCCTATCCTTCACCACATCACTTAGATAAATGAGTAGTGGATATGCACTTTATTTTGCTCATGATATTTTATGTCTCCGCACCAGGTACACAGAGTGCACCGCCCATGCCAACAACTGCGGGTATGTTTATTTAAATTCTTAGATAAATGAGTAGTGAATATGCACTTTGTTTTGCTCACGATATTTTTTGTTTATAGGTTTGAGTGCCTCTACATCAGGTCTACAGAGTACACCGCTTCCATCACATTCTACTGTTATGTTTAATTAAATTATTAGTTAAATGATAAGAATTCTATATGTTTACTTGTTGAAATTTTTTTTAATAATGAGCTAAATTCTGATTAACTACTTCTATTTTACTTGTAACAGGTACGTCGGGCACACCACCTACGATAGTTGGCTCGTCCGCCCACCCGGGCACACAATAAGCAGACGATGCTGTTAGCCATCACGAGGGCGAGCAGGTGGTGTTGCAAGAGGGACGCAAGCCATGTTGGGTCTCTGGGTAAATATTTAAACTCATGAATTATGTTCGTTATCTATCCATCAACTATATATATAATTGTTGGCTATCATTTTAACATTTGTAATTGCAGGGATAAAGTAGAGCCCAGTGAGGCTTCTCGTTTTATTACCAACATTATTGAGCGAAATGTGACCGGCCCATATAAGTCATTTCTAAAGTTTCCTCAGGATATCCACGATCGATTGTATGACGAGTTCCTGGTATACGATTTAATCTTTTAAATCACATATTTCCCAACTCCACAATTTCAATCGACTAACTTATAAAATTTGAATTCTTGACAGCAAGGATATCAGTTTGTGAGGCGAGCTGACACCGGACGAGCTCGACGTGTATGGGAGGCCACAGGAACTGTAAATTATAAGCATCATTTACACGGCTGTCGGGAATGTGCCAAGGCTCTAGTCGGGCGGAGCGAGGACCATGGCCTTTGGAAGGCACATGGCCCCGCATGGATGCGGAGGGAGCACTGGGAGGACCTCTGTGATAGATGGGTCGAGCCTAATTAGATGGCCAAATCCACAGAAGCCAAAGCCGCACATGCGTTACATCCATACGTGCATCTCCATACTTCTAGATCTGTTTCCTTCGCGACCCAGAAGGAGAGATTGGTAAGTAATCATCTTAATTTTATTATAATTTATTTCTTATATGTCCCTATTTATTCTCTATAACATGTATAACAAGAAAATAAGAGGGGTGGTATGGTCTCGTACCATGATTTATTTGCAACAGTTCACCAAAAGAAGGGGACTGATCAGTATGTGAGCTAGAGAGCTCGCTCGGTAGTGGTAAGATTATATACATACACATTTCTTTTCTATTTCTATTTTTAAATATGATTGATTAATATGACATTTACAATATTTTTTATTCAATTTACAAGAGTCATATGACAAGCATATGACTGAAAAGTATGGGGACGAGAAGACGCAACGGCCGTAACTAGATCCTGAGGCATGGGTAGCAGCAGCCGGCCCACCAAAGAAAGGACGAGTATACGGTTTTGGGTAGAGCTTGGACACCAGCCCGATTCTAGCATCTTCTCCAGGCTCAGCTTCGTCCTACCCCGGTAACAGTTCCTTCTCTACTCCCTCCATCAGCACTTCTACGAGCCAGATTACATCAATCCTCGAACATGCGGTAGACCTAGTCGAGGAACGCATGGAGGCACGCTTTACTCGGGTGGTTGCTACCCTCCTAGCCCAGGCGGGGATTTTATCTCAGGGAGCACCCTCGATCACACCACAGCCCTCTCATGTGAGTATTTAATTTAATTTTTAATTTCATAGACTTTAGAGTTATAATAGAGGAGTATCTGTGATACCAATGTTGTGTGCTCTATAGGCAAAGTTGGAAGCACATATTTGAATATGTGTGCGCAGCAGGATCTAGAGGGGGGGTGAATAGATCCTATAAAAATTTTAACCTCAATTTTTAAGCCTAAGATAATTTAACACTCAGCTATCAAACCACGAGCTCAGATGATATCTGTGAGAACAATATAAATGAAAGTGACAAGAATGCACTAATTAAGAGAATGCTATCTCACAGAATCCACTCAGATCAGACAGATCTAACAGACTGCAATACAACCACTTAGCGCATAGGGAAGATATGTTCATACGCAAACCTGTGAATGGAGGAAGATGATAAGGGCCAATCACACCAATGCAAATCAAGGTGCACAGAATTTTTAGGTGATTCGATCTGCCATGCAGATCTACGTCCACCCCACACTCAAACTTGAGTGTGGCTTCCCCTTGCAATAGCAATAACCGCAGACTCAGTGTGCAAACAAACGTTGACTTACAGCTTGACCTAGAAGAACACTCTCCTCTCTTCTTCTGATCAAATTAGAAGGAACCGTGAGTAACACCCAGTTACCCACAACCAGAGGACCAGTCCTCTCTTCCTTTGAAGCACAGAGGGAATCATTCTCTTCAACCAGTTTCATCATTCTTAAAACGTCATAGCCATGAGCCACTTTACACCACTGAACAGCGATTTCACACTGCTATACAGCCATTTGTCTGCTTTGTCCACCCATTTTCACCCTTAATCCGCAGCTAAAATGTCTTCTTTCATTCTGCGAATTCTTCTGTCAGAAGTCAACTTGTAAGCCCTTCCGAGTCGGCTTGAGGTTCTTGGTTTTCAACTGTTTCACACCTGCTGCCTTTTATTCACCTTTGCACAGCTATTTGTCACCATTGTTGCCTATTATTCACCTAGTCCATCTATTTGTTACCCTTAAGGTAGTATCTGTCACCCGTAATGCACATTTGTCAGCTTTAAGGGATATTTTTCACCCTTATTCTTCAGCAGGTACAGAGTCTATCTTAAGGTGATATATCAACTTTTTTCTTCAGCGATTGGAGGCTTCTTCTGCAGAGTTGCTTCTAGGGCTGCTGTGACACTGCCATGCTTATGCTTACCTGAATTATTTAGATATTACAGTTCTTCAAATAGACATTCTTCAAGCATACAAACATAACAGTTCAAGCATTCATAGCATTGACATTACAACTCTTCAAGCCTTCATATGAAAATGTTGTTCAAGGCATTAGAAAACATATGGACATTAGCCAGCACACATCAAATTCATGATATAAAAAACCATTATCATAATATGATTCATAATGTTAGACATCATGAAAACCACAGGGCACAACAATAACATTACTACTTAGTTCAAAGAATTCAACTTTGAGAGTGAAAGAAATCATCTTCATGTTATCTACTTTCGAATTTATAAAATCAAAAAGATATTTAACTAGGTATATTAATAATTATATTTATTTAAATCTGTTTATTATTAATTTTTTGTGATGTAGGATCCTCCTGCAATCGATGATGGTGGAGATGCTACGAATGACGAATGAGGATGATGCAGCGGATATTTCTTGATTTTTTATTAATGATATTGTGAAAAAATGATACATTTCAATTAATGTAACTGTAACTTTTTTATTCAAAGATTTATGTGTTGTGGACGTTCATTATTGTAATTTACAATAGGACTTTATCCTATTGTGTGTTGTATATGTTGTTTATTACGTGTTTTATGTTGAGTTGTGTCGATTGTGGTGTATAATTGTAGTTTTAAACAGGTTTTTAAAATTTTAAAATATATAAAAAATGTGGAGAAAGTTTTTGATGGAATTTCGACCAACTAACAATTCGTCGGAACCAATTTCACGCACTTATTTCTTGACGTATTTATTTTTCAGTGCAAATCGATCGAAAGGTTTAGACTTATTTTTGACCAACTAAATGTTCGTCGGAACTAATTTGATCCACATTAGTTCCGATGTATTAATTATCCGTCTCAAATACGTCGAACATTAACGAAGTCTTTTCGACCCAAGGTAGTTTCGTCGGAAGTAATTTGATCCACATTAGTTCCAACGTATTAATTATCTGTCTCAAATGCGTCGACCATTAACGACGTATTTTCAACACAATAACAGTTCGTCGGAACTAATTTGACCCACAGGTTTTCAACATATTACTTATTCGATTGAAATACGTCAAAAATTAATGACGTATTTCCCACCAAAATAACTTTCGTCGGAACTAATTTAACCCAAATGTTTGCGACAACATAAAGTTTCTGTTAGAAATACGTCGAAAACTTTAGACCTATTTTCAACTAAATTATGTTCCATCGTAATGATTAATTAATTTTCATATTATTAATTACCGACATAAATAGCCACCATAACTTCGACGATATAGTTTCGTCGGTAATTTCGGACTAATTGGCGACGCTATTGGAATACGTTGAAAATTTGGGACGTAAGATTTCCGACGTCCATATTCCGTCGCAAATATGTCGGAAATACGTCAAAAATTCACTTTACGACGTATCTTTGACGTATTTGCGACGGCAAATGGACGTCGGAATTTCCCATTTTTCTTGTAGTATAAAGTCTTCAATGAAGGGAAGAAAGTCTTGATGGTACTTTCATTTTTACTCTGTCCCTTGAGAATGAATTCCCCAATTATTGACTCGAAAAGAATGCTCACTGAAAAAATCCAGCTGAGTCTCAATCCTCTTGAACCTCTCCTCATAATTTTTCATGCGGTCATAATCTCCAGAAATGTATACTAAGTTGTGCATAGCGCACTATGATTGGCCCTTTGTAACGACCCAAGATCCGAATACTAGAAATTACCCGATACCATCCGAATCTTGACTCGCCACCCACGAGCCGGAAGGCTCGGAAGGGTTATTTAGGTGTTGTAGAAGTACATTAAAATTTAAAATAATACAAAAAATAACTATAGAATTAACTATTTAAATAATAGAAAATAAATTACATTTTCAATTATTGAATTAACTACAGAGTCCAGTCCACAAAGTATAGTCTACAGGGAAAGAAACGTACTCAATAGCTGGGTATGCCCCCGGCTCTAGCAAGCTGGCAACTACGAACGTCTACGCTGTGTCTCCAAACCTCGAGGAGGAACCGCAACACCTGAAAAGATAGGGGTAAGCCTCATCTCATTGTGTCAATAGGGGTCCCGCGGATCCCCACCATGAAACAACGCGGTAAATAGTAGTGATAACATCGATAATAGCAACTACAACAACAACAGTAGTAGAGACAGCAACAATAACGACGGAAGTAACAGCTGTAGCAAGAACAGTAACAACGGCAGTTGGTGGAACCATGGCTCTCTAAGCTACTCCTAACGACAATGAAAGGTAAACCCCGATCTCACAGTCGAGACCACCGAACCACCAGTAAAACCACGGCTACACTACTGGAAAAGAAACCATGACACCTCTGTCATGAAGGCCCGTCCTCGCCGATGAAGGCCCAACCAAGACCACGTGATCTAAGGGTGTCACACCCCGAGCCTTTATGACAGCGGAAGACTAACTCGAGAAACGGGAACAGTCGGCATGGTAAGCCTCTTGCAAGCAAGAATGATCAGAGTGCAAGATAATCACACATAAAGATGCAATTACACAATATTTACTCAACTTCCATTTTCATTTCATTATCAATCAAATATTCAAATACAATCGCTAATTCAACTTCCTTCATCATACTAGACCCAAGAAATAAGAAAATTACATAGACTCAATCTAAACAATATAGACTTCCTAAGTCTTCACTCATTCTTCATTCACTCTCGGACCCGCTACTTGCATATTCCGAATCCGATCCCGACTAACTTCCATCTCCTGAAAAGATTGAAAATAGGTAATGAGCACACTTGCCTAGTAGGTATCTTCGCATCAACATGAAGGCACTATTAAAGTAATTGATATTTTTGCTCTAGAGAATAAGGTAAAATCATGTGAATGCGATCAATCATGCGATTAAACCAAAGTAACAAGTCGATTATGTAAGATAGAATAAGCGAGTATGAACTAGCAAGAATGTAACAAGTATGAACAAGAATGTAGCATGGCCTTTCATGAACAAGAATGTAATAAGAATGTACTAGCAATACCACGTAGTCATCATCCAAACATCATTTGCTTATGAGCAAGTAGTTGGTGAATTTCTGTGGAATATCATGTAATCAAGTAAGAAAGTCATGTACAAGTATTTTCATGATGCCCGTGGATCTTCACTTATGTATAGAGAAAGTACTCCCAGCGCAATGCGACGCCAGTAGCATCATACCCCATGGTTTATAGTATGTTTCCGACAATCAGCCGAGGGGACTAGCATAGAGCCCTTGAAGACAATCAGTGCTCGATCGCATCTTCAAGTATAAATCAAGCTATTTCCACGTTCCAATAAAGTACGGCCAATAAAGTAACAAGTTCAATAAATTCATGAAAATAGTAATCAATGAATGAATGCTTCAATTAACGGTCATAAGAGATCAAGAATGACTTAAGACAATGTTATGCTCATGGAAATAATTCGGCAGCATAACGGTACATTTATTATCATTCATGATTTAAATTAAGTTTCTTTGGATAATATGACAAGTCCTAGACCATCAATAATCCATCTAAGAATTTTAGAATATCAACCCTTGGGTTAACCTCGGGTTAATGCACTCAAGAACTGTGACGGTCTAATACTGGGCCGTTACATGAACATAACGGTCTAGTGTTGGGCCGTTAGAAAGGCTGAATCCAGAAACAAGAAATTGGACTGAGTACAATGTGACGGTCGTTCATTGGGCCGTTATATAGGCCTGACGGTCTAATATGGATCTGTTACATATCTAGAACCAGAAAATAATCGATAGTGTTTCTAACAATTAGGCTTTCATGGTACAACCAACTCGGCGTCCTAGTGGGAATCCCAGACTCGCGGAGAATTATGGAGGCCTTGAAACAAGATTTCCTAGTCCATTAGAAGGAATATCCAATAGAGAGGTCCTCATGTTCAAGAATAGGTTCCTATAGTGCACAAGTGTAAACTAATGGCCATATACCGGAATATATGCCATGTACTTTAAGAAAATGACTCTATAGACAGAAGGAATGTGTAACAAAGTGAAATCATGATAAAACTCCGTCAATACAATACTTAAAATCATAGTTTAAATTCAAACTATAGAGTTTAGGCAATGAAATTAACACATGCTTTAAAAAATAACTCAAAATGCTTAGAACATGAATTTTCCTATTATGAATCAATTAATAAACTCCAAGTCATGAAATAAGGTTAAAACTTAGATAACTAGGCTTATTTATAAGTAAATTTGACTGTCCTCATTCCTGTCTCGGGTTGACAGAAATAGAACTCTGACGGTCTAAGACAGACGCGTTATACCTCTGTGACGGTTTATCGTGGGGCCATTACAGTATTGTAACGCACTGACTTTGATCCGTCAGAGACAACAGAGAATTTTAAATATCACAGACGGTGTGACGGCTTATCATGAGGCCGTTACAATCATGTGACTGTCTAAAAGTAATCCGTCAGAGCACTGTTGACAGTGAATAGAATAAGAAGATTCTAAGGTTTTAACTCACATCATGTCTGAAAATCATATATAAACTCCCACATGATAAAATGAAGGCTAAACTAACAATATGCATAGGATTTCTGTGAATTGACAACAAGATTCTATTTTAACTTAGTTAGGGCTAAGAATATGCATGCATGACATACAAGTGCATAGATTCTAGTAAAAACATGAAATTCTCTACATATAAAGCATGAAATCGAGAAAATCAAGAGGGCTTATACTCCTAACAATATGTTTTTGCCGTTCATGAGATAACCTACCTCTTAACTGGGCTTTAAACTTCTAATTGAGTCTTCAAAGATCGTCCTAGTTCTTCTCTTCCTGTGGTTTTTCAGCAACTTCACGTTGCCCTAACTCTCCAACCTCTTGACCTAAAGATGTGAAATTCGGAGGTTAGGAAGATGAAACTAAGAGGATCAAAAAGTTCTAAAGCATCTAACTCTAATTACCTCGTTTAGGCGTCCTAATTCCTTGATCTTCACTAGTCCTTTGCTCTGACTCCTAAGTTTCTATGACGGAATCAGCGACTTTAGAAGCCTTTATCTCCTTGATTACTTGATCTCCTAACATGAGATTTTGAGGGTAGTTAGTCTAGAGTATTAGGAATAAAACATTCTAAAGAACTTACCCGAGATTCTAGCTCCTTACCTTGATTATTCACGAGCCAAAAGTAAGGGTCGCTCAGTTCAGAACTGGGTTATTATTTATAGAGTTTTGGCTAGGCTTGAGGATTAGATCAATTCTGGAGTCCTTGTTAAAGCTTAGATCGACTTCTAAGAGTCCTTAACACTTCTACTAGTCTTCTCATTTCGATCCCTAAGAGATAAACTATCAAAAATCCAATCTTTTTGCTTGTTCTTCACTTCACGGAACTGACAGGGTGTACCGGTCCTATACTGATGCGTTACATGGCTGTGGCGGTCGCACGATAGACCGCTACAGTCATTGTGCGTAGAATTTAATAAAGTTCAAACTCTTTTGTTTGTTTATCCATATAATTATCTATATAAGGGGTATTTATCCTTATAATCCGTGAATAGGCTAAGTAACCTTCTAGAATATGGGCTAAACTTATTGGGCTTGGTCCTTAAACCTATTGGGCTTTACTTATCAAAGCTGAATTAGTTATTTTTTAAAAAATAATTGAGCCTTATAATCCCAATATTAATTCATTTGTTAATTCAATTTACCCTTTATAGATTCCTAATAAATTTCAAAAAATTCTATAAATAATCCTGAATTTATTTATATAAATTTTGGGGCACTACACCCTCCCCCACTTAGAAGAATTTGGTCCCCAAATTTAATATGGATTATGGAGAGTGTACTTACAGTTAAATAGTTCTGGGAATCTTTTCCGCATGGCTTCTTCCGTTTCCCATGTTGCTTCGGTCGGCCATGATTCCTTCCATTGAATTTTGACCATAGGAATAACTTTATTCCTTAGTTGACGTACTTCCCGATCCAGAATCTTTATTGGCGTTTGTTCGTACGTCATGTCCTTTTGGATCTCCAGATTATCATAAGTAATGACATGATGAGGATCATATACATATTTCTTCAACATAGAGACGTGAAATACGTCATGAACTCCTGCTAACTGGAGAGGTAAAGCCAGTCTATAAGCCACTTCACCGACCCTTTCGAGAATTTCAAATGGGCCAATGAATCTTGGAGTTAGTTTTCCTTTAATGCCAAATCTTCGAATACCACGGCCTGGAGAAACTTTCAGATATACATGATCTCCTACCTGAAATTCTAAGTCGCGCCTTCGATTGTCAGCATAAGATTTCTGCCTATCTTGCGCCATCTTCATTCTTTCTTGAATGAGCTTGATCTTCTCTGTAGAATCTCCGATAAGGTCGGGGCCTAGGAATTGCTTTTCCTCAATTTTGTTCCAACATATTGGTGATCTACAGCTTTTCCCATATAAAACTTCAAAGGGCGCCATCTGTATGCTGGCCTGATAACTGTTGTTGTATGCAAATTCTACCAGAGGCAAGTGATCATGCCAACTTCCTCTAAAATCAATAGCACAAGACCTGAGCATATCTTCTACTACTTGATTTGTTCTTTCAGTTTGTCCATCAGTTTGTGGGTGAAATGCCGTGCTAAAATTCAATCTAGTCCCTAGTGAATGTTGTAGGCCCTTCCAGAATTGTGATGTGAATCGAGGATCTCTATCAGATACAATAGTGACAGGGACACCATGTAACTTGACAATTTCCTTCATGTACAATGCTGCTAGAATATCCACAGACCATCGACTTTTTATTGGTATGAAGTGTGCGGATTTAGTCAATCGGTCTATGATTGCCCATATTCCGTCGTGTCCTCCTCTGGTCTTTGGTAAACCCATAATGAAGTCCATCCCTATACTCTCTCATTTCCCTTCAGGAATATTCAAGCGATGCAATTTACTTGCGGGTCTAAAATGCGCTGCCTTTACTTGTTGACAAATGAGACAACGAGACACGAAATCAGTTATTTCTCTCTTCATATTGGGCCACCAGAAGTTTCTTTTGAGATCTTGATATATTTTAGTACCACCTGGATGAATAGTATACTTGAATCTATGTGCTTCTTCTAGGATCAATTTCTTTGTATCCTCATGATCTGGTACACATATTCGGCTCTTGAATAACAATCTTCCATCATTGGAAATAGAAAAATTTGGCCTTTGTTCAAGATTGGCTTTAATTTCCAGTAATACCGGATCATCATTTTGCAACTTGACTAGATCCTCCATTAATGTAGATTGAGCTCGGATACTGGCTATGAAACAATCCTCTTCCTTCGTGTTAATATCTAAGTTCAACTGAGCAAATTGAGGGATAAGGTTAGTCATACTGATCATAAGACTTGAGAGTTTTCCCATCGGTTTTCTGCTGAGTGCATCCGCTACATCATTAGCCTTGCCAGGATGATATTGAATAGCAAAATCAAAGTCCTTCAGATATTCTAACCATCTTCTCTGCCTCATATTAAGCTCCTTTTGAGAGAATAAATATTTCAAGCTTTTGTGGTCCGAGTAGACTGTAAACTTTTCTCCATAGAGATAATGAAGCCAAATTTTTAAGGCGAAAATAACAGCTGCCAATTCTAAATCATGGACAGGATAATTTTCCGTGTGACGTTTCAATTGTCTTGAAGAATAACATATTACATTTCCATTCTGCATGAGAACGCATCCTAAGCCAATGCCAGACGCATCCGTATACACTTCAAATCCACCACCCTCTACTGGTAGTGATAGAATAGGAGCTGTAGTAAGGTGATTCTTAAGATTTTGAAAGCTCTTTTCACATTCCTTTGATCAGACAAAATGATTTTCTTTTCTTGTGAGTCTAGTTAAAGGAACTACAATTTTTGAGAAGTCCTTAATGAACCTTCTATAATAACAAGCTAGACCCAGAAAACTTCTTACTTCTGATACAGTTGTTGGTTGGCTCCAATTTCTGACAGCTTCTACCTTAGAAGGATCCACAACGATACCTTCCTTTAAAATAATATGGCATAGGAATGAGACTTCCTTGAGCCAGAATTCACACTTGTTAAGCTTGGCATAGAGCTTGTATTCTCTAAGTGTTTGCAAGGTTATCCTCAGATGTTCTTCATGTTCCTCTTTTGTCTTGGAGTATATCAAGATATCATCAATGAAGACAACGATGAACTGGTCCAGATATGGCTGGAAAACATTGTTCATAAGTTGCATAAATGTGGCTGGGGCATTTGTTAACCTGAACGGCATTACCATGAATTCATAGTGGCTATAACGACTTCGAAAAGCCGATTTATAAATGTCTTCTTCTTTAATTCTAAGCTGATGATAACCTGATCTGAGATCTATCTTGGAAAAATATTCTGCTCCCGAAAGTTGATCGAAGAGCTCATCAATACGCGGCAACGGGTATTTATTCTTGATTGTGAGTTGATTCAGTCGCCGGTAGTCTATACACAGCCTGAGAGAGCCATCCTTCTTCTTGACAAAAAGAACCGGCGCACCCCAGGGGGACGTGCTAGGTCTGATGAAACCCTTGTCTAGTAGTTCCTGCAACTGCCTTTTTAATTCCTAGAGTTCCGTGGGGGACATCTTGTAAGGGGCTATAGAAACAGGTGCTACTCCTGGGATGAGTTCGATGGTGAAGTTTACTTCCCTCTCGGGTGGTAAATTGGGTAATTCGGATGGGAATACATCTGGAAACTCATTTACAATAGGAATGTCTGCTATGATGATTTCCTTAGACTCGGTAACAATGACAGAAGCAAGAAAAGCTTCACATCCTTGCAAGATGAGTTTGCAAGCGTGAAGAGAAGTTATGATAGTGGGATGTTTCCTATACTTGGTACCAAGGAAAGAAAGTCTTGGAAGACCGAGCTTTCGAAAGGATATAATCCTATTTCGGCAGTTAATATCGGCATTGTGATCTACGAGCCAATCTACCCCTAAAATGGCATCATAACCTTTCATGTCAAGGCATACTAGGTTTGCGGGGAGATTGTGACCTTCTACTATTACCTCACTGTCAGGATAATACTCGGTAAGCTTCGTTCCAGAACCTAAAGGTGTAGTAATAGTAAGATCTGAAGGTAAGGGAATAGATACATTTGGTAATATTTTTGCAAAGGTAGTGGAGATAAAAGAATGAGAGGCACCAGTATCAAATAGCACAAATGCAGGACGGGAACATATTTGAAGGGTACCTTCCATAAGTCCGCCATCCTTGGGTGCTTCTTCTAGAACAGCGTTGAGGCGAGCCTGCCTCCGGCGTCCACCACCAGATGACTGGTCCTTCATAAGGGGGCAATCTGGCAATGATGCTCCCTGTTTCCACAACGTAGACACGCACCAAGGCGCTTCCAACATTCTTCAGCCGAATGGCCAAACTTCTCACAAAATGTGCAAGCCGAGACGACTTGCTCCTTCTCCTCTTTGGCTTTCTTATTCTTCTGGGAACTTCCACCGTTCCTGCTCCTGGATCTTTTCTTGTTATCACAGCTTTTGTAGGGTTCCGTGATGCTGAATTTCTCCTTCTTATAACGCCGATCAGATCTTCGGCTAAATTCTTCTCCCTTTCCTTTCAATTTCTCGACCTTCTCTAAGGTCCTTTCGCATAAATACTCCGCTGAACCATCTCCGCATAGGTGGGGATGTTTTGGGTCCTGAGCTGCTGAATAAAACTGGGTCGTAACCCGTACATGAACCGATTGGCCTTCAATAAATCGGTACTGATTAAATGTGGTGCATAAGGTGCTAGCCTGGAGAATTGAAGTTCATACTCCGCAACTGTCATCATTCCTTGACGAAGAGAGGCGAACTCCATAGCCTTTCTTTCTTTCACATGCTCGGAAAAGTACTTGGCACGGAACAAAGTGAGAAAACCATCCCATGTATGAGGTGCATCGGCCGGAGGTGCCGGAACCGACTTCCACCATGTGCGAGCATCCTTGTTGAGCTGGAAAGTTGCAAGACGCACCTTCTCTTGATCGGTGCATTGGATGACGTCAAATATACGGTTCATCTCGTCAATCCAGTTCTATGCTTTGTCCGGATTAGAAGAACCATAGAAACGCGGAGGGTTTAAACTCCGAAAATTGCGATGTAAGTCACCAGCCCTTGCCCCTGTGCTTGCCTAGGCCACGGTTTGCAATGCCTGAGTAAGGCCAGCAACTGTTTGTTGCATGCCATCCCAATCTACGCGATGTGCCATTGTCAAAATGAGGTACCTGAGAGAGATATAACAACTCGTTATTTCTCATGGAATTGGTAGAAAATTTAATCTTAAAGCTATTTAACTATCTTATCCCGGGCGCTACCCAATTCTCACATGGGTATGAAAATTTCTTCCTTAGTTCATAGGTAGGGGTCTTTAAACCTTGGACTTATCCTATGACACGACTCCTTTCCCTAAGTCCTGAGACTTAGGCTCTGATACCAACTTAACTATCACATCCCGAGCCTTTATGACAGCGGAAGACTAGCTCTAGAAACGCGAACAGCCGGCATGGTAAGTCTCTTGCAAGCAAGAACGATCAGAGCGCAAGACAATCACACATAAAGATGCAATTGCATAATATTTACTCAACTTCCATTTTCATTTCATTATCAATCAAATATTCAAATACAATCGCTAATTCAACTTCCTTCATCATACTAGACTCAAGAAATAAGAAAATTACATAGACTCAATCTAAACAGTATAGACTTCCTAAGTCTTCACTCATTCTTCATTCACTCTCGGACCCGCTACTTGCATATTCCGAATCCGATCCCAACTCACTTCCATCTCCTGAAAGGATTGGAAATAGGTAATGAGCACACTTGCCTAGTAGGTATCTTCGCATCAACATGAATGCACTATTAAAGTAATTAACATTTTTACTCTAGAGAATAAGGTAAAATCATGCGAATGCGATCAATCATGCGATTAAACCAAAGTAACAAGTCGATTATGTAAGATAGAATGAGCGAGTATTGTGGGGATGGATTTTATCCGATTTATATTTCATTATTTTGTTTATATATTGATTATTTATTTATTTGTATTCATTGATTATTAGGCGTGCCAGTCACCGGGGTGACAGTTTATTATGCGCTCGACCTGACTTGGTCAGTCGATTGTGAGATTCGGGTCGAGACCGGAAGTCCGCCATACCATAAAGGCTATGGCGTTAATTACGCCCTTCCTAAGAAGGACAACCCTTGATTAAACGCCAAAGACAGGAGGCCTCGGAGGGCGATCAGAAATATTAATGTGCGTAATAAAGTTTTCATGCTATAGAAAAATGAACGAGCAAGTGGTAGACTTGTTGAGTTTAATGAATTAAACCGGGCAGCATATCTCCACTATCTTGGACTATGCCGAGTGGGAATAGGAGACCATCCATGCAGCGGCAGGGTGGAGTCTGTAAAAGATCGGGTATATACATGACCCAGGATCCGGAGGGATTAAGACATCGTAGTACGCTGTGTGACGGTACGATGCTTTATTGATATTCCCCTTGCGGGACCGTCAGAGAACATGCAGTGGCAGGACTCCGTGGATCATCAGGGTTTTAGGAGCAGACATCATAGAGTTTTGTGCAATGCGGGAGAGTTCCGGCAGCACCTCCCCTTAATCTTGGATTATGCCAAGAAGAGATAGGACATCCATCCACGGGGTGCCGGGATGGAAGCCGAAGAAAGGAGTGGGGCATGTAACCCGAGCTCCATTATGATCGGGTCATGGCATCTCATTGGTATTCCCCTTCTCAAAAGAGCCATCGAAGCACATGCAGTGGCAGAGCTCCATGGACCAGGGGGCCAAGGAATGTAGGGACAAAGTCCCGTTAATTTAGTTCCGAGAACTAGTGGGTATAAGACTCATACTCCTCTGGCGATCCAGTGGGGCCTGGGCTATAAGATGGGTCTGAATGAGTGGGTTTTACAGGCCCTCGAGGGTTCCCGGCGCAACAAGGAGGGTGTGAGGCTAGTTCTCGACGCGTCGAGGAAGTCAGCATGGGATCCCGGCGCGGTGGAGAGTTTCCGGCGCGCCCAGGTCGGGAGATCTCAGCACGAGGGGGGGGGGGGGGGTAAGGTCTCGGCGCGCGAAGGCTGGCGCCGAGTGATTTCGGGGCGCCGAGAAGATTTGGCGCCGGGAACTCCTACTCGCCAGGATTTGGGGTTTAACATGGCACTTCAAAGGGGTTAGCTGCCAGCTTCTCATTAGGATTTAGTCTGGGGTTCAGAGGGGTTTACTGGTAGGCTTTCAGAAGAATACAATTCGGGGTTTCCGAAGGGTTCATTGGTAGATTCTTAGAAGGATTTGGTCAGGGGTTTTCAGAGGGGATTTGAGGGATATCAAGAAGTCTAGCTGTAGGCTGGATATCCAGGGGAATCGAACTATACCAGTAATGTTCATCGGAGTAGGATGATATATCGTATGTATCCTGTTCCTCACAGATGCATGAATGGAAAACATGAGATAGACTGTCTCAGATTCCATTCATGACTGGGGGATGGATAAAAGCAACAGACGATGTGATTGACAGAAGCAAACGATGGGGTGAAGGATTTGGGAGTGGTTCTGGAGCTCAGTAACCCATGGAATCGGGTGAGGAGCTCCATAGCCTTTTCCAGCAGAAAGAGAAGAAAGGACACACGAGCGGCATTCACATAAGAGGCATTGACAGAATAAGAAATGTAACACTCAATACTCGAATCGAGAGAAAAGATATCATTCATTCAGATACATCTTTGATTACACCATCTGGCCATGCCAGCTTATGAGAAATAGGGAGATAATAGAGTGCTTCTAACGAAACAAAACATAGACGCAGAGGGTATACATCGGAGGAAAACAGCAGGGAAATGAGGGATGGGGGAGGGCGGAGCATTGACTCCTCTCCCTCCCCTTACAACACACCTTCTCCTTCCTTCAACTTCAGCAGCAGCCTCTCTTCTTTCTTTTTCTGTTCTCCCTTCCCTGCTCTCCTCTTCTTCTCTTGCTCTTTTTTTTCTCTTGTTATCTGGCTATCTGTATATATCTCTCTCCGCTTCTATCTTCTCTTCGATATCCCTCTCTCTTTTTTCTCTCTATTGCCCTCTTTCTTTGATATCTCTTCGTAAGTGGAAGAAATGGGGTTTTTATAGGCACATCACCCCCCTTCTTGGCTTGGCGTGGTCTCGGCGCCCTTCCTTGCAGAAAGGCTCCTCGGCGCGCCAACTGTGGGAGACTTGGGCTTCACTTATGGTCACTCGGCGCCAAGGACTGTGGCCCATTTAGGGGCTTTAGTCATTTGGGCTCCCTTTTGTTAGTGGCACGAGCTCTCACAGTTACTGCATCTGCCTTGGCATTCATTTGATCCTTTGTATCCATAGTGGGGGATAAGCAGCGTAGATCCCATTCTATAGTCATCAGAATATCCCGAAGCTATTCTTCATCAGTCACGTGACTGTATGGGGGTTGACATGGTTTTAATCAACACCACCGCCAGAACGACGGCAGTGCCGGACATCAGCTTGGCCGGAGAAGGCTTCAGCCGGGTGAGGTATTGGTAGTAACGGCTCTTCTTCAATTCTGACTTTGCAGGAATCCCTGGGATCTTCATCTCTGATTTGATCTTCTCTTCGGTCCCATCTTTGTTCTTGATTATATTTTA